>CM063712.1:15627127-16227127 GCA_032441835.1 Slavum lentiscoides | reverse complement strand
TTATTATTTCATCTGGATGACCGATCATATTTTTATATACACATACAAATTCTTCGGATAGGAGACTCAACGAGGAATAGGGCGGACAAGGAGTATACAGACACACTACCCGTAGACATGCCATAGAAGCCACACAACGTATAACGGGGCCGTTGCTGCTGCTGCTGCTGCTGCTGCTGCTTGCTTCCCAAGCTCTTCGTCCGTCACATGATATGTAAATTACAAGTTTTAAACGTATATATATACACCACGAGAAATACTCTTACGGTGAATAGGGCCAAATAATAATGTTTTTATAAATAATATTTGGATTTCAAAATGCGTGTGTGCCCGTACATAGTAATTATTCAGTTCATATAATATTATTGTGATGTAATAAAGCCTCAGTATACGTTGTTGTTATTATTATTATTAAATGCCACTCATTGTATTATATGGTCCGACGGTGTCACGATGATCAACAGCAAAACGAAAAATTCAACAAAAATCAAATAACTGAACGTCTGAACATGCAGAAAACAGAACGTGCGCGTACGCGGACTAAAGTTTATATAAAGTAGTGTAAAAAAACTGTTTTAACGTTAAGCCGAATAGCGTAAAGTAAAAGATAAATATGAACGGTGTAATAACGTTACGTTAAAATATTATAACAAGAACATTGAACAGAGTATCGAATAAATACTCAGCTAATTGTTCAGAGTTCGTTATTAATTTTAACGTTTCTACTATTATTGTCTAATTAAAACGCGATAATAATATAGACACATTATTTATTTATTATATAATGAATGAAACGATAAATATTTATTTAAATTAGAAAAAAAAAAGTCTATATATATATACACACATATATATATAATATAATACACAAATATAAAATCATATCTACAAGTTTGCTTATATAGTATTATGATGATAAATAACACTTCAATTCAAAACACGTGCGTCTGAACGTGCACTTTCTATAAGTCTTTATAAAATCATTACGCAAGATAAGTGATAATGACAGATTTTGCATTAAAAGTCAAGTTTTTCAGTTCGAATTATTGATAGACAATTTTTATTTATTTATGAACAGCCGTTCATCATGGATTTTTGGTCGTATTTTGGCCATTTTACTGTTCGGTCTATTTTATTCCTAATCGCAATAAATGAGTGCAATTAGAAAAACAATATAATTATTAATAATTAATAATAATATAATGATTATATCTCATCTCGTCATGGTCCCTCGCACATAAAGTAATAAATGATATTATTATTATTATTATTTGTCAGCTTCCAAAATACGAAAATACATATATATATATATATATATATATATATATATGTATATATAATAAAATATACAATTTATTTTTAACTTGACGAAAATTCCACATTTCTACATTATGCGATTGTAAACACTACCAAAATGCATTGTTTTTAGAGAAAAAATGAAAATAATTGCGATGAAAACGTACTGAGGTTTTTTTTTGTTTTGTATATGATTTAATTTTTGGACACAAGCCGAATCGATGAGAAAAATTTTCCGGAAACGATTTTTCAACGTCCGACTGGAATTTATCAGTCGTCGTTAGGCGGTAAAAGAAAAACCACAACATTTCTATGGGAAGAAAGGTCTGCGCGACGCACAGTAAATGTACATGGACGTATGTGTTGTCATTAATATGGAAATTCACTTGTTCGGCCAAAAGCAATTATTCATGCAAACGGCCAGACCGCTGGCAAGCGCACGTGAGTCGAGCGACAGCTGCGGCAAAGAGGAACGAGTATGGCAAGTGGATACACTTTTACGCGACCGGCCCAGAACATAACGAGTGGAGCTACACGAATATCGATAATTCATCCGAAACGTTATACGATCATAACGATCATTACAGTCTGCAGTCTGTGATCGTCGATCATTGATCGACGATCGTTGGTCGCGACGATTTTGTACACCAGCTACATGTATCATCATCGACCTGTTTGCCGAAGATCGACCACAAACCTTGCAAGATACGAACTGATTCACTGATCAACATTAAATTAACAAGGAGAATTTGCATTATTATTTTTTTATTTTCCATTTATTCTATAATTATTCTTCAGAATTCTTTCTTCTTCTGCTTCTTTGCTTTACACTACCAATGACACGGCGAATCGGTCACCCTGGTCATACACCTCCATAATAAAGCACGATCTCCTACCACTTGTACAAACACTCACTATCTCCATATCACTCTCAATTTCATCTACCCACTTCTTCTTCAGTTTCCTCTTCCTCTTTTCCCTCCTACATTCATTTCCGAAATGCCTCTCAAAGCAATTTAAATCATCTCAACCTTTTCTCCACAACAGATTCCTCTCTTACACTACCTCTTAGTACCCCTTATCCTTCCTTGTTACTTCACATATCCATCATCTTCTCTACACTCGTCCTCTGTTCCCTATTTTCCTGCACACTGCCCGACGTTCCGGACCAAACAACATTGCAGGATTCACTACTGTTTCATGAAACCCACCACTCAATTTTTATGTTGACATTCTCTTGCCACACAGAACACCTGACGCTTCTCTCCATTTTATCCATCTCCACACTTTATTTTTAAAAAATACGTAAGTTATAACAATTTCATCAATTTAAACATTTATTAATCGTAATTTAAACATTTATTAAGCGTGATAAAAATAAAAACTAAAACATTAATTAATAATTTTATGTCGTTATAGTATTATTCCATATAAAATTAATATTAAAATTATTACATAATATTTAGGTTTTATACTCACGTATATAATACGTATATTTCATACTACACCGTATTATACAATACAAAAACCCTGTTTCCAAAACCTTCAAGTCTCACAAAATTCTGAAACTTTGGCTGGTCCGATTTTAATTGTGTAAAACTCGTAAAATATTTCCTGTCATTTTAAGAAATTGAAATTAACCCGTTGGTACATGACTAAACACAATCCACATCGACCAAACTTAACAGTGGCTTGGCTCGACCATTATAGGGAAAACACTCAATATCGTTTTTTTTAGTTTTTTTTTTGATTTCCTTTGTGTGAATGTTTTTTTGTGGAGAATCGTTTAAATAAAAAAGATACATCATGCTCAATCGAATTGCATAGCATCACAGATAAAAAAAAACGTTTTAAATAGGAAAAATGCAATGAACTATAATATCAATATTGAAAAATATGCGATACGAAAAACCGCTTTCGTTATTCACCAGAAGATTCTACTGATTTTTACAGAACTAAAATCGAACCAGCCGAAAATTCACGATTTGGTCACTGTCAGAAGTCTCCAACTGTGGTGCTTTTTTACCACTCTGAGCCGCCTTAAAAAAAAAATGCATGAATATAAAAATCGTCTCTACGATAAATATAGATCACCCCGCGTCTCTGTTACACAGTACACAACAACAAGCACCGCATACCTATAACGTTTTAACGAACACAACCAACATAAATAAAATAAATAAGACTCCAAAGCAAAACCGATGCAAGCCACACACATGTGTATATATACTGTACTGTTTTAGGAAAATAATAAAGAATACAAAAAACGCGGTTTCCCGATACATTTTAGATCGGGGATCTTTAATATTTAATAGGTCACGAATCCCTTTGGAATACAAAAAACCACTACGGATCCATCTCCTTTGGACATAAAAACAATTTTCGTTCAAAATTAAAATAGAATTGTTTCCCCCGCTTATTTTTATTAGTCATAAAAAAAACCATTTTCAAGTCACTAATACGTAGAAGTTCAACTAGCTGTAGCTCCATTTACCACCGTCTACGAAATCCTTGAAAGTCGATAGACCACTGTAGTTAAGAAAAAAATCTAACAGCAATAAAAATTTTAATTTTATGAAATTAATTTTAAAATTATTATTAATCTTTTTTTTATATTTACCTATGTAGAAAAAACCAATGGACCAATTTCTGTTATAAAAAAATTATATTTTACGAGTAGACAACGTTGGATATTTTCGAGAAAAAAACAGCAAAGACACAACAAAGTTTAATTCAAAGAGAACGTTTAAAACAAACGTACCATGTATAATAAAATATATAGCGTTTATCGTGTTTTCCATCAACGAATATTAGGTATCATCATTGATTATGTAATAGACTATTATATAATCAATGGTACTATATTGATTAAAAATGTAAAACCAAATGTTATTATTAGATCACAAGTCTAAATGATACATATAGTAACGAGTAAACCTAGAGTAAATGGAATGATCGATGAGTACCTATATAATATATACTATAGTTCGTTTAACATACTTATTTTAAAAGTCAAATGAAAATGCGCATAATATTTACAAGTAAATCGAACGTCCATTTTCTATAAATTACAAAACAAACAATTATGTCAAATATTCGAAAAGTTCATAGGTAAGGTTCATATTTGTTAAATTATATACACTAAACAAATTAGACTCGATATTTAATAAATAATGTTTGGACCCGATCATAATTCACATTGTTTACATTATTATCATCTTATTATTATATCTTTAGGAATTATTTTTATTGCTTAATGAGCACATTTTATGTACTGATTTCATATTTTTTTTAATTAAAAAAATGAGATAAGATTTCTTTATAAAGAAAATCATTTGTCATTAAATTCATTCAGTTTGTTCAGTTTGCTGTTGCTCGCTAGTATTTAGTAGGTACTGCAGTTTAAAGTAACAATTTCAAATTGATGACAAATGTATGTGGCTGATGTATAATTATATATCATGGAAGTAAAGAGTATTATACTAATCTTAGTGGCTAGTACTATTGATATATCGGCAGGTTTCGACATTATTCAGAAATCACATTCAGGTATAGTTTTTTTATTTTAACATATGCCTTTTTAAAATTATAAATTTTATTATTTAACTATTAAAATAGTAGAATTTATTAGTACGATTTACTGCAGTTTTATATGGATAGTCCACCACGTATACTTTATACATTAAAAGATTTTATTTTCTCCGTTGCACGTAAAAACATTGAATCTTGGATGATTTTTTTTTTTTATTTGGAAACAAAACAATGTTTTCTTCATATATACATATATTTTGTTTATATATATATATATATACAATTAATCAAACAATGTACTTATTTATTTTTCATTTACATTTATTTTTTAGATTATTATGATATCACTTCCATTTATAAAATACAATCGGATCATAATAAAAAAGGATGTAAACGTAAATATTTGATTATAAATTGCTATATTATTTTACAACACTTTAAATTATTAACTATTCTTCTTTAACTAATTTTTTTAGAGAATGTATTCAATTATTCTAGAGATCCCAAACGAAACCTGATGCAGAACGAGCCTTCGGTGTTTATCCATTTGGTAATTTAAATACATTAAATAATAATTTATTTTATTTTATTTGTAATTGCTATAAAATACAGAGTAGCAATATCAATGAGTACGTGGTATAAACGTCATTGTTTACTCTACTAACACACACAAAAAAAAAATTAATTTATACAAAGGAAATTCGATTTATTTTCTTCTAAAACATTAAAACAGTTCGATGAATCTTAAAAGTAAAAATAATAAATTGTTTAATTAATCAAATTTTACTCATTTAACTTGGAAATTTTAGGTAAAATGCCACTAGAGATACCATTATCATCAAAACGGTATTTGTATCCGTCAACATGTCTTAATGGGGGATTTCTATATAATAATCAATGTGTATGTCCTCCTGGTTTTAAAGGAAACATTTGCGAATATGGTAAATATTTTAATCAATTAAATGTACCTAACGATTTAATAACAATATTCTTAACGTAATATTTCAGCGTGTGGACCAAACACATTTGGCGTCGACTGTTCCGGAATGTGTTCAATGCATCGAACAGGCTGTCAAAAAATGGTATTTTGTACTAAAGATTTTGGATGTAATTGTCCATCGGGATTTAGCGGAGACAATTGTGAAACAAGTGAGTATGCATATTAATACCAAATAAATAATGATTAGAATGAAACCTAACTAATTAATAATAATACGTATACGTATTATAGAATGTACGAATGGAAATTATGGTGTTAACTGTGCACAACGATGTTCTAAGAGTTGTAATTCAGAAATCTGTGACATTTACACTGGTAGTTGTACCGAAGGATGTAAACAAAATTATATTCCACCGGACTGTGTCGAGAGTAAAACATTTTCAACTTACCGGCCGTAGTATGCAGATGTAGTTATTGAAATTGTTATGTTTGTATTTACAGAGTATCCGTGGCTCAATGAACCACCAAAACTAGAATCGTCAGATTTCTATTCTATAAAATTAAAACTAAATTTCAATCCAGAAAACATAAGCGGTAGCAAAACAAATAGCCCTGTTTATTATCAAATCATTTACAAGGTAATCATTATTCAATTGCTTTATACTTAACCTAACCGTCTTATCAAGGTGAATATTAATTCAACGTATAATATACAGCAATATATTATTATATTAACCATTGAATATATTAAATATTTAAGCTTGCTAATAACGAATCAGAATATCAGTACACGAAACTTAAAGAAATTGAACAACAGAAATCCGTGACAGAAATCATTGATAACGTTAAACCTGAATCTTCGTATTCATTTGGTGTAATACTAATATCGGAAGACGGAAACGCTAATTTCGACGATATTAAAACGGTTAATTACTCGACTTTATGCCGATGTACGCTATAAGAATTATTTTAAATATTCCACAAATAATAATGCATTATTGATTTAAACTGTTTATAGTGACAACAGATATAGATTACGGTGTAAATTTATTAAGTGGTACAGATCATATCAATGTCACATGGAATAAGGTAAATTATAATAGAATAACGTTATCGCCCATGATTCATTATGAATATAATTTGTTGAGTTCGCAGTAGTCTATTATCGCCATGCAATAATATAAAACTTGCTATTATTCTTTATATATTTAGCACAATAATCAAAATGAAGACGAATGCAAAATAACTGGATACCTGGTGAAACTGATATTCAATGGCACAGATATAAAACAAAAAAGTTATTCAGAAGAAATTATATCCAATAACGACAACGAATACACATTTGAAAATTTCTTATCCGGTCAAAAATACGCGGTTGAAGTAACAGCGATTTCAGCTGCAGGCCAGGCCACGGCATCAGAAATATCGTATACCTCAACTCCACCATATGGTAACACAAAATAAAAATAAAACAAAATATATTTATTAATGTTACGCATTGTCATTTTGTAGGATTCGTCAAAATACAAAACATAAAAGCTGAATTTCTTAGTAATCAAAGTGCAATGGTAATAACGTGGGACACTGATAACAAATACAAAATGCCAATGATTTTCATTGTCAAATATAAGGTAATTTAATTTTATACTTTTATAACAAATAACTGAAATAATATCAAAAAAAAAAAATGTATTATTAAAAAAATAATAAAGATACACAACAGAAAAATGTAAATCATAATGCGAAATTATTTTAAAGCGAAAATTCGTCTCATTTCAGATCAATAAGTACTTTAGCTGTTCTCATGAAATCGTTAAAAGCAACTGGACATCGCTATCAGTATTCAATCAGACAAAAAGCGAGATTTCGGATATAATACCGAATACTCAATACATTTTACAAGTAGTGCCAACAATTGAAGGGCACGATTATAAGGACCATGAAAATATTCTTTTCGTAAAAACACCAATGTCAAGTAAATATTTCTACAATTTATATACAAAAATCGTATTGATTCAAAAATATTATATTTATAGCTCCGAAACTGACACCAGTTATTGTCGAAAACAGTTCTTACGTTACCAATCAAACGGCGTACTTTAACTGGACGATAAATAAAAACGAATGTTCGAAATTAAATGGACTATTTTTAGGTTATCGCGTTGTGCTAAAGGTATATCTATAAAATTTTTATATAACATTTCTATATATATATATATATATATATAATATGTATCTAACTATGTGCGGCTTTCGTTTTTGCATCGTGCTGCGACGTTTTAAAAGTCTTAAGAATATTGAAGCAAAATTTAATTTAAAATGTTGTAGAATCTTTTAGAAGACACGCAAATAGTAAATATTACTGAAAGAGGCACGATTGACTATGACGGGTTCGACACGACACTAAACCCGAACACTAAATACAAACTACAAGTGTACGTCATGACGAATTACGGATTCAATTCAGAACAAGTATTGTCAATACCGTTTCAAACAAAATCGAAATGTACGACGAATTACTTTTACTTCACTATTTACATGTATTGTATTTTCTCTGAATATAATGTGCACGCCGCACACACTTCAGTCTAAATATGGGGCGAAATGCAAAATATTTTTATCGAAAATCAAAAACACATTTTGTTACGCGCGTTCATATGAAATCGCGTAACCGTATTGTAATATATGATGAAAATTTCAGTTTTAGTACCGGTGGACGAATTGACAGTGTACAAGAAAAACTTAAAGCGCAAATCGATTGGGATCAGATGGAGTTTTCCTGTGGACGAATACAGTGTCGACGCCTTTATTATCACGGTGGTTAACGACCAAACGGGTTTCGGAAGACAGACAATTGTGGAACCCGAAAAATGCATTGCTTGGCCCACGTTTTACTGTGCTACGTTTGAGAATTTGATACCTAATGTCGAATACACGATTAAAGTAATATTTTATATTAAATATACAATAAACGAAAAATTCGGATAAAACACATATAAAGCAACTTTAAAACTTAAGATAATACAGGTGAAAAACTAAAAACCAATCCATAAACATTAACTTCGGCCGGTTTTTCTTAATCTCACTATTAATAATTAATAAGAAACCTTTTTATTTTAGTAAATATTTAATACTACTATGATAATAGTACGAACTGTAGTACATAATCTCGTATTATAATTTACCAGGTGAAAGCCAAGTCTTTTGACTACCCGACGGGCGGCAGTATTACGTCTGTGGTCAGCAATTTCAATGACGGGTGTAAGTTTAATTGTCAAAAACTCGAAACAGTATATAAAATACGCGATACATTATAAACTATAATTAAAACGGGATTGTCCGTTTTCAAACGGAACGCTTTTTATCCAGTTTTTTTTTTTTTTAGAAAAGATCTCGTTTATTTCCCGTTTTATACGTATACGTAAAATAATCGCAAACCACCAATATTTCATAACCGCGTGTAGAAAATTAGAATTGTCTTTTTGAACTCTTGAAATTTTTTTTTTTTATATATATAATTAATATTATACAGAATTACTACGCCGTGTACTACTTACGCAGAAAGAGTGTTTAAAAATGTTTTATTTAATTAGAAAGTTATGAAAATCTCAAGGCGACAAACGTAAGTTCTACACATATCACACTGGAATGGGACATACCGTGGATGATCAACGGTGTACTGAAGTCTTTCATCATAAATACCGAAGAAATTTCGTCCAAGGATACCGATGAGTGCTGCGAAAGTAAACCCGACGTGGAGATACAAGTCACCGAAGAAATGCCAACTTATAACTACACGGTAATGGATTTTTTTTTTTTAATGATAAAACACCGGGAAAAAAAATTTAATTGACCGACTAATAATGAAAAAACGTTTTATTTCAGATATACGATTTAAAACCGGGTTCCACGTATTCGATTGGCGTGTTATCGAAGACTTCGTTATACGGACAAACGAATAGGATTCACGTGACAACTCTGGCCAACACCGGCCGACGTTGATACTTATCGGCTAAAATAAAATAATTCAACAACAGAAATTAATGCGATGACAGTCTATCAATAATAATAATAATATTTTATTATTACAACAGACTGAAAATAATTTACTATATTTTATAAACAGTAGATTTTTTTCAGTCGTTTTTAATAGTTATATATACATATAGGTATTCAATATGCATATATACATATAATATAATACCTCATAAAAGTATTTTAACCTCGAATCTAATTCTGTTTCTACTCATATTTTATCTATACACACAATTTTAGTCGGAATTGATAGTAATTATTGTCAAACTGCACTTACCGATTTCGAGTTTATTAAAAAAAAACTCAATAACGGACAATTTTTTTTCTGCATACATTTATCTGTGATTATTTATCCGTACATACCTGCAAAAAAAATATATATATATAATTACACAATTATATTAAATAATAAATCGAAGAAAATATAATTTTTTTTTTTTTCAAATGTAAGCGATGGAAATAAATATAAATAAATATGATTAAATCTCGAAACGACTCGAAATGAAGATGTACCACACAGTAATTTGACACAATAAAGCCGATTATAATATCAAGCTCGCGTTTTAAGCCGAAGCCAGATAATAGGCTAAAACTAACGACGACCAAATGCATTTATTACGTAATGATGAAAACAATGAATTACGCGTTGTTAAAAGCTAACCAGATTAAGTACAAAACCTTACGATTTTTTTTTCCTCTTTAAACCACTATAAATTAAACACTCTTTTTTTTGTTTTGTTTTTCAATTACGCGAAAAGTTGAATAACGTTTCGCGCAATTTATTCGGAATATTATTTGAAAAATACCAAAACTCGGAGCGTTTAAATATTAAATTTATATTATATAACTAATAAGAACAGACGAAAAACGCGTTTACGGAGAATTTTAATTAAAAACGTATTTAAGATTTGGAAAAACTGGAGGGAACCGACGTTTCTTATACGTTCAGTGCTCTAAAAATAATATATAGCTTTTTTTTAAAAAACGCCTATTAGTTATTACCGCAATACAATAAAACAATAGCGAAAACTATAAATTACTCCGAAGTAAATACAAACACAAGTATACGCTCGAAAATTAAACACATAATATTCGAACGTCAACGTTCTAATATTATGTTCATTTTATTTATTACTTTAAGAAATTGTAAAATCTACTTGAAAAACAATATTTCACTCGGGGCCGTTTTAAGAAAGCGATAACGGATTCATTTCAAATTTAATAAAGTTAATTTAACATCTGTTCGAGTGACTCAACAAAAAACATCTACGCGTAGTAATACCTTTTAAACGTGTGAGAAATGTCCCGATGATAAAACGTTTTAGTTTTTAATTTTCACAAATAATATGAATAATACATCCAAAGTAGACAATCACTCGTACAAATAAAATTAGAGTTCAAAAGCACTAGAAAGGGGGAATAAAACGTAATAAGAAAATATTATAATATTAAAATTGCTATTTCGTTTCTTTTTTTCCTTTGTGTTATACATTTTTTTTTTTTTAAACCGGTTTTACGATCAAATAAATAGCACTGCAGTTAACAGAGAATTGAACGCCACACCTTTATCCCTTTAACCTTGGCCCAAGGAATTTAATCTGTGCACCACGTATTAGCACAATTTCTGTGTTTTTTTTTTGTCTTAAATATAACATATAGTAATGTACTTGTTTTCTTGTAATCTCGAATTCTCGTAAAATATAAAAGGCTTCATTCACGATTTTATACAGATATTTTTCTAATTTTTTTTTTTTTTTTTAAAAAAGGTTTCTTCCACGCGTACACAATTAAATTATGTCACGTTGTCTCTGTAAGTATTTTTTTGAGGAAATGCTATTCAAACCTAAACGATTTTTTTAATACATTTTTTTTTTTTTATAACGTTTATTTTGATACCGAATTTAACGGTGTTTTCAGTGTTGTCGACTCGTACTTAATTTTATTGAGTCAGAGAAAAAAAATTTCAAAATAGTCGTTTTCTCGAAATGTGATTTTGAAATTATCAAAAATCGACTATTTCAATACATTTTAATATTTTCTTTCGTGCGTTTTTTTTTGGCTCATAATTTTCTTCCATACACTAAAGTCAAAATATTTTAAGTATCCAACACTTGTTTACTAAACAAACTATATTATACTAATTGTATAATTTTTTTTTTCTTTCTTTAGGGTGTGCCTTTGTGCGTTTTTTCTTCGTCGACCCCTACCCGGCGCCCAGGCGTCCCGTTAGAAGCACGGCTTCAAAAAATGCATTGCCCAATCGTGGACATTTAACGCGTACCACTTATATGATTCGCGAGCGCTCTCCGTCAACCGAGCCGATGTCAGGACGCTTCTATTAGCTGATCACTCTTTTTTTTCCTTTCTCTTTAGAAGCACAACAGCTTCTCCTGCAGGCAGTCGTCCCACGACGGCTTTAGGTTATTTTTTTTTCGCTTAAAACACACACAAATTCGCGAAAATTCCTCGACGCGCTAAAAGCCAACCACACCGCCCGGCAACACGGCCGTGACGACGTCGTAAAACCGTATTTCCTCGTTGTTCTCGTAAATCTCAATACGTCCGGTTCAGAGGGCGAAACAGGAGGACGCGGTGCAATTCCCCCGTCGGCAGTACATATACCCACGGTATATACCACCGCCACTGTCACACAACAGGGTTTTCGGTGAAGTGAATTTACTCAAGTTTATTTTATTTTATTCCTACGGCGGGCGACGTAAAAATAAAATATATATATATATATATATACACACATATTTATTGCCACGGACAAGCTGCTACCGCCACCGTCGGCCGCGCGTAGAAGTAATTTTTTTTTTTTTTATTCCCGAGCGCGCAATGCATAATGCACGAAACGAACGACCGCGGCGAAGGAGCGAGAGCGCGGGAGGAGAAGGACCGCCGCCGGCGTTTTTCGTTTCACCGCGCGGCGACGACGGCGGTGGCGGCGGACGCCTTTACCGTAATATATAGTGTGTGTCGGGTGTTTAACATAATAATAATAATAATTTTATTCGAAATTGAAAGTTTCGGTTCCTCGGCCCTCGTCGGTTGTTTTTTTTTTTTTTTTCCAGTGGCATAAATTCCTATATATTTTATATATATATATATAAATATATATGTATATATAATATATGTATATATGTATATATATGTATATAATATAATATAATATATATATATATATACGTACCAATACGAGTGGTGCGCGTTCGGCCTCAGCTGCTCCGCGCGCTCAAAAACGCAAATTAAAGTACGCACGCCGCCGTTTTCTTGCACAGTGATTTAACGAACACGGGGAAGGAAACTTTTACGCTTATCCTTCGGACGCGGATTATATTAATTTTTTTTTTTTTTTCGTTCAAAATTTCACTTTTTTCTTTTCTTTTTTTTTTTAACTCATTTATTTCGGTCGAATATTATTTGCGAATAAATTCGGAAGCAACGATAAATCATTGCCATCGATAAAACGATTCTGAGCGGAGCTTCGGTGTAACGAACAAACGACAATCGATCAAGACGAAATTGCATTTTTATGAAATTTTTGGTAGTTTTTCCTGATTTTTTTTTTTTTTTTTTGAAAAAAAGTATTGAGAAAATCGAAAACTGACCTCTCTAAAGTACAAACTAACGATGCAATCAGAATCGATCAGAAAAGGTGCTACGCGAAAAGATCGGAGCACTCCTTTTGGCAGAATTTTTGAGTAGACATAAAAAAAAACACATCATTTTAAAACCAATACGTTCCTCGCTCCGCACAGAATCTAAAACTAAATTTCGTGTAGCCGCAATATTATTAGAACAATAATAACAATTTGATTACGTCGACATTATAATAATCCACATTCTCCGCGATCTCGTTATTATTATTTTTTTTTTTTTTTTAGAAACGCTTTAATTTTTTTCCCCGTCGAACATTTCCCCTGCAGTGTGTAGGTTTTACACACGTTTTTCAATACACGGTCACGACGCTCACACGACTACTCGTCGATTAAACAATCAACTCCCAAAGATTTATAGCAGCGCGCGCTTTGCTCAAGATGATAAAACTACTCTCTCTCTCACACACACTTTGGTGGCGGCATATCCATTGTCTTCATTAACATATTTAACGAAGGCACCGACTCCACCACGTTTTAAGCGATTGTACACAAGGGTGCCGGCCTGGAAAACTGGCTTTATTTTTAGGAGTAAAAATAGAAAATCCAACGATAAATTTACATCAATTTACAATAATCAATACATAAATTTAAATCATTCTCGTTTGCTAACAGTAACATTTTAAGTATAATAATTGTATATTGTATTTTAAAGATAAAAAAAGGCCAGTATTTTTTTTTTTTTAATAAATAATGAACGTATATATTACATAAAAGCATTTTTCTTATACAATTAAATTTTATACAAATTTAGTAAAAACGAGTTTATTAAAATTCACTTGTGTATATATATTTTTTTTTTTTACATCAACCGCATTTGTCTCCTTCACAAACTCGTGCTGCTTTCAATGACACGTGTCGTTTTTTTCGTTCAGAATATTAAATTTACATTACATATATCTGTATATAAATAACCATCGTTCTGCTGGTATACTACGTATGTACGAATAAATATAACGAATTTAAACAATATAATACTTGAATGCGCCACATGATGATGTTATGTTGTACAGTCATTGAGTACCAATCAATTTATCTGTTATCGTTGACTTTGCATTCGTATTTTGTACCCGTCAAGAAATTAATTTAATATATCACGGGAAAAAATCATTGTCAAACGATTATTTCTAAAATATATGTATAAATTAATGCATATATACACATAAACATATAATAATACATATATACATAATATACATAATACATATATACACATGGTCTGAAGTCTGACAATAATTTTTGTTATTTTAAGTTGTTTATTATTATAATAATAGTCATGTGTTGACAATGTTATTAGGATCAATACATTAATTAATGTATTGATCCTTATAAATAATAAATAAACGGAGAATTCCGAAACGACATCTTCTTAATTTATGTTTTTCGCAATATCATTTTGATAATTTCAATAATGATGATGAAAATATTTCTTTTTGACTAACGATCATTTTTATAGTTTTAATGTATAATAATAATTTAATCCACACATTGTCTATTATAATAAATACTAACACTGATCGAATAAAACCGTATTTGGGCCTCATTCTTTGGTCGAGAAAATCCATTGATGGGGAGAGGCCCCTTCAAGCCACAAGGCACTCAAACAGGTATAAAAGAGAATTTGTTTTCCAACTTCACAGCTCTACAACCGATCTTTACAGACGATGAACGTCATCAATATCACTTATATTCTTTGTACCCTTTGTACTAATATTGTACTTCTCATTGGTTCCGAGTGTTTTTTTTTAAATAAAATTAACTACACGTTACAAACATAAACGATCGGCTCAGTAGTTTCTGCTGAGATTAGCCGTTACCAACAAAACTCGATATCACATCTATGTATATTAAGATATATTATACGTATTACACATATATATCTTGTAAGTATGTTATATATATGTGTGTGTATTAATTTATTTTATTTCATTAATTTTAAATTTAATTTCGTTCATTTTTAAGAACTCTTGTGAAAGTCACGAGAAATACCATATACAAAAGATATAAAAAAATTTTTTTTTTTTTTTTTGGAAGGAAGTTGGAAATAGATACGCTGCAGCAGCACACAAATTATTAAACTTTTTTTCTATACTTATCTACATGACTATTTACACTTAACAGTAAAATAATTACCGAAAATGTTGATACGCCCATTACGCGTTATAATGTAAGCGTGCGATTTTTTTTCCTATCGCCTTTTTCGGTTAAACTCGAGAAAAAAAATAGAGTACGGTTTTAGCCCGTCAAATGTATGCAGCAGCAGCATCGCGGTGGTTTTACTATCTCGTATACAAGGCCGTAGCCAGGAGGGGGGTTAAGGTTCAGACCCCACCACCCCCGAAATTCGTTCTTAAAATATAATTTAATAATTCATGTTCTATTATTAATTTATAATTTTTATTTTATTTCATATTTTTATACCACAGATAAGATAAAACCAGACGGTTCACTCTTTAAAATTTCCTATTCAGCCCATGTAATTCTGAAAAATGTAAACAAACTAAAACCCTCCTGAGATCAGTGTCATCACTGAGAGGGAAAAAAAAATTTTTTATGAGTTCCTTTAAATGTACAGCACTGATTTTTACTGTTTACTATGCGTCCCGCTATTGTACTAACGCCCGCCGCCAATACTCGTTCAGTCGTTCGCTTGCAATTTATGTTTTTTCCGACCTACACGTGTAAAACGCATTATAGCAAGTACAGCAAGCATTTAAAATTTTTTAACATCAATATTTTAACACATATACTAAAGTTATTGGATACAATAATAATATTATTGCAGAAAAATATGTACAGTAATTTAATTTATCGTATGTGCACATACTGATCTCAGGAGGGTCGAATTATCAGTAAATCAAAGAGTGAACCATCTGGTTTTATCTTATCTGTGTTTATACTCTCAGCCCCCCCATCCCCGGAAAAATTGTTTGCTGGCTTCGGTCTTGCCCGTATTCGTGCGGGATAGATGATAAAGCAGGCGAAGAGAAACGGGAGAAGACATAACGATTTCGTTGAGAAAACGTTATTAATAGTAAAAATTAATTCTTTATTAACACTGTGTACGCAATACAACGAAAAACAATTTAAATATCGCGTTCAGTCGACGGGGGGGTGTTGTTCGCCGTGTTTTCTCCGCCCTGCACTGTTTTGCTCGTCGTAAATGCGCTTCATGTGCTTCAACAGGAACTCCAGGTTCACGCCGTGTTTGGCGGATATCTCGATGACCGTGTCGCCGGGCAGCTGCCGTCTGAGCGCGGCCAGGTTATCCCGCGCGCCGTCCACGTCCACCTTGTTGGCCACGATCACCTGCGGCCGGTCGAGGATCGTCTCGGAGAAGCACCGGACCTCGTTGCGCAGCACGTGCACGTACGACCAGGGCTCGGGCAGCGACAGGTCGACCAGCAGCAACAGCGCCATGCACCGTTGCACGTGCCTCAGGAACGATATGCCCAGCCCGTGGTTACGGTGCGAGTCGGCGATCAGCCCGGGGAGGTCGGCCACGGCCAGCGTTTCCATGTCGCCGTACCGGACCGTGCCGACGTACGGCTGCAGCGTGGTGAACGGGTACGGCGCCACCTTTGGCCGGGCCCGGGTGACGGCCCGCAACAGGGTGCTCTTGCCCGCGTTCGGGAAGCCCAGCAGCCCGAAATCCGCGATGCTGCTCAGCTCCAGCGTGTACCGCAGCGACTCGCCGGCGCCGCCCAGCTCGGCCACCTCGGGCGCCTGTTCCGTGTCCGTGGCGAAGTACCGGTTTCCGCGGCCGCCCGCGCCGCCCCTGGCCGCGACGAACATCACGCCGGCCCGACCGAGGTCGCCGACCACCCGGCCGCCGCCGTCCTTGACCACCGTGCCGACGGGCACGTCCACGTAAAGATGTTCGGCGCACTTGCCGTGACAGTCTTTGTTGTAGCCCTTCTCGCCGTCGGCCGCCTGGAGCGCGGCCAGCACGTGCGCCAGCCCCGACACGTTCTCGGACGCGCGGAACACCACGTGGCCGCCGGAACCGCCGTCACCGCCGTCCGGGCCCGCGTTCTCGTTGCCGAACAGTTTCATGAACGACACGCGACCGTTGCCGCCGCGGCCGCCGCTCACCCGCACCGTCTTCACGTCCACCAAGTGTTTGGACGGCGCCCGGTCCGATTTCTTTTTCGTGTTCCGCAACGGCGCGGCCACGTCCGCCGTGAAGGACGACGAGCAATAATACGACTGACGGCCGCCGCGGCGGCGGTCGTGCTGCAGCTGTTGGCGCAGCAGCAGTGATGAAGGTCGGTGGTGCGAGTGACGCGAACCGATTAGGACGAACGCGGCGGCGGATCCGGCTACCCGACGACCGATCCAACGCAACATCGCTGGTGGTGGTGGTGGTGGTTAGTAAGCTGACGACCGGTTTCTTCTGAAATCACACCAGACACCATTTGGCGATCAATCACGTGTGTCTGCGAGACAATGGCGGGAAGCCGGTCGTCGGATAATTACAAAATGGTGCCAGATCCGTTTTATTTTTCGAAAAATTTTTTTTTTTTATACATATATATATAACGCGCGACACGTCTCATTACGTGGCCAATCGAACAATTTGTCCGATATCATTAAACACATCCGTGGACCATTGGAGAGAATGGACTAAGGAATAAAACAATGACAGTCGTGTAGGATTTCGGCGGTAATCAACGAGAAAACCGTAGAGCGAGGCGTGTAACGAATACGAGCGTGTGAGTTTGTTGACGTAGACTCATTTGTACCTAGGACAGACAGTACAAAACGGCACGACGGTTCTGAGGAAGACGCTGGATAAAATGTGAGGATCGACGAAATGGAGAGAAGCGGCGTCCGGTGGCGTTTCGTGTGACAACGAGGACGTCAATATACGAAAGGCGGATTTTACGGAACAGCAGTGGGACTGCAGCGATGTCGTATGCGGTTAGGAACCGTAGTGCAGCGAACAGGAGAACGGGGAACAGAGGACGAGTGTAACGGAGATGAGAACGCTAAGACGGATGCGTGGAGTGACCAAGAAGGATACAGAACAGGAAACGCGGGAGTGGTGTATATTGTGGAGAAAAACGAGGGAGAACAGGTTGAGATGATTTTAATTGCCGTTCGAGACGTTCTGGAAATGAATGTAGAAGGAAGACCGAAAAAGAGGGGGATAGACGTTTAATTGATTGAGAGACATGAGGATAGCTGGTGTGAGCGCAAGAAAAATGAACGATCGTGCTTTTATTTTGGAAGTGTAGGACCAGAATGGCCGACACGCCGTGTATTCGGCAGTGTAAGGTGAAAAGAACCCGTAGACCTTTCCACAATCCCGCCACAAATATTACGCGTATAAACTCGATACCTTACACCGTAATGTGAAAAACACGAGGTCTATTTCGGATGTCTTCTAATATTCGTATATTATCGTTTATTGAAATGTCATATTATCACTTAATAGTCTTTCTCCACTCGGGGGGATCTATAATATACACATAGAATTTATAATACATATACGTATATATAGATATAAATATTGTAAATATCGAACACTGTTTTGGAATGTATAGCGTATAGTGTCTAGTGCAGCGGTACTTATATTAAAGAACGTTTCAAACGTTCGACGCGAAAACGTGGCATAAAACAGTAGACTTTTTTCAATATAACGTGATAAAAATTAAGCCGTACGCCTGACGAATTTCGCGGCACATTTTCGTGTCACGCAGCACGGCGGCGATTGCGACAGAGGTCCTGCAGGACTCCAATACGCGATACACAATACACTACAATATCCTCCGGAAAAAATATACGCGGAAGTAAGTGAGCAAATAATACAGAGTAATAATTATTATAAACTATACATCGCTACTGATGATCTTGTCAAAATATGCCTATCTACTTTGAAAGACTCAGTATACATCATAAATTACCATTTGTACTCATAGTAATAATAGTTTTAATAATAATGTTTTCTCTGTTTTTCTACTACTAATAGCGTTTAACCACTTATATTGTAACTTATTTTGTATATTTATATTATAACTTAAATTGTACTTATATTTCTTATATCGTAATGTTTATATGTATTGTAAATTTAAAATTGTCTTATGTATTTTAATATTGATTAGTATGCTGTGTCTTTTGGCAACCCGCTTGGTGGGCGGCTCACTTTAAATAAAAGTTGTTTCTCTCTCTCACAAAAGCGCGGTGTCGGTTCATTATAGAAATACGCGGTTCGTATAATACGAAATGTTATTTGCTATTTCTATTACATACAATCGTTTGAAATAATAAAACGAACACACGATACGAGTTTTTCAAAATATACCGTTGTAACACCATTAACAATATACGTATATACACATTAAAAATAAATACTTATACGTTTACACGGTGAGTATTTCTGAAAACGCATATTATTATCATATGAATATATTTGTTCAGTATGTGTACACATTTTTTTTTTCCTACGAACGGAACAAAAACACACGTACTTCAGTAATAAATATTAAGATTATTATTATTATTATTATTTAAATTCGCAAAACAGAACTATAAATCGTATTATAGTATACCGCGGCTTAAGAAGACCGAATTAACTATACCGGTATAAAAAATAATTTAATAGTCACACACACAATTAAGATATTTACAAGAATACGTATACGCGCTGTATATGCAACAATATAATACCGCCGTGTTAAAAAGCCTCTAACGTGTTTCGTCCGGAAACTTCCGACCGTGTCCAAACCAACACGGTCCGATGCGTCTACGAACACTTTCGACTTCTCTAAACAATTCAACGTGTGGTCAAGCGATTTTCTAAATATGTACGTTTTTTTTTTTTTTTTTTAACAGTTTTAACTGTATTAACACGTCTATACAGGATTACGGTATTATTGTTTTGGAATTAATCGCGGTGTTTGTGGACTATATTCGAGCAGAAAACGCATTTAAATACTTTCGCTCGTATCGAACACTTTAATATATTATATTTTTAAACTTTTGTTTTTTTTTTTTTAGACGTACGCCCGACACAATACGTTATCACAACTGACTGTAACAAACTGTACGCGTATTGCAATGAACACCGTTGGCAGGAAAATATCTACTAAAATACGCCGTTATTAATACTCGCGTAGGTAGCTTAAAAACAGATTATTATTATCCTTTCTAAACGCAATAAACGTATGATATTTACTTTACGCGTCAACGACAGAAAACTATCACGATTACGGTTGGAGAAAAAAAAAATCGGATTTTTGTAACAAACGCCAAAAACGCGTTTGACAGTACCGTTTTTTTTTGAAAAATATTCCGTACAACACTATATAATGGCACTACTGAATATATTTTCACGTATTTTTATAAAAATAATTGTAATTCCCCCCATTACACTCGAACTAAAAAAAAAACCAATCGATTTTGATTATCATCGACACACGAGTATGTAATTACGTATTATCGTAAAAAGTTAATACTTAAGCGCGTGATATTGACGATACGAATATGTTGATTGTAAACTATATACACCGCGATTATTATATTATATTCCATATAGTAAAAATCTAAAAAAAAAAATACCGTATAATAATAAATTTGACACGAGAAAACCATAATAATTGGACGTAAATCAAGAACCGTATAGGTAGGAATATTTTTTTAAAAAAAATTTTCAGGTGAAACGTTATTATTTTTCCATAAACACGTGTTAACGAATAACACAAACGCCGACACCGATGTAAACAGATGCTAATTTCACATTGTACAGGAGGATAGTGGTAAAATGTGTGGTCGCAGTTAATTACAGGTATTTATTCACCTGTCACGCACAACAATAGACAAATAATATATATATGTGTGCGGTATAGCTGGTAACTCTGTATTTCTATATGGTATATAAATGGAAGAAATATTTCACCTGTCCCGTAAACCAGACCAATCACCATATTTCTGTCAATTCAAGACAGAACGCAGTTTTACGACCGGCAAACTAAACTAAAACCCAAAACCGATCGATATATAGCTGAATATGGCCAACAATAACCTGAACAATTACATAACACAACCAAATACGTTGGAATAATAATGATAATAACTATATATATACACACGTATTATAACGGCTACATCTGTTTTCTCTCAATTCATAAATTATCAAAATAACAACAACTCCGCGTCATTAAAATATTTTAAATGAAACTTTATTCACAAAAACCAGTTCACGACCAACAAAAAAAAAAAAAAAATCGATATTTAATTACTCCCATTTCAAAATGTTATTCGACCGTTTAATTAAACTAAATTACAAACTATAGTAAGTACAAATACATAAAGAATTCGCGTGTTTTCTATAATCATTAAAATAAACGTGAACGCCGCGGAAGATTTGATATATAAATACGCGTTTAAAATTTTAACATTTTTGAATAGCGTCACTGAGAGAGAAAAAATAAATATAAATAATGCTACGAGAAATTATATGAGTGAAATTACGAGACAGAAATTAATGGTGTTTACTGTTTGATAATAATTAATAGTATCATAGACAAAATGTAGAGCGTATATATTAAATAATAACAATATATACGTTCAGATTTTCGTAGTATAAATAAAATTATACACATAATAAAAGGCAATCCAATTATTTTCTGTTCCAATTATGAAAATGCCATGTATAAAAAAAAAATTAATAAAAAAGTATTTACAAACAAACAAAAGTAAGAATACGGACAGATCATGGTATAATATGAAAACATTACGGTAAAAAAAATAAAAAGAGTAAATTTGATATTTTCTAAAAACAATAATTGTTTTAAGTACACGTAGATAGTAATAAAAATAATAATTTTAGTCACATACCTATATTAGAGAAGTTAAAATAAAATGTATGAATACTCGAATACTCGTAATACTCGAAGTGTTACAAACGCAGAAACTGAATTTAATATGTCGTATAATATTAATATATTACACGACATATTAAATTTAATTAAATCGAAGTTTTAAATGTAATTAAAAGTAGAACGCACATAATAAACCGCTTTTTGATTATTTTTTTATTATTTTCTATAAATATAACACAATTTGTCGCAAGTAGTAATTATTGCATTTAAACGAATGTCAATAGAGCAAGTACATTAGTATAAAATATTTTTACACTATTATTATATATATATATATATATATATATAGTCATGTATATTGTATATATATATATATATATATATGTATGTATATATACAATATACATGACTGATAGGTAATGCTTACATTAACTTCAATATATACATTTTATTCACCGACTTTTAAATTGTCTTTTATATTAATTATAAATTATATAATAAATTATTGTAAATATTATTTTTTTTTTAATTTATCATAATTATGGCCGTAAAACGTTTGGGTACATAACACAATATTTACCTGAAAATTTAGAGAACGTTTGGGTACAACATTATTTTTCCGCCACACATTTGGATAAAAATTAATACAACGTTTGGGCGCATTATGTCTTTAGGAAAATAATACGTTTAGGTACATCACATTTTCTAACACACTTTTCCAATTTTAATTTTTACAGCACTGATGCACTGTTAAAAGAAAATAATCGAACCGAACTTAAATGATAATATCTCTTTAAAATTTAAACTATCTATAGATTATGAAAAAAGTTAACGTTTTGACAAATGTACGATCAGATAAAGATTATAGATTTCTAGTCAATGATGCATTTGATCTGTATTTAACATAATTTTAAAACACATGTACCTAAACGTGTCATGTGTATACATATATGTACCCAATCGTTCTGTAAATTCCCGGGTACATATTCTAAATGTACCCAAACGTGTCGTTACTAGATTTACCCAAACGTTGTGTACATTTGAACCCTAACGTGTTGCATTTTGAGTAAATTTACCCAAACGTGGTTCACCCATAATTATTACGGTACAACGATTAATAATATTTAATTGACGCCGCAGAAGAAAATAATTTTAACATCGTTTGTCTTATAATCTTTAAAAAAAAAAAAAATTCTCACTTTAATGAAACATTTACGTCCCACTTAGTTTTCTACTAAAAATGATAAATCTATTGCTAAAATTCACATCGGTTTAAACGCATTGTTACGCAGGAATACAGGACACTTTTGTCTATAGCGAACTATTGTTTTTACAACGGACGAGTACTTTCGACCATTCTGAATCGTACAAACAGCTGCCTCCCTTCGTATCTATACAAGAATAAATCTAATTATTTCTATTTTTACGTACACGTTATTATAACCGTACCAGAAATAATATTCCAAACGTATTCACGCGTTTCCCCTCGTTTCAAAATCATTATTTAAATACAATTTAATTTCCCCCGAAATAAGACATTAACATTTTCACAATTAATTACCGCGGCGGATGTCTTACAGAGGTTGTCGCATCTGTTTGTTCGTTTTTTTAATAACAACACTCCCTAACGCCCCTTAAGCTACAGAAAAACAGAAAATGTCGTATATAAAACATGGGTGCGAGAAACGACATTATTCCAACACAGCATTTATAGTCGATGAATTATTCAAAAAATATTTCGAGTTTTCTCGAACTAAAAACTTGAATTTCACAGACACATATGCATATCCACTGGGCCACGCCTATATATACATATCATTTGGAATATGATCACTTATTGTTTCAGTCATACGTGCGTTTTGTTACGTTTGAATATTTTTTGATTATTTAAGTATACGTTTTTTAAGAAACGAACAACTGTTAGCATTCAGAGCGGAAAACTATACATATTCGCAGCTGTGCGCATCGAACACCCGATGAATGCATAATTGTTTATAGCCTATACTGTAGGCATGTCTTTGGTGTACAGCGATTTTTAAAACAATACTCGATGTTTAGATTTTTTTTTTTTTTATGTATAAAATTATAAATTAAATTTGAATTCCGTCTCTTGAACACTTTCAACAGATACATTCCAATAGTTTTTTTTTTTTTTTTACCAAAAACGAATAACAAATGTTAACCATCGTTTAATTTATTTACTCGAGATTGAATTTCAAATAAAATTATACTAATGATAAATTACAAAGACGTTAAAACGCTAAATACTAAATAATAAATGTGATAAACGGAAGATACGTGGGGGGAATACAACACAATTAGTGCTGGAAATTAATTATTAAAGCCTATATAATGTGTAGATCACGTTATTTTAATGCCCGTATAAAACGAAACCTAGGAGCACCTCCTATATTATACGGTGGCTTATCTCGGGAGTGTCGTTCACGAACCCAATTGTCCGGTTCGACTTTCGCTACACGGCACAACGCCACATAAACTGCTCCCTTCGGGTTGAACTTGGTCACTTTATGATATCACGACTACAATTTTTTTTTTCTTTTTAAACTATAATCGTATATTATATGTGTATACACACATATAACTCCAAAGTAGAAAGTATATATTATTATATACGCTCTAACTGTTATACGTTATTTAAACACCTCGTACTAATCTGAAATTACTTCCTAATTATATTATAATTGTCCATGAACCTCAAATTACAGTGTATTATTATCATGAGTTTGCAACGGAAAACCACGTAACAGTAAGAGTTTAAAAAAAAATAATAACTTCGTGATAAATAACTAGAGCCCGGAACTCGATACGTTTGCATTTTTTTTTTTTTTTTCTATTCCGATGCTTATCTTTATAGAAATTTGACTTGTGTCACGCAAAAATATAATGGGTATTACCTTCACATTTTAATTTACATTTTTTTCCGGTAAAATTTTTTGTTATACCATCATTTTTTAGCAATTTTAATGCATTTCATACATTTTTCCACTTTTTGTAGGGACATTTTGTATTTTTCTCATTTTTTCAAATACATTAGTGTATTGAAACTACATGTTTAAAAAAGTCTCGTAACACGTATTTTGCCAAATCCTCCAATTTATATATTTACATACAGATATACTATTTTTATATTTGTTTACAAAACCGAAAGCTTGTGTGCGTTCGCATTATATTTTTTTTTTTATATTTCCGCTTCGAATTATTTTAACATTTGATTTGTGTTTGAATATAGGCAGTGCTGTAAGGTGTGGTATGCTGTTGAGTGTGGATGTGTTTATCGACTATTATCGACTGCTGTAACAACCGTCGAGTCGTTCGTAATAATTTTAATTTTAATTTTCTTTTGAAAACGTCAAGGCGCTCTCGTTTAAATTCCTTTCTTTTATAAATCATCAGTCTCGGCCAAGATTTTTTTTTTAATCGACGACGCGGATTATTTTATCGAAATAAGTTCAACAAACTGCTAATTATGATTTATGAATTTACAATTTAAAAATTTCATTTTTTTTTAAATGTCAGATTATTTTAAAGTCATTATTTCGTGTTGTTTAGTGTTTTTTATGCACTTTTTTTTTTATATAATTTTAGGTCACCAAGTTCTAGGCCCTATAATAATATCTAATCTAACATTTAAAAAAAAAACGACTAAATGAAATATTAATTAAATTTATTTAAATTATTCTACTACCGGATTAGGAATAAACGCAATAGTAATACACAAATTTGTCAATAATTGTATTTATATTCGTACATTTATAAATTTAGTGAACGTTTCAAATGTTTTCTTTACTTGTTTAAAACATAATCATTAATCAACATTCATTTAAACAAATTATACATTACAAATTTCCTTCCAGGCACAGGTAAGTTTTAAATATAATCATTAGGGCCCATCATATAGGGATTTCGATGCATGTGCATCCTTTTTTTGAATACTTGACATGATGCTTTCCAAGATACAAATACTGTGGTTTAAATACACATACACTACACACACACTATTTCAACAACGTCTTTTGAGGCATCTTTTACCGTTTTCAAACGTTTTTAATTTTTAGTAATATTAAGGAATAAAAATAAAAATTCACCCAAGACTAAAATATGAACACATAGTTTTGTACAAAGAAAACATCAGCTATTGCTAACCCGCATTGGCTTTTTTAAATAAGAACTATTCTCAAACCTGTCTTATAACGTCACATCTGCCGATTAGCCGATTACATATATCTTTCATAAATTTCTTTTCTTATCGTATAATAACATTGTTTCGGTGACGCGCATGGCCATGCCCAATTGTCAAAATAGAAAATGTAATTATTTAAAGTGGATTTTTTTTTATAAAATTCTGTTAGGGCATTAAAATCCGAGCAGTAGAGTGATCACAGTTCAATTTAACTATTACGCTGTTTAATACGTGTATTTTTTATTATTATTATTATTATTATTCCTCTACAAATCTCGGTCAATGACGAATGACGGTTATATTATGTTTGATTACAATAGTATTGTTGTAGGTACGCACGACGTAAAGACTATGATCATGGTGGTGCACCTAAAAAGATGTGTCAAACGTATTACGTTCCAAAAGTTGGCAACTCTATTTAACGATGTTATTGTTAATGAATTTAAAATGTCCTTAGTGCAAATCCACATCGGATAACCATGAATTATCCGTATAATCGAACAATTTTATTCAAAAAATCAATATTAGATTATTAAATAACGGTAAGTATATAATACGCACAATATATGTAATATATACATATATTTTGTTCGTGTTCATATATTGGTTAGAAAGAATTGTTTTGTAGAAAAAAAACGAATAAGAATGTTTTTGTGAAAAATCAGCTGTTTACCGCCTATATTTACCTTTACACTGACAAACATTGAAGCGTACCAACTTGTGTGCTGCGCACTTGAAACTATTATAAGTAGCTCAAATGCACGCCTGTTCAATAAAGTATATAATTTATATAATAATCTATTATAACTTTTCAGTTTTCATTGCAACCGTTTTACACTGTACAACTACTGCTACGCAGCAACAGCTGCAGCAATACAGTCACATCATCTCCATACTTTCATCCGTCACAATACGCCGTCGTGCGTTCTCAATAAATTCTACACGACACACAAATATTTTAATCAACAGAAACAGAAAAAAAAAACGTAATATATAAAATTAAGAAAATAATCGCGCAAATTCCGACGATTTTTTTTCCAGCAGAAGAAAAAAAACAAACAGCATCACGTTTAATTTTTATCACAACGTAAAATGCAGTTGTATAATAAATGATAATTAAAAAAAACTCTGCGCGTCTGAGAATCGTGTGTAAAAAAAAAGTGTTGTCCTCGCCAGCAGCTGCAGTGCAGGTCCGATCGAAAACGTCGTACCTTCGTAGACCACCCACTCACGTCCCAATATTTAGTCATTTGGGCGATTTCTATGTGCGTGTGGTGTGTGTGTACAATGACGGAAAACAAAAAGAGGAAAAACGACACAATGGAACGAAATCAAAGCTGCGTACGTCCAAAAAGGAGCTCCGCGGGAAGGTTTCGTCGACCTCGTCCGATCCGTACGCTACAGCAACACGCTGCAACAGCAGCACCACACACCACCACCGTGGGCATCCGATTCTTCAACGGACACGATTGAAACAAATAGAATAAACGAAATAATAAATACGGGGCAATTCTCCCGAGGTCAATCAACGCGATAAATATTGCGTATACATACGATTTTGTAACGGAATAACGCTAAAAAAAAAAAAAAACGTATATATTATACAGAAACCGGCTGCTAAAGCGTAAATTATACAGGTACCTATAACTATTACAATAAGCACTGCGCTGTGTACAATATTAATAAGTATATATACTTGCGAGAAAATCAGCGCTATATTTAGTAAATACGCTGGACCGCGCGTTTTCGAATTGTACGGGTTATAACATCATAATATGATCGCGGGCTGCAAACACGTATAATCATATTTTGTTTTAACTAACAGCAGTACGCGAATCAATCACGAGACGGATCACTGAAGTTTATAAAAGACGTACACACACACACCACATACCGCCAGCGCTCTGACATAATAATACTTATTATAATAAGTAAATCCGTCAATCTTTGCAATGTCCTACATTCGTCGCGTTTCACACGCGCCGCGTGTGATTGATAAATTATTTTTTTTCCATACATATACGCGCATTTAAAATCCGAATACCGACCTACAATATTTCGACAATTCCGTCGTGTGTCGCGCAGTCTTGGGCAGTAAAGTAATCGAAATTACTCGTTACTGTAATGAAATTACTTTACCGTAACGAAATTACGTAATTACATTTATTTATGAGTAATTTTATAATTAATTTCATTACTTTTAAAAAGTAATTTTAATAATTGTAACGCGTTACACTGAGCGTTACATTGGAAAAATATGACATTAATATTTGATGTGTATTGATCTATATATATATATATATACTTATATCATTGATTTTTCCATATCTGAGAAAATAATATAATATTATAATCACTAATCAGATAAACTAAAACTATTAGTATTATCCTAATATAGATATATGTATATTATAGATATATATAATATATTAAAATATGTATATATTTATATATATTTTTTTTTATTAATTACATACATATATGTATAATATATTATATTACATGCAATATCTCGAGATAATATATTATCTTGCCGAACAAAAAGCAACAGAAAATTAAAGAGTAATTTTAATAGTAACGCGTTACTTTTTAACTTAAAAAGTAAAGTAATGTCATTACATTAATATTTGGGATAACGATAATGTAATGTCACTACATTTTACTAATGTAACGAGTAATTGTAATTTTATTACTTTTAAAAAGTAACGTGCCCAAGACTGGTATCGCGCGCCTCGTCGTTATGGAAAATCATTCCAACACATTCAACGGCATTTTACACGTTTTCGCTTAAATTTCATACACGGCGCCGTTGAATATACAGTCTATAATTAATTATATATATATACAGTGGCGTATTTTCAACTTTTTTCTGGTTGGGGGTGCAAATTTTTTTTTTTTTTTGAAAATTTCAACAGGACATATTGATATAAGGTATTTAATAAAAAAAATACCTTTGGATAATCTTTTTTTTTTTTTGGTTCTGGGGGGGAGGTCCAGTATCCCTGGACCCCTCCGTAAATACGCCACTGTATATATATATATATATTAACGCGTGTACACGCCGTTTATTAGCGGTTTATAAGCGGGGAAAAAAAATTGTACTTGCTGTTTTTGCTCGACGTAACACGGTCGTATTATACTTATATTTTAGATGTCGCCTCGCAACACTCACCTGAAACAAAAATTAAAGAATTCCGTTAAATTACACGTTTTGTGTATCCATAACACGCGTGCATCCGTTAAACGTTAAACCGCTATAGAGTATTTAACGCCATTATCAGAAGTGAACACGATTGAACTACAACAAAAATCAATAATATACGCTATAATATTAATAACGAATACCGCATAATCGGAAATATTCGAACCGAACTAAACACGAAATTCGAATATTGGAAACCTTGAAAAACTAAGATTGTCGAAAAAAAAAAAATCAATAAACGTTCAAATAAATAAAATAGAGTTTACTCTGTTTTTTTAGGATGAAAAGTAATTTTTACCCCAATCCGCAGTAAAACGAGTCTACAAAAACAACGGTATTATCGATTAGCCCAACTATTTTGGGCGTCGGAAAATGTAAAATATACATTATTCGCAGCATTAGAATACAAAAATTGATTATTTTGTCTTTTTTTTTTTACGAGCAATACCTATAGTGGTAAATTAGTTGCGAAATTTGTAAAATTGTAACGTAAATAATATTTTATTGTGTGTAAATAATGTAATAAAGCGCTATAATTACCCGATACCTATTATGATTAAATACCTATATTATTATTTATTTTATGAATTAATAACTACCTAATTCAATATACTTGAAAAACCCGTTGAGCACTTGTAACTGTTTCAAAAAATCAATTTAGAATTTAAATCCTTTGAACTGTTTTTAAAGTTCGGATTCAACCTCAAAAATCTGCGTTCGTAACGTACACAAAATATAATACCGAATTTTAAAAATAATAATAATAATAATAAAACACACACTGCAGCAATGGCGTATAATAAACAACAACTACAATATTGGATGTTATTATTAATCGCGAATTTCAACAACAAGCGTTGTACCCGATGTAAATAATTCACGTCTCGGTTTCAAAGTCATATATTTTATACGTATACGCAGCACAAGTACAATGTTTTAAACGTACATACATACACAATGCGGCGTACACACATATAAAATAAAATCCCAGTTAAATAATGGCAATTTGTTTTCTTATTTACATTTCTAGAGGTAAACAATATACGGCCGTGTGTCCTATATTTCCTATTCACGCGGTGTTGTTCTTATACATTTAAATTGCATATACCTACATTTATTATGTACGCATACTGTAACAGTCCTTTGGAAATCACCAAGTTCCCCCCTTTCTCACTCTCTTTTTCTACCACCGCTGCCCGCGTCACAATAATAGCGACGATAACAGTAGACGAGAAAAAAAAATTACAATAAATCAATCGGATAAGACGCTAGAGGACATGCATATAAATATAGGTAATAATACCAAAAGAGCTTTCTCGAATATTCTTATACATAGTCTCTTTCTCTCGATAGATCCTGACGAATCCGATAAAGCACGACCATGCAAAGTCGTCGTAGCAGTAGGACGCATATAATGTATATATATATATATATATATATAGGTGACCTATAGCTGGAGTATTATGTATACGAAATATATTATTATAATACGTATACGCGCGCGCGCGCGTACTTTGGAAATTTAAATTATTTCGTGCGGAAAACGAAACGTGATTCGGAATAATTCACAACAAATCAATCCCGATGGCGTGGATAGGACCACTTTGACACGCGGCGAGGGAGCGGAAAAAAAAAAAAGGTTAAACATTGTCGTCTGAAGAGAAATATACAGGGAAAACGTCGTTTACACAAGACCGCGAAATGTATTTTTAAGCAGCGGCGTAACGGCTGGTACACGCACACGTGGGGTGCTATAGTGACACGCACAAATCGAATAATTCTTATACGAATATATATACCAGCTATACACGAAAAGTATTACGAGTATATGTATACGAGGAATTTTCACGGTGACGAGTTTACCACCACGATGCTTTTTCGAAAATTGAAAGATTCTTAAATATTCATTTTACAGCCAGTCAATGGTATAGAATATCGTATAAAAACTTAAAAACCTTATTTTCCATACTCACATAAATATTTTCAAAAACGTACAACATTATATACACGACATCATTGACGAATTCGCAGAAACAAAACCCAAAAAAAAGTTCAGTTTGTTCAATAAAGCTTTTTAATATATATATATATATACAATTTTTTATGAAATGCCAATCGATTTTTTTTTTCTTCATTTCGAGTCTAAATTATATCATTTTTTTTTTTTTGAAAAGGTAGCGAGCCGCGTAGTGTTGTGCATGTCGCTTAAGTGAATCGTATCTGGATAAAGATTTTTAGAGTTTTGTTATTAGTAACAAATTTGAAAGCGGTGATTTCAAAATTATTGCACACTCGATAAAACTATTCCGAGCGGAGCTTCGGTATAATTTATTATTTATTATTAATAAACGTAAATATCCACAAAAAAAAAATAAAATACACTTTGTCGAAAAATTTAAAACGTATATAAAAGAAAATTGTGACTAACGATTTTCAAGATTTTTTTTTTTTTTTTGAAATACAGTTGAAGTAACGCGTACGTCTGACATTGTGTTTGATTTTTAAGCCTTAGAACCAAAAATTATATCTTTTATGAATTGAATACCTCGAAATCTGTAATTGCTATATGAATAGCTCAAAACTGAAAGCAATTTTTTGAAAAATCGTTTTTCCTAATACAATATAAAGTTACGCATTTAGTGAATATTTTAAATTTCTATAATATCCTTAAGTTTCAAAATAACGAAGAAATAACGATAATCGATTTCGACGAAATCGCATTTTTATACACGTAATTTTTCGGTAGTTTTTTTCTGACGCTTGAAAACAGTGTTGAGAAAATGGAAAAATAACCTCAATAAAGTACCAACTACACACAAATTGCTACCGGAAACAACCGGTACGACTGTAATGAACGGAGCACTCCTTCTGGTAGAATTTTTGGGTACAGACACAAAAAAAAAAAACACGTCATTGTAAAACCAATACGCTCCGTTCAGTATCTAAAATGGCAAAATCAAGCCTTAATGTATACTCAAAATAAAAACATTTGATAGAAAACCTTTTTTTACGCTTCATTAAACGCGAACGGTAAATATATTATAAATTATAGTACAAAAAACAAAAAATGCTCGCGTTTTCACTATAGCAAACAGTATAAATAGGCCTCGCAAATCTCAATGATATTCGCAGTAATCCGGTGATTTTCAGCAAAGACGAAATAATACAGCCGATATATATATATATTATTATACGTTATTAAAAATTACACGGTACGAATATCAATTAATACTTCATTCGGCGCGACGACCGTTTACACCATTATTATGGGTTCGAGATTCGTGTACCTACAGCATCACGCGCATATCGACGTATACGAGAGGTCAAACTTATCAGTTTTCCGTATCTCTGCCGAGACCTATTGACGGGTCATAACGTATATCGGTATACGAAAACCGTTAGGATTTAAAAAACGACGGAAAACATAATAACTATACGAAAACATTAAGACGACGAACACACCGCGTTTTCTAGGACTTCTTTTTTTTTTTGTTCGGCCAAAGTATATAACGAACACGACAAACGGTGCGTTAAAAACAAGCTAGAACAACTCGAACAATCACGACGACTATGGATTATTGAAAATAGTGTTATGAAAAAAACCGCGCGTCCCTCTCACACTCTTACTCTGTTATAACGTTCATTATACGGAAAAATATTCCATAACACGTACCTATACGATGCGTGTTAGAACGGAAAAATTGAATACAGTGGCGGATTTAAGGGAAAAGGCCCGGTCGCAGTTTTAGTTTTTGGGGTCCCCCCGCAGGATCGAAAAATTATAGAGATACGTTTTCGAGCGAAAAAAAAATTATTTAAAAGTAAATAATAACAAGTAGTACGAGTTTTTAAGCTTTTACTTATCGTTAAGAAAACACATACATTTAAATCTGCCTCTATAAATAATATTATAATCTCTCTAGATATCTGATTACGTATAGTAAAACGTATTTTTATACAATTTTATTTCCTATTTGTATATTTAAAGAAAATACAAATTTACAAACAATAAACATTAAAATATTATATTGATGGCAGATTAAAATTTTTTTTTTTACGGTAATCTTTAATTCTTTTCAAAAAGCTCGTATTTATCTTTCTACATACTAGCTACATACAGTAGTCGCAGGTAAAGTGAGAAAAGTTTTACACACTATAACACCTCATCGTTTTCACTAATGCGAAGCAAATTTGAACAAAATTTATAATGCCTGTTCTCAGTTCGTTTGGAAAACATTTACATTTTGTCATCAATTTTTTTTTTTACGTAAAATCTTCACTACTTATATTTTAAACATTATTTGATTGAAGAAATTTAAAACCTTTTGAATAATTATACATATTACAGTGTTATCAATAAAATAACATTAATAATAATTTAAAAAATATCGGTAAACGATATGCCATTTTATATTTCACTAACAGCGTATAGAATACCGGAGGCATATGACGCGTTAAAACGTAATAAAAATTATTTCCTGCTACAGACAAATGAACAAAAAAAATCTTAATGTATAATTAACTGTACATCATTGATTATAATAATAATACTATAGTATTTAATAGTTATAATCGATGGTGTATGGACGTAATATTTTATATAATAAATTACATTATTGTCAGGTAGACGTCGGGGGACATTACTCTATAGTGAACATGTGTAGAATATCAGATTTACTTTTATTCATATATATAAATTCTTCAAATTCTTAAATTGAATTAATATTTTTAAAAAAATAATAAGTTCGCGTAAGATTGTAAGTATACATTTTAACATTCGTAACAGGTCACTTCTAATGTTCCTACATTAACCTTTAAAATTTAGAGTTTCTCGGCGTGTAACGTTCATTATTAATTCGATTGGTATTTCCTCCGTGAAGATTTTTTTATGAAATATTAACTTTGTACCCAATAATGTTTAACGTGCACGTCGTTATAAACAGAGTTAAAGCGTAAAACTTTTTATATTTTACGATAAATATTGAGATAATTGATTATAATACACGACGTGTACGACATTTTAAATCCACGACGGCTTTTACATTTTAAATTTAATCCGATAAAAATTATTGTCAATCATTTTAAAAATAACGTAGCGTCAATTTAGACTATAATAATAAAGTAATAAATTTACTCCGAAAGCGGAATTTAAGTGTACGGTATAATATTTTTAAATAATTAATGTTTTTTACAAACTTTATAAAACTCATAATGGTTGGAGCGCATAACATTAAATTACACAAAGTACCCCGGTTTGTCCGTTGAGGGTGCAGGGATAAAATATTTAAACATTTCTGAGCGCATCTGTGATCCTATACTTATGCTGTCAAATATCTTAATTGAACAATAATTTCTTCTATATAACTTATATTAGTGTACGTACTTCCTTTTAATTGTTTGTCATTGTCAACGGTATAACTTGTACACGTTATTTTCGGTGATTCATCGTTCGTACAAGACACCAAATATGGTCGAGTATCATGTGTGGACACAAAAAAGTCGTTGTCAGTTCAGTCACGGACCGAATAGAGTTATATCTGTCATGAGAGGGGAGTATGACTCAAGAACAGCCAAGTATTTACTTCTAAGTACATAAGTTAACTTGCATAATATTGTTTAAACAGTCAGTAAAACTTCAAAGCGGTAGGCAAAACAAAACAAAATAAACGTGACTGACTAGAAACACAACAGTCTTATCTAACTGTTGATTTTACTCTAATTTATAATATATTACTATGCGTACATAGGTTTTTAAAACCTCATCAAATAATGACTACTGGTCCTTCGCGGATCTTATATTACTATCGAAAATAAATTAAACAGGTATTGACAATGTTCTAATAAATAACGACCCGGAAAATGTAAATGTATAAACTAATTTAAATATACTTAACAAACGATGACGTGTGTAATGTGTCTGTATTATCTGTGTATGACAGGTAAGTAAACGATGCAAGTTGATAAAATTACACATGTTGAAACATATTATATTACACACAAAAAAGTCAATAAAAATGTATAGTTTTAAGCCTAAATTCATTATAATACGTTCAATATTATTATATTTAATACTTGGAATTTCGACAAAATTGACGACGGCATTCATAAAAATACAAAATTCTAAAAAAAAAAAGCAGCAGTTACATGACCGAGTGAATGTTATCTAATGTACCTAAACGTGCAGCCGAATGTTCGGTAATTAAAATTAACCATGTAAATGAGCCAAATACGAGAGTAACATTATTTTTGAAATATTTCGCAATCTTAACGAAAATGAAACGTTAAATAGAAACGAAATTTTTATTAAATCAAACTATATATATATATAAAAACAGCTGTATTCATAAATATATTATACTAACAGAATTACCAACTCGACATAAAACATAAATATATGTAACTATAGTTACATTTTAGACAATCCTTTTTCACGATTTTTATTTTTATCGCCAAAGCTAAATAAGGATTTTAAATATTTAACGTCTTAAATTGGCCTACTATAATACGTGCAGGTTATACGACGTCATATAATGTTTCGTTATTAAATTATTACGATTACTTAACATTATACAATATATATAACTTAACTGTGCATTTCGTATATTATTCTAGAAAGAAATCCCTTAAATTATTTATTTTAACGTATTATTAAATAATAAATATTACTACGTATTCCATTGTTATATAATTAGAAACGTGATATATACACACACAGAGAATAAAAAGTTACCTATTTTCATAAAATAACTACGATGTTTATTACTTCATGTCTCAGGACTATTACAATATTTATACCTACCAAAACAAACAATAAAACGAAAATAATTTTTCTTTTTCACAAATATTATTATATTATCATCATTCGCGTGGTATACGTTTTACGAAAGTATAACACAACGGTATAGCATACAAATGAAATTGTTTAAACGATTTATGAAGAACTTACGATATCGCAAAATACCATATATTTCCTTTTAAGTTATAACACGACGTCATGTAATTTATATTATCACTAGGCATAATGTGTACCTACGTTGTCCGTTGGAATCGTCGTACCCGTAATAAGAATTTGTCTAACGTGGGTGTTTTGAGACAGTACGGCGGTTTTTCGATGTAATAAAACCACTAGTAAAGTAAAATAAATGGTTTCGACTTTCAATTATATATCAATATATATATATATATATGTACCTAATAATCAATAAAACGCGAAAGCAACGAACATTATATGAACTGCAACTGAAATGGACTACACAATAAATCAGATACTTAATCGTATAAAAAACAATTCTGATGTAGCATATGGGTAAACTTTTCTCCCTACTTTTTACGAAATGTTTTCGTTTTTATTGCAAATTTAATCACACTTAAGTTAACAAGGTGGTATTTTTTAACGTTTTCAATTCCATAAAAATAACGGCCACAGCCGTATATATATATATATATATATATATACTGCGGTGACTGCAGATATACACAACTATCGGCTCGTTTCGCACATCTCTACTCGAGAATGACGACGATCAAAAAATAATATTCCGTATAAACCTATAATAGTGCTATTTTACACATTTTCAGCAATAAACGTAAAAAAAAAAAATATATGTATATACGATTATCGACATTTTATGAACAAATGTTTAGTACCTAAATGTAATTTAATCGATATAGTTTTAGTGAAATTAAAACAACACTTCTACAATTTAGGTATTATAATAATACCGGAAACTGCACGAGTCGTTTTGCAAAATCACAAACCGCGTGCTAGAAAAAAATCACTCAAAAGTCCTACTAATAAACAACAAATAAACAATGATTTCTCTCTGTTCTAGGTATTGGATAAATACGACGACTTTTTCAATAAATTCTACAGCGGCGGACTATATTATAGAATTGTGTCGATTGTGCCCAAGTCTCGTGATAAAATTAACTTATATTGCGGTCGTCGAGGAAAACCGATGGAAAACGCGACGTGTTTTCCATTATTGTGTACGAACTGACGACGATGATAAGACTATATTCGGACACGTTTACCACCAAAACTATACAATCACCGATGAACAAGTTTTTGATTGACACGCGGACGTTATAAAGCTGATAAACACAGAGCTGGTAATATTATAGGCACATGTCATAAATAAAATTATTGTCACGATATCAGTTCGGAACGATTCCGAGACAGAAATATCATGACGACAAACGGAGTCGACGACACACAACAAGAGTCCCCTCTCGCACTGTACAGTGTAGATGACACGAATCACGAATCGTACAATACCTCAAGTGCCTATACGCACATACGAACGCTAAGAAGATAGATATCTCTTCTTTTACTTTGTCGCAATATAACGTATTAAGTAAGAAACGTATTGCACACGAACGAATAGTAATTCCTCGACGGATGAATAATTGCCGTTGCTGCAGGTAAATAAACAGCGCCAAATAATACGAATAATTATTATATGTTTTCTGATGTTACGAAAAATAGGTGTGGACGCGCTGCCGCGATACAACTTTTGATCCTGTAGTCGTATTCCAAATTAGTCAACGCCTCGACGACTTATAACGACCCACGCCGCTCGACCAATCCTATAATACAAGACTCCTACTATAAAATGAAACTGATTAATTTCAAACGAGATTCGGAAATATAATAGTTCATCTACATATTATAAATATATATAATCGGTTATTGTACCTATGAGTCAGTAGCAGCTAATGATAATATTTGTCATTAAACGTACTCGGTGAAATAAATAACTGAAATTAACTGAAAAATCATCTGTTAATAGGTACCTACCACCTTTTCAAAGCGAAAACGTCTTGTTAAAATGTATGAAATAACAGTGTGTACGCGTTAGATAACATGGGTATCAGTGTGAAACCAATAATAGTAGGTATACGAGCGGTATACCTACACAAATATGCATACATATTTATAGGCTAAGAGAACAAGGATAAAATATTATTTAAATTTGTTTTATTACTATTATTTACTTACATAGGTATTACATAAAACAAAAAGGTTATAAACTTATGTGTATAACCTTCAATCTACAAACGCGTGTACTCCTAAACAGTATTAAAATAATTATTATATTTTTTTTATACATTAAGATATAAATAGTTATGAAATAAAATCCGTATTCCTACACAGTATCCTACACATATTTTTTTTTTTTTAAATTAAAATCGACGTTTTTTCTATATTATTTCGGTTTTTTATATTCAGAACGAAGTGGGAATTATAATGGTTTTAAAATTATGTATTTTTATATTCTTTTCATACACGCATTCTGAAACACAAAAAAAAAATTACTCCAAACGATTTACATAATCCAATTATCGATTTAACACGCGTATGATAGGTAATATGTCACAAGTAGCGATTTCATTGAAACAATAATACAATTATAAATATTATTAACAGTGACATTTTTTGGTTGTAATAAATAATTATTTCATTCAAATTTAAATAATACAAAATTAAACGAAATAATTAAAATATTTTATAAAATAATCTTGTATACAGATTCATAAAAAATTATATAATTATATTCGTAAACATGGCTTAAAAAATGTAGGTATGTAGGTATTATAAAAGATTTCCTATATTCTACAAAACATTCAAGACCAATTCTATTCAATAAACATTGGATTTTTCGTTTTTAATATAAGAAAACGAAAATTTGGTTTAAACCGATTTATCAATGTTAATAAGTAGTGTGGATTTTTATGCAACCCTATATTTTTTCCTTTTTATATTTTTATTTTATTTTTATTTTGAATTTTAATTAAATTTTTTTGAATACAAATCAGTTTCATGCTAATAACGATTTTTTTCATATTTTCACACATTTCAAAAAAAATTTAATATTTATTTTATACCGAAACATAAATGAATCACGTACTGATTTTAAAATCTAAAAAGGTGTAAAATAATATTTTGTCAAATAAAAAATTCAAATAATAAATTTTGCCGACACTAAATATAATAAATGAAATAAATATAACGGTAATCGATTACGAAACGGTATTGTTTATTGTGTATTACAACACTGCGTCGTACAGTGAACCGTTTATCGATAAATATAATATCAATATTTTATTGTTTTTAACAAGACGTTTATAATATTAATCGCTTTTGCTGTGTCAGTTTAAAAAAAAATCTTTTGTTAAAGCAATTTTACTAAAAAAATTATTTATTTAGCATTAAATATCTAATTTTTAAATTTATTTAAAATTATTTTCATGTTTTACTATTACTTGTTCTAAATTTAATTTTTTTTTTCATATTTTCACGATTTTTATACTAAATATATTGATACTTTTTAGTTCTTAAAAATCCGCGCTTTAGTAAATAGTAACGTTTTTTAATTAGGTATATATATGCTGTGCACATAAATATATTATTGTAAATACATCTGATATCACATTTACTATATACTCTCAATATTTTAAATAATACTAAATTTATGTACGGCGTGAGACGAGCATTCTAAACAATATTTCACGTTCAGATAAAATAATAATAATAATAATAACATTCATCCCCCGACAGTATCTCGACAGAGAAATAATTTTCCTAAAAAGTAAAAATAATAATAAAAAGAAATGTATATTCAATTATATATAATTCCGTGATCGTGATCAGTGAAATTTCGCTTTGGACGAATCGAGATGTCACGGTAGTATAGCACCGAGACGGCATTCACCTTAGATGTAGATCGATTACATATAGCAATTGTTTAACTCCATAATCTCCCCCGACAAACTAATTCCCTAGGTACCCTGTCTTCGAATATAAAATTTCGAGAAAGCGAAAGTACAAATGTATACACATATTATATACTAAAGTTCTAGAAATAATATGACTACGTCTTTGTTACTGCACATAAAGTAGGTTATTTACGATCAAAAAAATAACAAATAAACAGTAAATGTTATTAAGAAAAATATTTTCGAAAAAAAAATAAATAATGTAATTTGATACCTATCTAAAAAGTTCAATAATCTTAAAATAGTATTCTTGTTTTTCTACCTCGTACAGTCTTTATTGATCAACCGTGGAAACTAAAAATTCACAATCAATTGACTGGAATAGTTGGTGCTAATCACGCATATAACTGTCAAATTCGATTGGGGTAGCGAACTTTATATGTAACTAAACAAGGGTAATAAAACACAATATTATTGGCTTACGTGAGAGGTACTTTCGGGCACAGGGGGAGAGTTTAATATCTTTGAGAGCCCGACACACTGATACTGATGAAACTTGACATGTTTATAGGGGAGAAATAGTAACTGAACCCCTAACAACGACGGGGTTTCGTGTTAGTTTTGTACAAGTAGATTTGACTTTATTTTAAGGCAATAGTTCAAAATATTGTCACATGCGTGTTTTTCATTCGAAATGCACTATAATACAATGAAAATAATGTCCCATACGTGTATATTTTATAAAACATTTAAAATACTAAGTTCATCAATAATAAAATAAATGCCTTTTACTGTACGAATTCACAAATAAAAAAAATAACCTCCGTTTTATTAAATTCTAAATCGCCGTCCTTGTACCATTTTAGTTTATATAATACGTAGGACAATTTTATGAAATTCATATAGTTTTCATTCCGGATTCTATTGATAACAATTTATAATTTCCGCATAAAATACATTTTTTTAAAATAATTTTAAAATACCCGATTTCAACCAAAATAATCATGACGACATAGATAACACACGCAATTCCTAAAGACGAGGAGTGAAGTTATAGGCAGGTATATTTTAATTTCAATGTATATATACCACTATTGATCGTAACATTCATGCCTATACAAAACGTCCAACTAATTCCTAACAGACAGTTCCTGTACTCATTTTAATATAAGAAAAACGAATGTCTAAGTAAAACTTACGGATAATTATCGTATAATTTTAATAGGTACGATTTATTAAAAATATTTGTATTATTATAATATTTCCAAAGAACATCGTGTTTTTGTATAATAAATATTGCGTAATGTGAATATACACATTCCTGCACGTAAAATCATATAAACTGCAGGTTATAAAATCACGGAACCGATCGAGGAAAATTTATACGGAATTAAATAAACGTTTGTAATAGTCAAATTTTTTTTTTTTACCGCAAAAATTGTTGGTAAAGACTATATACAATTCAAAATTTAAATTGACGATAAAATTAAATTCAATAATATAATATACCGAAAAACCTGCAAAATAATAATAATAATAATAGCTGGCATAAGCGTGCGCACGGGGTAGTCAGGGTAGGCACTTGACTACTCTGCAAACAACTCCCCCGCCCTCAACATAATATTATGTTTGACCATTTCAACGTGTCCGTAAACGGTAAAATGTAAGAAATAAGAATATTGGAAAAATTAAAAAATATATATCGTCGTTAGTAACCGCTATGATAAAATAAATTTATCATAATTTTATTTTATTAATTTATAATATAGATGTGGATGAAGTATTGAATATTTCAAAATCAACACACCAACCAAAAGGCGTATGGAGTTATAATTAAAACGTATCTAATATGTTTATTATATACCTATAAAATAGTGTTGTTAAATTTTTACTTATTAACTAATTTAGGTATATTATTACTTATAAAATAATTTTTTACTATGGTAAATGCAGTTAAATAAAGTTACCCTATCTAAACATTTTTGTTCGTGTTAAATGTCAATGTGTAATGTATCATTTATGACTACCCTGCCAGTAATGTCTGCGCACGCTTATGATAGCTGTGGTACCTATATCGGCGTCGCGATAATCGTACTCTGTACAGAACAATAATGATTATAGAAAATCCGTGATCATCGCGTCATATAATATATCGAATTTATTCGATTTACCATTAACACTTATATTATATTCACCGCACACGTTTATCCGCAGCGTTCGAATGAAACGAGAACTCGTCCATAACAGTGACCCACCAAAATAATACACTATAACGAACGGAAAAAAAGGATTTTTTTTTTTAAAAATAAAAATGTAACGAACCATTTTATTGCGCGGGTCAGAGCTGGACGACGATGGCGACGGAATTTCAATGGCACGACGTCATTTTTTTACACGATCACAGTGAGAATATACGCGCGACGGGTGTTCCGAAACGGGGAGGAAAAAAACGAATTAACACGTACACCCGTTCGGATAATAAAAAAAAATAGCATTTTAAAAAAAAAAAAAACCGCGTGGAAAAAAATGTAACGTTCGCGAACCGAGCGGGTAACGAACACGTGTGCCGCGCGTTAAAACCGAATGTAAAACCGCTGCTCTTCACGGACTTGTCGCACGGTTTGCCGGTCACTGATTGCTGGCGCGGCGGCGTCGGCGTCGGCGGGCGGTCTGCGAACGGAACGAGCGAGCGAGCGCGCTCCGAGGCGCTCCTACTATTATACGCGCGCGAATATAAACAATAATAATAACCAACCGACTTTTCCTCCGAGCACCGCCGCCACGCGTGTCGCGCGAATTTGAGAAGGCAATATCATCGGCGGCGGCGGCGGCGACGACTATACGGGCCAAGTGCGTTTGACTCGGGTGGGCCACAGGCAGTAGCGTGCCCAGGAATTGTCAATGGGGAGGGGGGGGGATGTTATAAGTAAATAGTAATAATACATTTTAATAAATTGTACCAAAAACTCAAATGTTTATGTTTCAAACGCTCCAAAATCGTTTCTAGCTTATAATTGTGTACATTTGTAAATTATTCTATAATTAAAATGAATTTAAATTATAACACACTACTAACACCAAGTTGTTCAATTAACATAACATACATTATGTATAGTAAATGTTTATTGTCATAACTCATATTATGTAATAACTTTTTGCTAATAACTAATAAAAAGTATTAAGTAATCACTCTAAAACGGCTCTTATAACTAATAAGTTGTTTTCTGTAGGTCGGCAAAAGAGACAATGGGGGATATAACCCCTAACCTCCCCCCCCTGAGCACGCCACTGGCCACAGGCCTAGAGATTACAATCCCGGCCCTATTTTACGATCCCGGGATATCGGGATATTTAGCTATTAATCCCGGGATCACGGGATTATGCCGAAAATCGTTAAACAAAAGTTGAAAAAAAAAAATTCTTTTATTTGTGTTTATTTAATTATGTTTATTATTTTATCAATTCTAAACTACATTTTTTACGATCCGTTTTTGAATATTTGTGTTTTTTTATGTTTATTATTTTATCGATTCTAAATTACATTTTTTACGATCTGTTTTGAAAATATGAACGTAACAAAAGTAAAGCGTTTAACGTTTCATCTGCAAGTCTGCTTCTCGATTTATTTCCAATGGAGGCTGCTGCTGAAAACGCACGTTCTGATTCAATGCTAGCGGAAGGTGTGGACATTAAATATTTAAATGCTAATTCCAAGTGATGTTTAATAAAAACACTTTCATGCGACATTTTACAATATTATAGACAATACGCAAAGAATTCTGCAGAAGAAAGACCCGTGGCGATCCGTGTTATGTGTGTATCAGCGACCAGCGTATACTAATAATAGTTCGTACCGATATTATACCGGACCGATCGGTCGGCACTTGACATGTTTAAAGTACATAATGTACTGTATTAAACTGTATAGTCGTATAGATGTATAGTGGTGTATATACTGTGTACAATATGAAATATAATCTTATTTTACAAACACGTAGACCGATTTACGGGTCCGTATCGGGCGATTAACTTATCGAGTCGTAGTTAGGTATTTTGAAATCCCGGGATAATTGATACTAGTCCCGGTATTTTTAGAACCAAAAATTGAACGGGATCCCGGGATTGTGATCACTAGCCACGGCCAAACGTGATTTTTTAAAGAACGTATGCCCATCATTTTACTGTTCGCATCATACGCCCGGAGGGGTGTGGGGGGGCGTATTTATGGGAGGGGCTGATGGGGCTCCAGCCTCCCCGAAATTTCAGGAACTTTCTTTACTAATTCCTATGCCTTATGGCATATAGGATGTAATATTTTTAATAAATTCCATATTTTTAAAAGGTTGAGAATTTGGTAATTTGTCCTATTTTTAAGATTTAGTCTTGGATTAGAATTTAGAAATAATTCAACAATGATATTTACTCAATGCCTCAGCCCCCCCCCCAAAAAAAAATTTCTAAATACGCCCCTGCGCACGACCTAAAACCCACCAATAAGCGAGGAGGGCCAAGAAGATTCCTAAATTACGTATACAAATAGCGAACGATAACATTTTTTTTTTTTTTGCTTTTAAATAATTACACGGCGTTTTTTCTCGTCTCCGAATGTTAAATGGCAGGGGATACAAAAATTTACCATCGGATAACCCATATTCGTAACAAACCTTCCGGGCTCCAACATTAAGGGGATTGAAAGCGGGTATTTTCTCTCTTTGTCTTATACACACATGAAACGCACGGCAAAACAGACGTTTCGTACTTCCGATCAACGTACCCCGATCGATCTATATTGATGCGATAAGAAATTTGAAAACAGATTTGAATTCCTCGTGAATTTTACTATACAAAACGACTCACCCACTTTTTTCATTTTCTTTTTTTTTTAAACCTTCAAAAATGAATTATTAAAAATTTTTTTAATTTGTTCGGTTAATTTTTTTAAGGGTTTATGAAAAAAGAAATAAAAAAAAGTGGGAGAGTCGTTTTGTATATAGTAAAATTCACGAGGAATTCAAATCTGTTTTCAAATTTCTTATCGCACCAATAATAGACCGATCGGTACGTTGGAAGTACGAAACACGTCTATTTTGCTATGTTTCATGTGTGGTGTAAGACGAAGATACCCGCTTTCAATCCCCTTACAATATCAAAGCGATTGATACTCGTACTTGTTATTTTCTTTAACAAAAACGACGTATTTTAATTTTATAACAAAAATGTCTACTTTTCTTCGTTTTTTTTTTTTTAGCTAATTTATCGAGTACTTCGTACAATACGAATAAACCTTTCTGCGGTGACCTAACCTAACCCAATCGCATCGTACCACCAGTCGGTGGTAGTTACCAGTTAATAAACCGAGGAATCTAACGAATTATAATAGTAAATACTAACAAATTTCGTTTACATAAAAAAAAATTTTTTTTTTTTTGTTTGTTAATTATAATAATTTCTTTTTATATTTTTCATAAATTAGATAATACGTTATGTAAAAAAAAAAAGAAAGCCCTGCACGGGAGGGGATTTATCACTCATATCCCCCCGTAATTACGCCCCTTAATTTAATTTAATTAAAAACAAAAATTAATTTACAATATTCGCATGTACACGAAATTTATCGATTTTCGTTTTATACGATAGATTATTATTGTATACAAGAAAACACAACGAGAAAAAGGATATTATCCAATATAATACATATCTGTATATATAAATACTTTTAAAGACCGTTATAGAAAATACAATACGAATTGATTTTTCTCGTAGAACAATACACTATTATAAAGTCGATTAGTAAATTTTATTACAAACGAAATTTTGAAGAAAAAAAAAACGCGATTATAATTCTTGTTTGAATTATAACGGTAATACGTACGTATTTTCAAGCGCATTTATTCAAATATATGTATAGGTGAAAATTGGGGGGGGGCTTAGGGGGCTAAGCCCCCCTCCTCAAATATCTTATAATTTGTATGTATTTTGGATATTTCACTGATTATGACTGATGTTAAAAATGTTAGCCCCCAGAAAATTTAATAGATTTCCGCCTATGAATATACATATTGTATGATCGACTTTTTAATTTATAATATTGTATTGTCGAGAAATGAGGAACATATATTATAGCTGCAGGTTACTATTATTATAATACGGTCCACCACGGTCTACCCATGGTGCCGCCGCTGAATAATTTATAAATAATAACAATAATAATCAAAAACATTATCGGCGCACGTTTAAAATTCCCGTAGACATACGAGTATAATGTATTATATTATGTCTATGAAAATTCCTCGTCGTCCGTATCTAACCGAATTTTCCGATTCGTTTCATCGCACCTGTGCCACACGAGTTATAATACAATAATAATAATACGAGATTACAAAAATGACGACTCCGTAATCAACGGCTAAAGTTCGTACACCGTCAAAGGTTTCGAACGGTTCGTTCGACGACAGTGTACGAAATGGTTATTGTGCAGTCGGAATCGACGAATTTATAAGACAATATTATATGGCAAACTGCGTATAATTGGCACAAGCACGAGAAAGCACGAGACAGTTTAAATTCTGCCCTCGGCTTGTTGGTTTTTTTTTTTACTTCTCTATAGCAATTCAACAATTTTCCTAATATTTTTCAAAACACGCTCGTCATATTTTTAACTGTTCAAAATTATTACGCATCGGACACGTCCAAAACGACAGATGTGTTTTTCTTTTTTTTTTTTTTTTGCAATTTTTTTCCGATATACAGTCGCGTTATCTGTATACGCACAAAACGTGTCAAATAAACCACCTGTGTACAAGAAAATAACGCATCTATAACGATCATTAGAGCAGAACAAATACAAAAGAGAACACGTCCTATATATATATAGTAAAACGCCAATAGAGCCCGGTAAAAAATATGTATAAATCTGTCGTTTGATACAAAAATCAAAATCATATACGCACTTGTGGGAATAACTATAGAATAAGAAACATTCGATCTAGTGCGTAGAACGAAAATAAAATTTATATCTATCGTTTTTCAACGCCTTAAAACCGTTTTGAAAAAACACCGAAATAAAAAATACATTAACCATATAATGACCTAAAAAAAATATTCTAAAGATAAACACCTAGAAAAAAAAAACAAAATTCCAAAAAGTTTTTCTAAACCTTTTTGACGGTATTTTTCATTACAATTTTTTTTTTTATTTCTAACAGACGAGAAACGCTTGAAGAACGCTTGGATTTTACAAGTGTGGTGTACACAAGAGTGCAGCAAACATCAAAATGTCGCTGTGCGCGCAGCTTTTTAAAGTACCAAACAACTTAAAGCAATGAAAAAAAAAAAAAACCTTTCCTTTTAAACCATATTCATGAATAAAATTCCGCAGTTCCATTTCTGATCACGAAATATGTAAATTTTTACTTCAGAATGGAAATTGTGGTAAAATCCACTTTCGTATAACATAATCGCTAAGTGAATAATTATCACGTGACACGCCATTCAAACCCAAATGATATTCACATCGGATTATAATGTAATAATGACGTTAATATTATTAACTCGCTTTTCGAGTTAAAATAAAACGATTTGAACACACGGTATGGTTTGCATCACGTTACTCGTACAATTATCGAATGTTAGTTAATTTTCTCGATTAGCGTTCTGTACATCACAATTTACGATTTAATTACATTTGATTGATATTAATCTATGTAGAAAAAGCGAAGAAACAACGGTATAAAAAACGAAATATTTACAACACACGACGCCTATATATCGAACGTAAATTGTACCCTGTAAAAAACAAGTCAAATTTTATATCGGTACCTATTATAACGTTTTTGTGTACAGTTGGCGTACAGACCGGCTATTTTATAATTTTATATTTTCGTACGAATTATAAGTCAATTTGTTTCTCATTTGGAAAATTACACGTACGCGCGCGTTATTTGGTCAATATATTGTATCTCTTAATAATAGTATAAGTGAAATAAACAACTGCTAAAAGATTTGGCGTTATCCAGGAAAAAGTATTACTGGAATCGTAATATTATATATTACATTAATGTAATGTATATATTGTATGATAAAAACGAATGCTTATCTACAACAACTGTATGTCAAAAATAGAGATTTATTATAATTGATAATTTTCTAGAGAAAGTAAAAATTGTACTACCCTATAAAAAATAAAAAAATTATCCAAAACAATAATAACATATTAATATAGGCGTGTTTCAACATCGTGACAAAAATTACACGGCCCACAATGTAAAAGTTACGTAAAATTAATAATAATAATAATAATAATAAAGTATAATGAAGTCGTGGGCGAAATGTATTAAAAAATAACGTACGGATTTGGCTATATACCTCAATATTGGCGTAGGTGTTTACGCACCGTCTTACATCGTCTAAAACATGATTTTCTCGAAACGAAAAAGTAATTGTATAAGAACAGTTTCCAAACAAATGTTTTCTCTAGGCCACACAAATACTCAAATCTATACGAAATAAAAATTGTATATGTATAGGTACCGTTTTAATTGATATTTAATGGAGCGTTATACATAATCAAAATTAAATTAATACGAATAATACACGGCTAAGAGGGGAAAAAATATTGCTCCGTTTTATTTTTTTATAATGCCTCAGGTGAAAGTTTACCGTTAAAATGTTATAAAGAATATAATCTACTACAAAAAAAAAAAAAAAAATCATAAAGATCTAACAATTTAAACGATTCTATATTATTTTAATTGTTTCGCGTGTATATTATCATATATTAAATCGGTATATTATGATCCGCTATTTCTTTACTTTCTTCTAACTTTATGCGTATATATAATTTAATATAGCTCGACTGCGCATATTTATATTTACACACATATATCGCAGATATTAGTGAAAGAGTATTTCCGCACAAAATCCTTATCTGATCCTACTATATTTACTTGACCGACGATCATATACGTACGCATAAACTTATAGGGAATATAATAATATATAATACGTAATACATATTTCGCTATATTCAAACAATATCACAAAAACGCAGAGCGCAAGGGGAATGGTTTTAAATTAACAATACGCGCCAATAAGTTTTAAATTTTAAAAACCATTAGATACTATATCATTACTTTTCGTAAATAATTCAATTTTGAGTTCTGAACAATTTAAAACTATAATATACCTGTATATTTATGTTACAGATATAAAATTTAAATAAGAATTCATCGATTGATATATAATATAATTATTAATTACGAACGATAAATATTCTCATTTTAAAATTATATTAGGTATAATAATTATATAGAAAACAAATTAATACAGATCAAATATTTAAATCCGTATATATATATATATGTACAATTAATTTTAAAATGCACTCGGATTATAATAAAAGACGCTATGAAATGAAAATATTATATAATATTTCACTGCGTGATATAACGATAACCACTTTGTGAATGAAGTACTGCTGACCACGCACTATAGCGGTGTGTATATGTACACAGTTTAATTGGCTACTTATGAAACTCCGTAAAGTTCACCTCATGATGCCAACAGTATTTAAATTCGAGAACAAAATAAAATACATATTCTGCACCATATGAGGTGAACAAGAGAATCGACTTTCTTCTTTCCTCGAGGCCCCGCTGGAGATCTGTGGAAGATCAACTGGGTCAATTATCTTTGACACATGCACACATTGTTTACCGGTATTATCATATATCATTGTTGAGTAAAAGATCACAAACGAACTTTCTTCTCTTGCAACAAATGTGCAAAAGAGCACTGAATACATTATATATAGGAAATAAGTTCAAAAGAAACAATAAAGTAAAACTGTATATTTTGTATACTATATCAGTAAGTGAAAATCGAAAGTGATAAAAACATAACGTTCACGACTAGATAAATAGTTTTTTAACAAGTATATAGACACGTGTTGAGTGTAATATAACTGGTAGCGCGTAAAACAACGCCCAGTATTAGCTGAGAGAATTGTGTCAACGACTTTATCATTTAACTACACACGCATTTCACCACGACATTTTTTTTTCTTCCATAAGTATTTATTTTACCTTATGGCTGAAACACCGACTATTTTGTTTTTCATCTATGTTAAGTTTTCGCAAGTACTTTACAATAATAATATTTAAATCATAGTCCATGTAAAAGTTATTTTATTATTAAAACTTAATTTAATTCAATAACTTATTCGAGTTTAAAATACTCTTAACAAATAATAATATCTGTCTTTACAAATTACAGCGATCAGTAATACAATTTTCTTTATAATCGATATACTCGACACTATTATTTAGTATTAGTATACTACTATTATTTTTAATTGTATTTTATTCGAATTACAAACACAGCGGGAGAGGAGGACTTCAAAGCAATTTACAACTATACAAATGATTTAATTAAAACATTCCGCTTGTACATAAAATTGATAAAAAGAAATGAATTGTTTCAAAAACACAAATAGTACCACTATAAATATAAATTGTAATTAAATCGCATTGCGTAATATCTTTTAGAAATATGATTTTGGGAAAAAATATTTTTGTATTTGTAATAATACAAAAAAAAAAAAAAGGACATTAAAAATGTACCATAGTAGAATTCCAAATACTGACTTACGCTTTGTTGAGGGACTTTGTTTTCCGGGAAAGAAAATCATAAATTTATATCATTCTTATTCCCGAGAGATACCTCACCGAAAGGAAAAATGATAACTTAGAGACGTGTTTTCATTATTTGAAGATTTCTTACGAGAAAACTGAATAAAACAACCATCGAAGAGACATCGAAATTACAAAAACGTAAAAACTATTTTCTATTCGTAATACTACATCAAGTATGCATACCAAGCATGCGATGAACAATTAAAATCAAACAGACGAGTTGAATCACCTCAGTTATAGACAGTATTTAAATAATTTTTGGTATCGTAATTTATTTGGTCAAGTCTAAATCAGGTAAAAAAATCATAGCGATAATATAATAAAATTTTAGTAAAAACATTATTATATCTATTATATACATATATTATCTACGATAAAATTTTGATATTTAAAACTTAAACACAACTATTTAGTTTAAATACAACGATTACCCGTTCATAAAGATTAAACCGTGTATACGTGCATTCAAGTGGAAACACTCTCAAAAGGAATTTAATAAAACACGCATTGTAAAAAAAATATCTGAACCAATAATAATCAATCAATAATTCCATTATTTTACTCGAATCAAATTATTTACTGTATATAGGTACTCACTTCAAATATTTACAGTTCCCAAATTTCACTAGATAGCCGATACTTATCATAGCGAAAGGAATACGCATTCCATGACAATGTGGTCACAGTCGATTTAACAACCAAGACAATACTGAGTAAAAAAGCAAACCGCAAAAACGTGACTAACTGATAAACTATAATAACTATTATTATTGCGATCTGTAACAAAACAATTAGTTTATAATATAATCGTATAGGTAATTAACTTCAACTTGCGTTTTAACATACATTTCGTATTTATTTAATGTTTTTACATGTTAAATAAAACTATAATGGCTAAAAAAATAACACGATTATTATTAGGTATTAGAAATTTATCGCTTTATTTATAAACAAAATACAATGCATTATTATTTAAAACTATAGTCATTCCTTGCAACAAATAGCATCCCAAAAACACACCTTTTCGCCCGAACGACTCAAGGGACGGACGTTGGATCCACCGCTATACTACATCACAGTCAAACTATTAAACTTATTCTTGAAACATCAGACCCGACGAAGAAGACTATATTTACTACAGACAGCAATAGTGAACTAAGCGTCTTATTCCACTGAAGTCTGATTATTATATCCACCACCCCTCACCTTTAGAGTTCCGACCCTCTTAACATTTAAAATTCCATGTACGACGGACGAAAATAATACGATAATAATATTATACTTCCACGCTGGCATTGAACCCAGAGAAGCTAACTTCTCAAATGAATAAATAAAATATTTTTACGTCCAGTTTTCTTTAATATATTATTTTTATTAAGGCGAATAAAATAATACATTTAAAACCTTTCATTTTCTTTTTATTATCAGTAATTATAGTGTTTATTAAATAAAAATATCAATTTGTAGTAAATGAAATATAGTTATATATATATATATATAGTTGGGTTAACTTAGGTAGTAAAAAAACAACAGTTTACTATGTTAGTATTGGATTTTAAAATTAATATAGTTATTACCCATTGGGTATACATGGAATTTTTTTGCTATTTTTTTCAAAAACTAAACGAGATCACAAGAAAAAAAAATCCCTCTATAAAATACTAATTACAATTTTTAGAAACAAAATGTCTATAAGCAAATTAACAAAAATTCAAATAACATCTTTGAAAAATCAATAGCTTTCTCACATTCCTCAGTCTTAAAAAAAAAAAATATGACAAAAAAATGTCTACTGCGTAGTTGTGTAAAATTTTAAAATACATTCCGATGAACAATGTTTTATAACCTCGCATACATATAAAAGTAAAGTAATATTTACATTTTACCTAGGAAAATTCTATTTTATATACACATGCGTATATAAGTAATAAGTATGCATATAATAAAACCAACAACCAACAGTTCATTTTTATTTCATTTTACGACGGTAACACGGTTTTATTGGCGCTTACAATATGATAACGTAATTCAGTTAAACGAGAAAACTCTTTTACCAATCTAATTTTTAGAGACTTTTACAACCTGCAGACCGAGTTTAGAATGTTCAATAATTCAATGCATTTTACATGCAGGAACAAATAATATATTTATAATATTATGAGAGATGCTGCTTACTGCAAAAGATACTATATATGTCATCAGTAGCCGCCAGTAGGTAATATCAACCTGATATAGAAATAATACAATACTAACGAATAACTAATTCGACGATTCAAATGGCAAACGATAATCAGGCCGCGTTTGTCCATAATTTAATACTTTTACATTAGATTATTTTATTCGTACCACGATTAAACAGTAATAACCAAGTACTAGTTTAAAAGTAAATACAGTAGATACTACACGGATGCAAAAGATTTCTATTGATTAAACATACTACTGCTACTTCAAGCTTTGCCCTTCTCAACAATACACATTTACAATTTAAGAATTATTATTAATAATTGAACTGTTGGTATAGAAATAAAAATTTTATACACAAGAGTGATTCAATAATAAATATCATTTGAAATACACATATTTGCTTTCTGTTTACTATTCAATATTCATTGATCGTCTCACGAGAAACGTTGTAAAACGTGTAGCTCGTTTCCTATTTGGGATGCTCCCTAGCTTATATTTAAACCCGAAAAGACTTCAAGGTTGTGGTGTATACGAATAGTTAAAAACTGTTTAAAGAATGTCTAATAAAAACATGCCAATAAATACTTACTAGTCCTATGAAAACGCGTAAAAAAAAATCTTTGGAAAAAACTGTAAAGAAACTACGTTTTAATTCACAATTCTATGTGTAAATTAGAACTTTAATCTTAGAAGAAGCCTAGACGAATATATACACAATATTATATATAATATATGTATATTGTATATATCCATCAATACGTAAGACATAAGTACAAAATCATCGCCCATTTCTCATTTTATATCAAACTTGTATAACAAAAAAAAAAATAAATAAATAAAATAATTCTTATTTACCCGAAACTAATACCATTGATTATAAATACTAGTATTTATAATCAATGCTAATACTAATACACTATTTACTAGCATTACACCGTTTGTAATAATTACAAATGGTGTAACTGAAAAAACTATATTACTTCTTTTCGCGGTCGAGACCAAAACGTACACAAGAATATTTTATGCGGTCAATTGTAGATTTCCACTGCCAATAATAACATTAATACAAACTATTATAAGCATTATTTTCCAAAACGATTATACATACAGATAAAACTAATAATAATAATGACAAATGCCAAATGTATATATTTAGTTAAAATCAAAGATACTTATTACGAAACTATAACTAAATATCTCTGCGTGTGGAAGATCTCTTTGGGTATTTAATGAAAAATATAAATTGTTCCTCAAAAGTTCCATCTCATATGTGATTCATATATTACTAAATCCTCTTGTCACACACTCGCCTTCATTTTAGGTACTGCATCAACAAAAAAATTACAATAACCCATTGTATGTGTATACACAAAAAACCCGTTTTTTTACTTTTTATCATAGCTACGACAATATAAAGTATATTATTAATATAGAGCAATTAATAATTAAATAATTACAGTTATATCTATAAGAATGCGAGATATAATACATTACAGGTTTGTATTGAGGACACTATTATGAGGAGAAAGTGATTCTTACAAAATTAAACAAATGAAATTCTTAAGGTATGTTTTGTTAAAATGTAATCAAAGACCATAGTTATAAAACTAGTATAAGATTCACCCTAGTTATTAATCCAAGGTTGTCTTAACATGGATCATAGTTATGCTAGATATATGTCATCATTATTAAGTTGGACACAACAATAAAAACCCTTTGATATATAAAAACTAGGGCTAGGATTTATACGCATCACGTTTTTTTGCAACTTTAGATTACTGCTTTGATCCACGAATCACGTGTTAAAGTAAATACCGGCGTTTTTTTTTTTGTATATTTTTACATATCTTGAATAAAATGAATAATACTTCATATTTTAACTACAAAAACGCGTAAAATGCATGTTTTATGGTATATTTCGTTACACAACGTTTTATCGCGGGACATCATGTATATAGACGCTATACAAAAATACCAAGGTGCCTAAATGTAATTTAATTCGTATCTTATCGATGCATACCAGTTCCATATATAATTATCATACTTAATCTAATAAAGATTACCTATCGTACGACTAATGACAATACTTATCGTCTTACGGCCAAAAGTCAGTATGTTTTGACACAGTCATCATCGAATATCGTGTGTACGTTGCCCTATTTGTGAATTATATTCATTTCGTTATTTAAAATGCCGAAAACACAAAATGCCAATGAAAAACTTCAACAGTATGTCGAAAAATTTTCTAGTATAGTTTTTAAAACTATTTAGAGTAATATTCTTTAGAAAAAAGAACTTTTCATAAATGTACATATTCAATCATATTTTTTGGCATATTTTTACTGTATATTTTTAATGAAACAAACGCATATTTTATTACTTTTTATTGCATATAAATCCTAGCCCTCCGATTGATGAATAGTTATTATTAATAACCATTAATCAATCGAAATTCTAAATATTATTTAAATCTAATAAATACATAGAACTTACGAAAATTTACTCGTACGTATTTATATTAATAAAAATATAAAATATAATACACACATAGATTTTTCTTCTTAAATATAAGGTAAATAAACTATATTAATCAGGCAAATGGAATTTAACAATAACCCGTGCGGCTTTGCAATTTCTTTTTTTCTTTTCCAAACAATGTGTCTTTTGACACTGCAATCGGCGTGCAAATTGGCGATTATTTTGGAAGTTATAGCCAAAAAACTACTTAAAACAGCATTTTTCAATTTTTCGGTTTTTTTTTCTTTGATATTTTAAAAAATACGTTTTTTTACATTATTATATTTTTATTTGATGCTTTTACGTAAAAACGACGGTGATATCAGTATTTGTCTATTCGTCTTACTTTTTGAGACATAAACCAACAACCTAACTATATTTTTCTAAAATTTGTAATTTCTCAACAAAAAAAAACCAACCAAAATTAAACTTTTCAATTTATTTTTTTAATCTGCGTGTAAATCATTAGTAATTTAAATAATTAATGTAACTACGAACACATAGGACACTTCAATTCAATCGTTCATTCCGGTATACTTATAATCGTATTTGCAGACACTATACATATTTACACTTATTTTCGCTAATTCACAACTAAAAAGTAACAATTTTAGATAGATTTTATCTTAACCAAAAACTTAATAATAACAAACAAACAGAATTTTTTTTTTTTTAAAGATGAATATCAAGTTTTTGTCCATAACATTAAAAGTAAGTATTATATGCATTTTCTATTTTCACTATCTGTCTGAATAAATGCGTATATTGAAAAAAAAACCTTTTTTTTAAAAAAAAAAGAAGTGCATTAAATTTTCAAGTATAACTTCAAAACTAAGGCCTACCGCAAACTTCCGATTACACCATCGATTCCAGCGTCAAAAAACACAAATTTTGAAGAAAAAAAAATATTTATATTGGTAAATTCCATTTAAGCCAACAGTTAATATGTATATATATATATTGTTGAAATAATGGAAAAATAACCGAACGTTAATTATAAATTTACCTATTAAAAACTCATCAAAAATAATTAAGCATAGTGGTAACATAAAATCCAAACTATTACAATAAATTCCACAACTATATCCCATATACTCGCACTGAAATTATAAATTCAGAAAGTGTGTACCTACTGACCATTTGAGATTTCTATGAATAAACGATGGCGACCGAGAGGAAATGAAAATAATGTAAGACGTGGTCCTCCCCCTCCTACCAACACACACATATAGTGGAACTATGGACATCTGTAAAAAAAAAAGTACATGTACTTGGATACTTACTATAATATATATACTATTCATATACGAGTCATCACAAAAATGCCTTTCTCCAACAATAACTTGGTAATTTAAGTATTTCGAGGACTACGTAATAACACAAACACAATTGACAATTACCTACCTACTAGTATAAATTGCACAACATTTATTCCCATTTCCATCTTTTTGACCGTGCGATCGAGGACTTGAAAGAAAAATTGACCGTAAATATTTAAATATGCGCGTTTATTTAATAAAAGAAACAAACTAATTCTCATATTGTATTTATAGGAATAGTTTTGAAATAGGTAACAAAAAAAAAATAATAATAATCTACTCAAAGCATAGTTCTGCGCCGAAATACAATATTTTATCTCGAACATTTTTGCGATTCTTGTAGGTCATTTTCTAAGGAGTATTGTATAGGCAATTCATTGTGCCTTTATAAGATGTGAGAAGTAAATGAAAATTATCGTACGCCTATTAAGCCCGCACTATCACTGCGCCGCCCAATTCCCAGTAATCCTAGTGTATGTCCATATTTTTCTTTTTTGCACTATCTTTAGTCTCCTGTAAATTACAAAACAAACACCGAGACCTTTAATCTATCTTTTATCGATTATTACTAAGGCAAAAAACGCTAAAATATATATATATAAGCATTTAATGCTTATATAATGGTAAGTCTTAAAACATCCCTTGAAAGATACAAATTTGTTTCACACTTTCTTCTTGTCATGTAAGAAAATTTTTATCGCTAATTTTTGCATATTTATGGTTTTTAGAGCTATTTTGCTAATTTAGGATTAAAAGTGCTATTTTAGGCAAATTTTGATAATTTCCTGTATAAATGAAAATAATCATATTTCGTTGATTTAATTAAATATTTTATATTACAGTACAAAATAAAAAAATAAAAAATCATTTTACAAATTGTTTTTCGTTTTATCTTCTTCGTCGTCACTTCAGTCACCGTCTTCTGATAATATTGTCAGAATTACAGGCTCCATCAAGGTGTCTCTCATAACTTCTTTTCTATTCCCCTCGTTCTGAACATCTTCTGCACGACGGACGCTTCATTGTGTGATGGGCGTTCAATATCGACCATTTTAAATGTGTTGTTATTTTTCGTCACTCTGCTCTTTACCTGAGACCAAATTAGCTCTATCGGATTGTATTTACAATAATAAGATGGTAAACGGATTACTCAAATACCTTTTCCTAAAGCGACTTCATCCAGTTCATATTTTTTTTTCTCATGGAATTAAGTTTTTAACATTTTGGCGAAGTTCCGGTAGTGTTTCTAATGGACGGAATTCCACGTTTTTTTCTCACATTAGAAAATGGAAAATATATAAAATTAATGTAAAACTCAAATAAAAATTTATTCAAAAAAAAAAATAAACTAAAATTTAGAACGAATTTAAATGTTTTTTGACAATATTTTATTTCGCATATTTTACAAATTTTTAGTGCATATTTTGGTGTTTTTAAGTGCACATTATAGCGCTAAAAATGAACTCTTTTAGTGCTATAACTTTCGAGCCCTATAGTTATGATTTACAGACAATTTTATTTCGAGTCATTATTCCGAGACATTATATCAACCGAAAATGTAGAGTGATAACTCGATTATGAGAGTATATCGATTAGTGATTACTAATAACCCGATTATGGAAATAATTCGATTATGCCCATCACTAGTAAATTAACTAAACGTTCACATTACGGCAGGCCCGAATTAAGGGTGGGGGGCCACGTCTCCGGGGCCCACATATATAAAGGGCCCATAATTTTTCAAGTGATAATTTGTATATAATATATATTTTTTAGATTATGAGCGGAGCAAGGAATCTATTGGTTTTACGAGTACAATGATGTGTTTTTTTTTTCATGTCTGTACCAAAAAATTTTACCAGAAACAGTGCTCCGATCTCTACAGTCATACTTTCCGGTAGCAAATCGCATCATCAAATTGGTACTTTACAAAGGTCATTTTAAATTAAATTATAAATGTACAATACGCCACAGTTCCGTTATCACCTTCCCGATCACCGCCAATGAACAAACGTTACCAAGCGGTATTTTCGATTATTGTTTATTTTTAGAATATTTATATTGTTTTTTCCGGAAGATAACCACTGACGAGTGCCGACAACAGTCAACAAAAATATTAAATAAATGTGTCATTTTAAATGAAACAGGTGTAATACTATTCATTAAATTAATTGTATATGTATATTTATTTAACAGGCACAAAACTTGATGTTTTAACGGGTATTTATGAAACAAAATTTGATTGATCAATGGTACCTAATATAATATTTAATTGTGTTATTTTATAAAGTTATTTGTACGTCAATGCAGCCAATATTATAAGGTTCGAGCAGGGATTAGAACAAAAATTGGTTTTTTTCACTGATGGGGGCCCACAACTAAATATCGGCCCCTGGGCCCTTTAAGGTCTTAATCCGGGCTTGCATTACGGTCGATTAAATCTATTGAGTCTACGCTGGCATTTCAAAAAAATGTGCCACGCCGATCCGTCTCGAGGAGGAAGTAGATATACTCAACACGAAACGGTTTTAAAGCCAAAAATGCGCGAAATATAAAACCATAATTTTTTTCGTATCTATTAATCAACTGTCTATTTATTGTAAACGAACACAAATGTACTACAAAAAAACGATTTTGTTCTTATATGAAAAAAAATATTGATTCCCCCCGCCCAATAATGACTTTAACCCAGTGGCGTATATAAGGGGGGGTTCAACCCCCGAAATGTATGGTTGGTACGGTAATTATATTAAAATAAAGTTAATTTATAATATTGATTAAATAAATTTTTTTATATAACCGGGGATTATATAAAAAAATTTATTTTTACACACGCCCCCGAAATTAATTTCTATATACGCTACACTGCTTTAACCTATAATGACGCGCCACTGCTGCAAATGCGCGCGTATTTCTCTAAAATAACGAGTCCACTGGCGCAGTGGCGTCATATGGTGGGGGGTAAGGTGGGCATTTGCCACCCCCCCCCCTTGTTAACAGTGGGCCGGCATGATTCATGCCGATACCTATGATGTAAATATAAATAATTCTAACCGAATCTATAGTAATGTGTAATAACAAATCGCGTGGCAAACAGTGGATTACAATATTTAAATTAATATAATAAAATAAAAAAGTATGCAGGTTATAACCGCGATTAAAGGTGTTTAAATAGTGGTTACAATTTACCGCGGTTCTGGGATTTTTTCGATAAACATGGTTATTGTTAAAGGCAGTGCGTAAGTCATTGACGTTACCCCTAAATTCGAAGAATATGATGTACGTTTGACAGTTGACGGGCCTATATCGCGTACGGCACAAACGAATTTGTTTAGCCGTTGTTCGACGCTTCAGACGTATGTTTTATGAATATATGTATATGTATAAATTTGTGAGTAGCAAGTGTAAAAAATAAAAATGAAAAAAGCTAAAGGTGGTGTGGCCAAGACGGCGAGTAAGAGAGAAAAAAATATTGAACAAGCCGCTCACAAAACGTCATTTCTAACGCGTTTAATATTATGACAAGAACTCGAATCACAGGTAATATTTACGTACTACATAGTTATTTATGATACACTTATTATAGCCGACAAATGTAATGAATTTCCTCCTAAAAAAAAATATACATATGTATATCGGGCGATTCGTGAATATGATAACGAAAATATCAAAATAGAATGTAAAATAGAAATTGTATTGAGCTAAATATAAATAAGGAAAATATAGTTAAATGGGGCCGGTTAAATCTTTTGCTTCCCCCTTTCGAAAACTGAAATGACGCCACTGCACTAGAGTACAAATATTACCGAAAGTCGAACAATAACACACCAAATCCACCGTAGTATTATTACAAAAAAAAAAAAAAACGCACACACAGTATATTTACACGTGTTTTATTTTTCACATAGGTAGGTGTCCCGCGTGTGTTTACATCGCATACAGAACTATAAAAAAAACCGGTTATTAGATAACGCAATACCTCCATATGCGCACAATATTTTTTTTATTCGTTTTGTTAACGCGTCGCAGTTCAATGTACTTATATATATATATATAGCGTATCACACGCAGGGAGAATTTTGTCGATCGAAAATCCATATTTTATTTTATATTATTATACGCGGCCGTAATATATAATCATCGATCGTCGTCGGAATTATTATCGAAATCAATCGATCGCGTGTAACGATTTTTTTTTGTCAAACCGACAATACACAAAATTACTACGAAATTTCAATGGGGGACGACCCAGTCGGATAAAACTCGAGCTTTTAAACGCAAAAAAAAAAAATGCTACCAATACTGTCTCACAGAGGAAACGCGCCGTCCGAAAACGTGGCTCTTTACAAAAAAAAAATATCAACTCCTTTTTGAAAAGTCTGTTGGAAAAAACACCCAAAGACGACGGGCAACGGTGTCCGGTAACAAAAAAAAAAAACGCTTAAAAAAATCTTCGACAGTCGTGGCGGCCACGTGCGTCGGCCAATTCTTATCAGCCGAAAGGACGTGCGAGCGAGCGCGCGAAAAGGTCGCCGCGCCGCGCCGTTCGCTTCGCGCCGGCCGAGAGAAGAAAACAAACCGCCCTCCACCACCTACCGGTTACCGCCGCCAACGGACAAAACAAGATTCGCGCGTTGTCGTAACGTGGCCGAAAAGCTTTTACAACACGCGCCGAATATTATTTTTTTTCCGTTCTCGCGCCCGCCGCGTTATTATTATATTTTACCGCTAACAATTTACTAGCAAAATAGTGTGTGTGTGTTACGTCGTAATATCTACACGCACGTAGTATGATAAGAAAAACGTACCTTTTTTTTTTGATGCGCCGCCGGCGTTTCGAACGAGGCCCGAAAATTCCGGTAGCAACAGAGTCGTTCCAGGACGCACAAAAATTTAAATAATCGAATTTTATCCGGTCGACGTGATATTTTTTCTTTATCTCCGTTAAACGCTCGTCGGATTGAACACGTCCCCGGGGACGACAACGGCGGCGTGTAGTGTGCGCGAAAACGATACGGTGCCGACGGAGGACGAGCACGGCGACTGCGCGGCGCTGATACCCGGCCGCCGCGGCGTTGACGGGCCGGAGTGGGGGGGACACGATAATTACCGGGCCGGCGGCCGCCGTGAGAATTCCGTTCAACGCGCCGTGCGACGTTGCCGTCGTACTCCGCGACGGCGGCACCGATGATTCATCATCCGCCGGTGGTCGTCCTCGGTCCGGCCCGCACGACCGTCGTTGACAAGAAAAAAAAAAAGGGACGGGTACCCCCGTCCGCGCCGGTGGTCGTCGTGGGGAACGTGCGACGCGTGGAACACTGTTGTGTTCCGTAGTACAGCCTCGTTGTAAAAACGAAATCTCCCGAAAACACACGTACTGTTCTCCGTCTCGGCGAAACGTTTTTTTCAATGTTTTTCCGGTGGCATACTGCAAGGCCGTGTGAATTTGTAACGAACGCGTTTTATTTCATTTTTTTTTTTTTTTTTTTGCTATATTCGATCGCCATTTATTATTATTTTTATTTATTTGTTTTGTACACGGTACACAAAACACGCGTCAAAGTATTAAATTTTACGTGTTTATTAGGGTACGTGTATTTTTTGAAATTATTGTCCGATTTACTATATATATATAATATATATATTCCATTGCGGCGGGGTGTGTGTAATATGCCGATTATATATGTATACCGAGAAACTATATGTAACAACAGTATTTTTTTCCGCGCAAAATATTCGTTTAGTAAATAAAAAGTTGCTTGCCCTGCACACCCTAAAAAAAAAAATGATCGATTGTAATTTAACGGAATTCGATAGACGATACAGATACAGCAGAAGAACCCGTAGCTAATCCAAGCTAAATATAATATTTTAATCATTAACATATATTAACGTTAAACACGTTGTTTATATTGTATAATAGGTATCAAGCGGAAAAAAAACAATTTCAACGATATAAAATTTAAAACGTTTTTCACTTTTTGTTCTGTGTGTGGAGACATTTACAATGAAAAATATATTTACTGATACCGGATGAAGTAAAAAAAGAGGTACGAATCATCGGTTTACTCGGATAAAAATTACATCAACAAAATTGTATTTTTGTATAAACCTACTGAAAGATTTTTATGCAAGCCGACTTTTCCGTTGCTAAATGACACAAGCACACACTATAATTATATAATAAAAAACAATTTTTTACATTGGATCTTGATTTGCGTTCTAGTCAAATCCTAACAATATTAAAAAACGACATTGGTATGTTCAGACTTTTACATTTTACTCAAACATTAAGTGTATCTTTTGAGTAATAATTATGTAATAAGAATTGTAATTTTGTGAACCTATGCTTGCTTGTCTCTTTCGTCAAACACGCTCCATACATTTTCCTCGATATTACTAAAAACCGTTACGAATATCAAAAAATTAGCAACAAAATGAGTTATTACGTTCAGCCATGTGACAAACTGAACAATTTGTACAAAATAAAAACCAATACATAATCATATAATATATTATAAAGGCACTCAAGAGCGAGATAGTGAATTAATATTTTTTGAGATTTTTTTGTTTTTTGCTTTGGGCGGCAAATTTCATAAATACGAGCCTGACCATTACATAATTTATGAATCAAACCCATAATAATAGTAGATAATAAATGTTAAAACATTATTTTAAAAAACTTCTATTCAACTATTGAAGCATAGCATCATTGTACGTATATTGCAGACAGTATAATACTCGTACACACCTTGTTACCAACAACTAATAAGAACAGTACCTTATAAATTCATATTTACCATTTTGAATGGATAATAAAAAAGATAGGTAACATACGAATTCGGTTCAACGTCCATTACATAGCTACACAATTGATAATTCGTTACGGTGCCTATTCAATTAATAGGTACCCGTGTGTCTCAAGAATCATTTTAAATTTGTGACGTATATGATATACACGTATAACAACAAATTACAATAGTATAAGGTACAAATAAAACGTTACAGTGGTAAAGTTAACGAAAATTTGAATCTTTTGACCAAATCATTTTTTTATTTATCATTCAATAAATATTTTAGGGGCTGCAGACAGGTATTTTGGAGTTACTACCTCAGTAGTAAATAAATATTAATGAAGTACAAAATTTCAACATAATTTTAACAGGTTTCTTATGAGTGCAATTATTATACCTTTACTTATAAATGTATATCGACGAATAAGAACAACAGTTTATATTTTCTGTTAAAAGCAGACATTTGAAAAAATATATAAATATTAAAAACAATGAAATTATAATATTGAAAGATAACATTCATAAAAGAATTTGATTTTGCTTTTATAAAAATTGTTTTAGATACGTTTTTTTTTAAATTCTATAATTACCAATAATTTCTATATTATATTAAATATCTAGTTGAATTTAACCTAACAAGTTGCAAGCATTGCATTAAAAATTATATAAATTTATGTTATTATTAATTTATTTATTGTTTTTTTTAGACTTGTAAAATATGTAAAAAAATATTATTATAATGCAAAATAAAAGTTTTGTTCTTAAATTTTATAATGCGTGAATTACATTTTTTTAATTGGAAAAACGTCATTCAAGAGCACCAACAAAAAATATATATGTGCAACTTGATCTCGCAATCAAATTTGATTACAAATTATTAATTATTCACCAAAATATTCAGAGTACAAAATATGTTTTACGATTATGTTTTATATTTTTATATAGAAAATCATATCAACAGAATTGTATAATCAAGTATGCTTACACATAATATTCTTGTAAAATAATATTTATTAACCGAAAACAAAATAATATTACTTTTTCTTTTTACATAATGAAACATATAAATAAAATGTGTTTTAATACTTACAATTGATTTATTTTTATGTTTTTATACCTTCAGACAGATACATTGACCTAACAAGTTCTAATAATTACCACACAAAAACAGAAATATATCTTACACGAAACAGTAAGTATCTTATTTTACAGAATTTTTACATATATATGAAAAAGTATGTATTTTGGAAAAAACAAAGTTGATTTCACAAGATAATTTATTTACCTAAACCACCCATTAAATTACCAAGACCTCCTCCAGCTCCTTGTTGTAACTGTCGCATAACATTTTGTAATCCTGGCATACCACCTGTAATTGATGTGTTTATGAATTAATAAAAAAATCATTTTACATGCATTAATTTACCAAATAAAATGTAAAATGAACTTAAAAATAATCTCATTTATTTTAAACTTATCAAAAATTGTTCAATGTTTATAAACATACCGATTTGTTGCAAAACCCTGGGATCCATCATTTTTGTAATTTGTTGATTGAGCTTTGCCATCTGAGACGGATTGACATTCTTGGACATATCACCACTCTTAAATAATCCCTTGATACCGCCCATTTTTTTACAACACCAGCAAACTTTGTATACTGTGATATAAGCTCTCGTACTTCACGCTCTGTAACTCCAGCTCCTTGTGACACCCTAATTATTCGTCCCGGTTGTTTTGTAAATAATTTAGCTCCATCTCTATGATCTAATTCTATAAAATAGAAACATAATTATATTTATTCCTAATTAATTACGGAATTCTGGTTAAACTTTTTATAAATAAATTACCCCCGTCATTCATACTATCCATGATTGTCATAAGTTTTTTTAATCGAGCCATTGATTCTATTTCACTGCCTTTCGATAAAAAGTCTTGACTAAACCCTGGTATCATTCCCTAGGACATACAAGAAATGAATTATTTCAATAACACATTTAAAATTTAGGTTTTTATGTAAAACTTGAAAAATAAATAACCACTTACCATGATCTGAGAGAACGGACCCATCTTCATAATATTCTGAAATTGCTCATACATATCTCTAATTGTGAATTGCCCATGTTTTATTTTTTCAATCAGCTCTTCATTATCTTCTAATTTTAACTCATTCACTTTGTCAATTAGCCCTTCAATATCACCCATACCGAGTAGCTTAGATACAAATGGTTTGGTTTTGAATGGTTCAAAATCATCTATGTGTTCACCAGTACCAATGAAAATAATTGGACTTTTTGTTGCCGCCACACTAATCAACAAATTTAACATTTATTTTTACCACTACAATTAAAAGTTAATAAATGAAAAATGAATTAATAAAATTATTTAATTTACAAACTATAAATTTTAATATTATATTTATTAGTATGACATTATGAATTATAATTTATAATGTACTATAAATTATACATAGAAAAATAAATTATGCAACGAATTACGCGCTAAGTGCTCCTCCTCCCTTTGCATGCCCATCAAGCTTAGTAATAACAACAGAACCAATGTTGACTTTATCTTTGAAAGCTCGTGCCTGTCCTTCACACGCTTGACCAATTGTTGCATCCATAACAAAAACTATGTTATCGGGTTTCTGAAATAAATTATGATTTACACACGCAAATTTAATAATTTATTCATTTTGAATCTCTCTTACAATGGTATTTGACACTTGTAACATCTCTTCAAATAAAGAAGCTTCTTGTTTATGTCGTCCACTGGTATCAACTACTATTATTTCAAAACCTTCACTTTTGAACATATTTACACCATCTTGAGCTATCACAACAGGATCGACTTCTGTATAACTGAAAGTTTTGATCAATATTTAATAAATTTTAATTTATACATAGAATACTCGTAGATTTAAATTTCAAATAATATTAGAATGTATGTGTAAAAAAATAATAATAATGAGCACAGAGAACCAACATTTAATAAACTATAGTTCAATATTTTTGGTAACAATTGGAACAGTTGCAGAGAAAAACTGTGAAAAAAAATAATAAGATGTCGAACAATGTATCATACACATATCACCAGGACTTAAAAAAATAACAGTAGAAGTAGAATTATCAGGTCTATTGAAATCCAAATATGGTCCAACTCCGAGACGAATAAATTAAAACTTTTAAAATAGCATATTCAAAGAAACAAATAATGTTATTTTACAAATAACACATCTATTTACTATTTCACCAAATAGATTTTATAGCAATCTACGTTTTAATGGAAATTTGCAATTTTAGTAGAAACTAAAACTATTTCAATAAACAAAATTAATTTGTATCTAATTACAATTTTAATAACAAAAGAAAAATCTTTAAATTCACATTGTTGGCAGGTAAAGACAACATACAAAAGTAACAAACTACTATAATATATACATTTGAAACAAATATTTATATAAAATTTGTAATAATGTATAATATAAATGAGAAATACTTTTAAAAAAAAAAAAAAACTTATGAGGAACACAAAAACACTCTTTCCCCTGACCATATCCATAAATTACTTATAAACCTTTCAAAACAGTATGACAAAATAAAAACATTTGTTTACATTCATTATAGAATATTACTCACAGTGTATAATTAACAGGAGTTAAATTAACTAAATCGAGAATTCGTTTGTTCTCAATAAATAAATAGACATTATATAGTAAAAAAGTTTGTAGCAGACAGCAAACACATACAAACTAGAAACTGTGCATAGTTTTTTACATACCTCGGAAGTAAAATTACATATGATGGGAAAAGTGTAACGGATATAAAATGTGGAACAGCACAAGCAAAACAAATGTTCAATAAAAAGAAAAAACTATTAAATTAACAAGGATATTAGGAAAACACCGGTACGTAGAGCTGCACCGTATGGAACAAAATTATGGACAATGTTAACGGCATAGGTATCGAAGGATATGAAAACCAAAATCGTTCGAAACGTGGTGGCGAAGAAACAGGGTGTTAAAAATCTCTTGGACAGAAAGGATGTCAAATAAGAAACAAAAAAAAACCTTAAATGGAATAAAATCGTGGACAAAAGGAAGAAATGGATAAGGCACCTCATAATAATACACGGATAATCACCGTAATGGAGGGCCAAATCGAAGGGAAACCTGGGAGAGAAAGACCCAGACGATCGTGTATTATAAAACAATACGTTAGACGTCAGAAAAGGACCAGAAGGAAGAACATTTCATCATTAAACCAATCTACGGACTGAAAAAAAAAAAAAAAAAAAGTAAAAACAAAGAGCAGTCATTTTGTTCGGTTCACATACCTTCCGAAAAACGGTATCTGTGCTTTGGTGGCGTTCTGTTTTAACTGATCGTACGCTCCAGCTCGAAAAGTGTCCGCGCACACAAGACACGTTTTCCAATTTTTCTTTAGATAGTAATACGCTAATTTCGTACAAGTCGTTGTTTTACCGGAACCCTGTAGGCCTACAAACATAATTACGTTTGGTCGGCCTTTCACTGGTTGGTAAGACTTGACTCCGGGATCTACTAACTGAAAACATAAAGAGCACAGTAAGATTCCGGCGAACACGACCATCGAACCGCGATTTACTTTCACTAATTCTTTGAACACCGCACTCTGTATCATGCGCCTCTTGTTCAGGCCACCGGCCATTTCGTCGAAATCGATGACATTGCGCACGTTCTCTCGAAGTTTTTTGACTAGCATAACATTGACGTTGGCTTCTAGAAGCGCTGCGCATATGTCTTTGAGCATAGAATTCAAAACCTGGCGAAACGCACAACGCAATTAATTTTAAGACGATATTTCAAAACGTGAACCGTGCATACCTCTTCGTTGATGATGCTCGCGTTGTTCAGACCCCTGAGGGCCGAAGTGATCTTACGGCCCAAATCGGCCAAAACCATTTTGTCACCGTTTCGTCGCGAATATTATTGTGGCGAATTTACGTGAGCACGACCGGGAAAAAAAAAAAAAAAATTATTAGTAAGAATAACGCAATAGTTTTTTTTTTTCAAATTTCACTTTTCAGGATATCGTCGCTTTTGATAGTGGAATCATACTACGTATACCATATTGCGCGTACAGTGTAGCCAAATGTGAACAGAAAACGATTGTTTATCGCGTTTATAACGGACAATCGACCGCGTTTCTTTACAAAAAAAAAAATTTAACCATTCGTTATTTTAATTATTCGTAAAAAAAAAAATACGACAATTATCCACACGGTGTAATAGTAACGTCGTATGAACTCAGCAGACTGACTATTGCATAATTGTCGATTAAATAACGCGCGTTTCAAATTATTATGAAAATTATTTTACAAAACACGCGATGGTTAAAATACACGACGACGTCCTCGAATCTATGTCATGTGTTATCGCGGTTGTGTTATCAAATTTAAATCGTGGACCGACTTGGAACTGTCCCCACGGTCGGGTGTATAATCGGCCGAGATGGCGAACGTCGTAGCGTTACGGGTTTGCTGCGAGTTCGTGTTTTAACAATTTGTATATAATTTCGTTTCGAAATAGGAATGCCGGTAAAAGAAACAGAAAAAAAAAAAATGACCGTATAGCGTATATAATATTTTTATAATATTTTCTACTACACTTCTCTCGTCGTTTCCGATAAAATGATTTTTAAGTGAATTTTTGTGTACGCGAAAAGTCTTACGAAAATGTCTTCAATGTTCGAAATAACAGATCTACAAAGTACGTGTGTACATACGTGGTGTATTGTAATTTATATTATATATTTCTGTTGAATTCGTACGTATAATATGTGTTTGTTTTGTTCTCGAAAGAAATCGGAGTCGGCTTAGCCGGTTTTGGCATATCGTTCTTGTTCCTGGGCATATTGTTACTGTTTGACAAAGGACTTTTAGCTATTGGCAACGTAAGTTTTCTTTTTTTTTTTTTATATATATATATATACAGTGGAACCTCTGTAAGTCGAATTTTCGATAACTCGAAGGAATGCCTTGGCCCCTGCCTTACAATATATGATATGTGTGTAAATAAATTTTCTCGATAATTCGAATTTTGCTAACTCGAATTTATATAATAATGTATAACACGAACAATATAATACGAGAAATTCGAGACGAGATTTTTTCCGCGCTAAACGTTATTGAAAACCTTACAGATAGGTCAAACATTCAAAAATATCTGATTTCTTTAAAAAATAGTTCTATTTTATTTATTACATTGTATTTTCTTTATTACATACAATTTATACATATACATATGTACATTTTTATTACTTTATACTTTTTTTAAAATTTTAATACAATATACATACCTACATACATAATACATTTATTAGTAAATACATAAATATATAAAATTATAAAGTGAAGTCTTTGTGTTTTTAAATAAAAAAATATTTTCGATAACTCCAATTTTTTTTTGCCCCCAACCGATTCGAGTTATCGAGGTTCCATTGTATATATACATAACAACTGGTATTTATAATTTTTTTTTTTTTGTCAAAAATAATACGTTTAAATACTTACTTCTGTAATCGTATTCGCCTTTATGGGATATTATTTTATTATTTATTTTCTAGATACTGTTCATTGTGGGTCTGAGTTGTGTTATTGGTGTGCAACGAACATTGAAGTTCTTTTTCCAGATACAAAAGATTAAAGCGTCGGTATCGTTCTTCGGTGGGATTTCAGTTGTTCTCTTTGGATGGCCAATCGTCGGAATGATACTAGAAATTTATGGATTTGTACTTTTATTCAGGTAAATTATCGGCACAACGATATTTCATCTTTTAAATTGCACATTTTCACGTCCGAAATGTTCATAAATATATTTCTTTTAATTAATACCAATAGTGTTAAATAATATTTCTTGATAAGACTTAATTCCAAAATTGTTTTAAATTAACGTAATCACTTCTTTCGTGGTATATACTCAATCGTAATACGTACTTACGAATATAAATAAAATTAAACAAAATAAATGCATTTTGTAATGTCTAAACAGCGTATTAAACGAGTGCTTGAAGTACACATGTAAGTGAAATACCATAATAAGCTTAATAATAACGTTTTGTATTTTTCAGCGGTTTCTTTCCAGTAGCTGTAAATTTCTTGCGGCGGGTACCATTATTAGGCACTGTACTCAATTTGCCTGGAATAAGCGGAGTAAATTTTTAAAATTTAAATAATAGTAAATTCACGTTTAATTTGTTTTATGTCTTTTTTTTAGTTATTGGATCGCTTAGCTGGAGACTCAAGGAGAACAATGGTATGATATATATACCAGAAAAAAAAAAGTATATATTACAAATATTTTTGAAACAACATTTTATAACAACTGAATTCCAATAAAAATTGTTATTATTATTTATTTACTTAAATTTTTTTTGTAAATAATAAAAGGTAATTGATTGTAGACTTACAAATAAATGTATTAAACATTTTTATAGTAAAATTAAAAAAAATATATATATATTTAATTAAGTCTGTGTAATTTAATAATTTAACATGTAATCTGTTAGAAATATTAAATTTAAAATTTTATTTTTAGGACTTCAGTTGATGAATTCCATTTTATTTAGTTCTTACATCATAATTCCTACTATAACTGGACATTCCTGGACTACTCGTTTCCAGTTACGTGTTTCGTTATTACTAAAAACATTTAATATCAGTATATTATATTTATTGACATAGGTATTTATATAATAATTGTATAAATTCTCTGTGCTTAATATATTTAAATTATACATAATTATTTTTAAGTTCGCTAAATTTATAATAAGTCTGTACAACATTTGATTTGAAAAAATATATATATATATTATTGTTATTTTATATAATCAACTGTATATAATTATTGTACTGTGTTTAATTCTGTTTGTAAGACATCAATTCATAATACTATAATGGTTCTTGTTATTAAATACATTTGTATAATATAATTTTTAATCCAAACTTATAGTATTAAAAAATATTAAAGCAATTTTGTCAACAAAAAAAAGTTTTGATTTCTTTTATTAACTATTATATAGCATATACTTATAATAACATGAATATATACCTGCATTAGTATAATTTTAAATCTTAACCTAGCATATGAATGAGTTAACTGTTGCCAAAAGAAAGAAAAGTATTAATAATAATAGCGTGCTGCAGATGCTCAATGTAGTGCGCATTAAATCTTTCGATTTAGACTTGTATTATTTTTATACATTTGAAAACGATGATAAATCATCGCAAAATCGGTTTATTATAATATATAATTGAATATATTATATAGTATAGCGTTGATCATGACAAATTAATAAATCCGTTTTGTCGTGTTAAATGAACTAACGAATAACCATGACACGAGAGTGAACGTGATTTTAGGTCAAGTATATCGTAATCCTTGTATTGTAATGTTTAAATAAAATAATACGTTCTCAAAGTAAAAACTATAGTTTAATGGATCGTTTTTTTTTTTTTTTATAAGTGTGTGTACGCCAATGAATTAAATATAATATTTTGTGGCTACGCATCAATTAAAATGTCGTGTTAACCAAAATTTGTATTTATTATAAGAAAATTCATAAGTATCACCACTTTCGACGGATCAATTCTCAGCGTACGAGCTGAGAATATATTTTAGCGGGAAAAAATGTATTTTGTACAGTATACGTCCCTTAAGATTTTTATTATTTAGTCTTATTGTGACGATAAGCAACGGTCATTAACAGGCATTACTTGATCGGTTGAAAATAATTGTCATGATCTCAACAACGAGTTGTAAAATTATGTCTTTCGGCTTTCGTGTATAGGTACACTATATATCTTAAACCGTGATCTCAAATTCGTATTTTCGACGCAAACACTCTAACAGATTGTCGTTAATCGTTACTCGATTTCATATTATAATCCTTTTTTGTGTAGAATAAGGCGGGTGATATTTTAAGGAATTTTTCACAAATGGTCGGTGTAAAAAATGATATTTTGAAACCCAAACAAACTTATTTCTCGTGTTTCGTGCACATTTATACAAAAAAAAAAACACTACTCATTAGGCGGACAAAATCGTTTTACTACCCGCGACAATTTCATCGTCCATATATATCGCCAGAGAACATCGCCAAACTCATTGACCCATGGAAAAATAACAGATTGCAATTGACCTCTACATTCGGTCACAGAATAAAAAAAATGTTCCGTGATAATAAGTTAATGATAAGCGCACGTCGTAGTCGAAGAGAATTTTCAATATTTTCGCCAAAAATTGTTTGGCGAAACAGAGGAGTTAATCGTTTATCCGTCTTCTCGTCGTTCACCGAAAGTAATATATATATATATATTATACGTGTTTTACGCCCATGTTGGTTGACGTTATTTAAAATTTTCTATACCGATTTTTAGATACGACAATGTCGTTTTTAAGTCCGTTTGTGCGTAATCCACTTACCGATTTCACCGGTCCATTGATGTCCGCGCAAACGGGTGTACGATGTGCGGATTTTGAAATGAAAATGATGAACTGCTTTGAAGCGTACGGTTATCCGAAAGCCATGGAATTGTGTGAAGCATATTACGACGATTTCAAAGAATGTTGTACGAGGTCTAAACAGGTACGTTTACTACGAATACCTATTAAATACGGTTTTACAATAACGTTGTGTTTTCTTAGTTTTTCTCTGTACGTCTTTTCGACTTATAGAAGGAGTGTTACACGCTCGGTAAAAATTCGGTCGCAAATTTTGTCTAGTCTGTATTATAGAGAATTAATTTTTCGATTTTTTCCCAATAGTATTACAGACAGATAACGTAAAAAAAAACGCCATTTCGTCGTAATTGCATATAGTTATGTGTTCGTAATCCCGAAAATAATGGTCCTACGGTTTTTTAAATTTTTAATGAACACGTATCATCCCCAACAGCACATGGGTGCCCGGGACGTGAATGGGCATTGCACGTTTTATGCCAGTAAAATGACGTCTACTACAGACAATTGTATTTGATATCCTTTGGATGTCAAAAATTAAGTACTTTATATGGGATATTCAGAAAATGTCATACAGACGTACAATTTTTGAAGGCGCAGTCCGCGAGTAATTAATTACTGTATATAGGTTATATTTTATTATTTGACCATAATACTGTGTACAATAATATTGTACTGAATATTAACGATTTATTTGATTCTGGTATTTATTATAAAATATAATACAGATCAACATTGTATGAAAAGCGTCTCGGCTTCCTAAGAATGCTGTCCCTTAATTTGGATTAATAATACTTCGAATCTGTTAAAATCATTTTCTTCATTTTATTCCATTTAAATTAAATCTGCTTAAATTTTATCATTTTCTTTTCAAATAAGACATTTACAGATATTCTCCGATTTCCTTTATAAATTACTTTCAAGATTTACCGATTGTCCCATTTTAATAACTAGATTTAATATCAACTATGTATTTTTATTCTAAAAATTAAATACCTTTTTATGGCATTTCTCCTAATGAAAATTATTTTTAAATTATTCCGTCAATCTGTTGATATTGGCTAAACACTCGCTATTTTGATTATGTCTGAATACATTTAGCTATTTCTGATTTTTAAATATTTCTATTTGTATACCCTGATATATTCATTAATCATTACATATTAATCTATAATTTGTAACAGAATTTTGATGTGTTTTTACGAATAAATAAACGTCCTCTCAAGTATCGAACTAATGTAATCTTATGAACATTTGTTTTTTCATTGTAGCTACAATACATAACAATTTAATAAACAATTAAATTATGTCAACGATTGTTCCAATAATTAAAAAATTTATTTTCCGTTTACGAGAAAAAAACTGCTTTTCAGAAATTTTAACCGAATAAATAAAATGTACGCCTAGTACATGCAATATGATAAAGCATATTCTTATATGTTCATTGACTTTTATTATGCAATTAAGGGTTTTTAATCTCAGAAAGTATACCGGTATTTGTCAAAACCCGATCAATTTTTTTGTAATTTCCTTACAATATTTGACCTTTGAGCGTGGATTAACTATAAGCAGCGTTTTCTAATTGATATGGATTATAAGTTTTGTTTTAGTATCACATTGTTCCGATTGAATTGCATATTTTAAGTATAATGTTCCTAGGGTTCAATCAAGACTGTTGTAGTATTTACTGAATTCCCAACCGTAAATTGTATCATAATGGCGTAATAATAGTATACAGGAATGCTAGAAATACACTGATGTCGTAATTATTGTAAAATTTTGTTTACAGATGTCTCGAGTACAAGCAATGCAAATCGAACGAGAACGTCAAGCAAAAACCGATAATGTCGGTTATGAAAAACCACCAGCAATGCATGCATTATAGTTCTGCATATGTTTGTTTTTATATACATATAACAATATTAAAAAAAAAAAATCAAGTCAAATGAATATTACAAACAAATATTTTAATTTTAATAGGTAATAAATTTTAGCGTGTATAAATTTAGTGCATTACATTTGTTATTATATTAAAAACAATTAATTAATCATCGTTCGATTTTAGTCTTTTATTAGAATGATATCCATCTTCATTTCGTCTTTTATTGTTATACCTTTTTCCGCCTTTGTTTTTATTCCTTTCTCTCTTCATCTTGTCTTTCATGCTAAGAATGCCTTTCATTTCTTTCGTCATTTCATTCAACATGGTTTGTTCGGCTTCATCGTCAGGTACTGAAAAATTAATATTCAGATCATTCTCCTTACCAGCAATTGCTTCTAAAAGGTCCTTGGCCGTTTTAACGGGTTTCAATCGAATCCAAGCCACTTTTTGGTCGTCTATTTTAACAAAAGCTACTTGCCATTCGTATGCGGAACAAATACTTTTAATACTGTCTACGGTAACAGTTTCACTGAGATTATCGGCTTTCAGTAAATATCCTTTTTTAAAAAATTTTTCTGTTTCCGCTTTAATTTTCTGATCTTTTCTCGCTCGTTTTTCTTCAAATTCTTTTTTCTTTTCTTCGAGAAAATCTTTCTCCCACATACGCTGTAATTCAACGTTGTTGTACTGGACGGACTCTAGATTTAAAAAGTTTTCGGCGTCCTCCTTAGTACTGAAAGTCAAATACAGAGTACCTTTGAATTCTTTGGTTTTGAGTTTCCGTGGAGTGACTTTTATGATCTTATCACCAAATGTAGCGGCATATTCTAAAAGTTGGTCCATAGTCGCCGTTTTCGGGAAACCTTTACAATAAACAGACCGTTCGATCATTTCGTTCAAGAATTCTTGATCGGCAACTGGTACGGCTTTATCGGTCTTGCGCCTGATTTTCTCATTCGCTTCGTCGACTTCTAAAATACTATCCGTGGCGTTTTTCACGGCAGCAACGATCACACACGGCTCTTTCGTGATGGACGCCAATCGTTTGAAAGTCAATAACACACTGATCTTCACCCAACCATCGTCCGCTTTCGTTTCGTTTTGCAAGAACTTGTCGTACGGCAAATTGGTGTCGCTGAAATAAAATTCAAGTTGCCTGACGATTCTCGCATCGAGTTCGGCTGTATTCACTTTCTCGACGACCGCGGGTTTCTTCTCTCCGTTGACCGCGGGTTTCTTCTCTCCCTCGACCGCGGGTTCCTTCTCTACGTCGACAGCGGGTTCCTTCTCTCCGTCGACCGCGGAGGGTTTCTTCTCTCCGTCGACTACGGTTTCGCTTTCGGCTTTAACGTTGGACTCCATACTTCCAAACAGTGAACGGCGAACGAAAGAATGGCGGACACAAACCGGTTCTCGTGAATCGTTTGCAGCACGGAACACCAATGAGAGAACCGAGAGATCCGCAAAAAACAAAAAACTCTACGTGTTCACACGCGACACCGGCAAAAAGAAATATTGAAAACGCGAGATTGTTCAGCTTTTGAGTGTTGGAAGATATTCAACACCAATGGCGCTCGCGCAAAACGTGATGCCCACACGGAAACGGCGAAAAAAACGAAAAACCCAACAGACAAAACAAATAACCGATGGCGATATACGTCAATAGAAAACGCGATATTGTGTTTAATATTTAAAACGATAGCACGTACACACGAGGTTAACGTCGTTTAAGGTTAACTTTTGATTAGCCGCGAAACGTTCCGACACAGAATAGATAACGTTGTGTGAGGAGAGGGGGGACTCGCGATATCACTATTATGAATCCGCCGCCGTTGTCGTATTTGATAAGAAATTACAATACGATAGTAGATAAGAAATTTGGGAAGGATACCCGTTGTCCGACAAAATGGAAGGGGAATAGGATTTATCAGTCCGACTCATCATCGATACCAACACACATTTTATCTAAAAATTATTAAAAAGAATTTTTGTGTTCTATATGTGTCTCTGAATTTTATTCGATGTAATTAGAATTAGTTCTAATATTATCATTTCGTTAATGTCGTTAATGTTGACAAAAATTCATTATTATATTTTTGGATTTTAGATTTCTATACAGTTGGTAACAGAAACTTTTTATTATCAATTTCTGCTCCCACCGATCCGTCGGACAACGGGTTTCCTGTGAGAAATTTGCTCGTGTGCAGGTTAGTCATTTGATTATATAAGAAGATTATTATTTTAATTTTAAAACAAAAATTTCATTCATTTTTCTTTCATTTTTAGTAAATACTATGTAGGTAAGTATATTAAGATTTACTAAGTTTAATATTACTAATAACAATACAAATTACTTAATAAAATTGTATATTATAAATAAATAAATAATTATGAATATAGCTGTACAGGTATTATTATATATACCTAATCAATGGTATTAATAACGTTATGTGTGTTTCATCTTTGTATAATACATTAAAATTGTTTTCATAATAGAAATGTTTCACTGTTTTGTTTAAATAGCATGTTAATAATATACATTAATAAATTATTATTATCTGTGTTGTTATTGTTAGTTTTTTTTATTGCTTTATGTTCTAATATTAATTAAGAGTTTACACAATACACAAATAAAATATTGTTTTTACACAAATGTATTTATATTATACTACATTATATATTTTATGATAAGAAATTTATAGAGCAGAGGTTCTCAAAGGAAGGATACCCGTTGTCCGACAAAATGGAAGGGAAATAGGATTTATCAGTCCGACTCATCATCGATACCATTGGGTTGGGTTTGGGTTAGCTCCACGGATTTTATCTAATAATTATTACGATTAAACAGTATATCATTTTATTATAATTACAATTAACTTTTTTTTGGTTATAAAAATTGTTCGATTTTAAAGATTTTTTATGGTATTTAGTTGAAAATTTTGTGATAAGAAATATTATAATTGATAAGGAATTTGCTAGCGGGCTGTCGCCAGACGCTCGTTTGTGCGTCCGGCAAGAAAACGCTGACGCGCGTTCAAAAACGTTCCCCTCGACCCCTCCCCACCCCGCCAACCGATTACTTTTGACGGAACGGCGTTTTGTCTTCCATCGACGAAAATCCATTTAGAAATTCCCTTTTTTTTTTTTTTTTTTCTACTTTTATTATCTGTCTCGTAGACGAAATTACGAGCGGATCAAAACCATCACTCGAACATTTCGATCGTTTAACGTTCTCGTCATTATGATTTTCGTGCAAAAAAATTTACGTTATTCGTAATAAATTACTCGGCGGCGCCTATAATCGAACTTTCGTTTTATTCCGTCCATAATTCGTTGATTTTGGTTTTTGCCACAAATATCCTCCGTCTGTAGTCGTGTAAGGGCCGGTTTTACAATGCATATTTATTCGTCAGATAGTGCAATTCGAAGTATAAGTTCGAAAAGTGGGTTCTACAATAACAACTAATTCCAGGAATAGTGTTATCCGGAGATTAATTTTATCTAACCAAATATGTTGGAATAAAATTTTATTCCCCGGATAACATACAAAATTCGCTCGATTCGTTCGAAAAATAAGAACGTTGCGTCGTTCGTACCTACACACATCGCCGCCGCTGCCACCACGGCATGCACCAAGTTTTTCAACAATACAATACAACAATACACGTACACGAAATACCACTCGCTTTCCCTTAATCACTCGTTAATCGATTTTTTGTTCGTAATAAAGTTTGGTTTCTTTTATTTTTTATCCCTGTAATTCAAATGGATAAAGTGAAAAAAAAACGTATTTAAAATTTGTTCGAACGAACTTGAAACGTTGGTTACGTTAGTCGAAAAATTATAATAAGTCAGTATTAATAGTCTTAATATTTAATCAGAATCGCCTAAAAACTGTTCATTATCTAATTCGTTAAGGTAATTACACCAAGTTTTAAAACTTTCGGCCTTTAAACCGGCCCTAACACGCATAAATCAGTGGGAAAGTCTCGTCGTGGTAAACAGAACGCGATCGTACTTAAAGCTCTGAAAACGTCTTTACCGCGTTCACTTCGTACCGAACGTTACAAGACTCGCTGTCTTTAATAATTTGAAATACAAACGACGAATGACTATAATAATGAGAGGAAAAACATTGATTAGTGTATGCACCGTACGCGTCTGTAATATGTTATCAAACGGATTTGTTTCGTTATACGTACCTATGCTAATATAATAATATAAGAGCTAGAAATATTATTCCAAAACACAACCATAACAGAAGTGATAAAAAAGCGAAGACTCCAATGGGCAGGCCACGCTTGGAGGAGCCAAAATGAACTAATTAGAGCAGTGTTAGAACAAAACCCGCGAGGAAAAAGACCGCTGGGAAGACCCAAAACAAGATGGGAAGACTTAGTTAAAAAGGATGTGCAATCGCTAGGAGGAGGAACGAATTGAAAAGAAAGAGCAATGGATAGAGAAGAATGGAGGAATGGGTGTGAGATGGGATGGTCTTGAAAGGCCTTTTAACCAGAAAAAAAAAAAAATACTAATATAATAAAGCTGAAGTTTGTTTTTGTTCGTTTGAACGCGCTGATCTCTGGAACCACCAGCCGGATTTGAAAAATTCTTTTTGCATTTGATAGCCCAGTTCTCGAGGAAGGTTGTAGGCTATTTAATTTCACGCTACGGCCCTCGGGAGCCGAACAAAAAGAAGAAGAAAAACAGTCGGAAAGAACGCTAAACGAAAACGAAATAATAACGCGCGAGCGGGTGATGCGACGCGGCGGGTCGGGCGGGGGGCCGACAATGTCGACGATTAAATAAGTTTTAAAAAAGTCGGTGAAGTTTTATTCGTCAGTCATTGATCGACATGTTACCATAGCTGAGCTGAAAAGGTATGAAAAGGTAAAAATAGGAAGATGTTTACGTTAAAAGTGGATTAGAAGCATTATATATATATATAGATGGGTAATTGTGATAAATAAATTGACCGAAATATTTATTTTCTTCTAAAAATTACTTGTTTTTATGTTTGTATAATAATATTGTATTATTTTACATCGGACAAAATCACTTAAGATTTTTCATTAAAATAATACACTTTGTCGAAAAACTTGAAATGGTTATATATATATATAAAAAAAAAATTGCGACTAACGATTTTCATGATTTTTTGAATATATATAGGTAGTCAAAATAACGTGCGTCTGACATTGTATTAAATGTTCAGCTTTAAAACCAAAAATTACGTCTTTTATGAATTAAATTGGTACCTCAAAGTTTATAATTGACTATAAATAGCCCAAAATTGAAAGAAATTTGTTGAAATTTTTTTTTCGTTAATATATTATATAATAACGACAATCGGTTTTTGACAAAATCGCGTTTTTACATTATTTTTCGGCCGTTTTTTTTCTAACGCATGAATAAAGTATTGAGAAAATCGAAAAATGACCCCTTTAAAGTGCCCCAACTAAATGTCATTTGCTACCGGAAATTGGATATTACTGTAAAGATAAGAGCACTACTTCTGGTAGAGTTTTTGAGTACAGAAAACAGACATAGAAAAAAAAAACACATCATTGTAAAACCAATATATTCCTCGCTTCGTTCAGAATCAAAAAAAAAAAATAAATAATAATTTCCCATTAATTAGGTCGGTACTTAAAATTACATTTTCTCTTGTTATTCGTTCCGAAATAAAATAATTTTAGTACAGACTATTTTCTTGATAGAATTACTCTTTGTTTCTTAAGTTGACATATATTAGCCGCACGATGAAAACGATATAATTTTATAATTGTATAAAAAATAATAATCAGGCTTATTATATTTATGTGTGAATCAAATAGCAGTTCGTCATTACAATGGTCTTTAAAAAAAATATTTGGTTTCTATATGGGTATAGGTACTTTGTTTTTAATTTCATTAAAGATTTTTGGTTTAATATTCGGTATAAACATATGTTATAAAAGATGGACATATTCGTACACACAAGGCGCATTTTCTTGTCGTCATAATAATAATACGCACAAAATTGAGAAACTCAAAACGTTTTCCATATGATATGACTGCACTCTATATTGCTCTGGCGTAATATTATTTTATGTTCCATATTATATAGAACTAGCTGTCCCCGTGCACTTCGTTGACCGTAAAAAATGCCACCCTTTATGATTCAAATTCCGTTCAATTCGTTACTCAATACTCGGTGTAGGGATGTTGAAAACTTAAAAAAAAAAAAAGGAAAGATGTAAGTTTAACTTTGATTTCTATTTTAACACAATAATTATTATATACTTTGCACATATCATCATCACACTTACTGCGTTTAACTTACGTTAAAGTTTTTATTCATTCACTTTATAAAATGCCTACGAAAAAAATATACCAACAATATGGGTAACACGTGGATCTACGACTGAAGAATAGAACTTCACCAACTTTTTAAAATTATCATTTCATCATTAACTGCCATTATGATTTGTGAACCCACCACACGACGTCACATCGCCCGCCCGCGGGCAATTTCTTCGTTTTCGCTTAGCGTTCTTTCACTCGTTTTTTTCTTTTTTGCTCGTTGTGTTAATTTAGAAAAATAAAGTAACAGACACAAGTTCTAATTGACTTTACGTTTATTACTTTAAAAAAGGCTGTTAAATATACATAATTATTACACTGACCCCAATACTTATTCTTAATGTTACTTATATACTCATACTTCATACTTATATACATACATAGAACAATCCCGGCCACACATTAATGCTTATTTGATATTTTTATGTTTATTCTATTTTAATATAACATTATTATTGCATCATTACAACAGTTTACTAAATAGTGTCCTAATTAAACATCCTGAAAATGTTTATAATAATAACTCATAACATACAACTCGTTAAAATAAAACTCATGCCCTTGTAAGTTAAACGTTAAATATATAATATTAATAAAAAAAAAATGTATACATTTTAATATTGCTTAATGAATTTCTATTTCTTCTATTACATTTGATTGATGCTTTTTAACCATTTTTTTTTTGTATAATTTGTAGATGATTTATTTTGTTTATATAATGTAAAATTTATCTTACACACTATAATTATCAAAATTATAAATATTGTTAATATTACTGATATAATATACAGGCGAATATTACTTTTCTAATACTAATATATTCGATTTCTTCCTATTGTGATTGTAATAATAAGTCTAATGATTTTGTATTTGAAGCTAATGAATGAAAATCGGGATATGAGTTATATTTAAAAAAAATATTTTGTATTTTATTAGCTAGAATAGTTACTGTTATGTTGATATGTGGAATAAAATCGTAGTATATTTTTGCTTCAATTTGCTTAGTAGGTATTAATTCGTATTCTTTAATAATAGCTTGACATAGATGGGTAAGGGAAATGGTACCAGTATTGCGCAATATCTGCTGAATAGGTTCTCCATTTGCACAATCGATGTTTATTGTCGCCAGTTGTTGTGTTGCGTATAACCGAACATTTTCATTTTTTAATTTATGTATTATTAAGTTATTAATTTACGTAATTTTAATCTCATACGTTTTTGATATTTCCTTTTCATAATTATTAAATAGTTACGTTTTACAGTCATTAGTTTCTTGAATATTATGTGTTTGAACAAATATAATATTGCTGCGTATATGTACATTTATCTAATTATGCGTCGTTGTATGATGTACGTAGAAAATACGTTATCTTCCGAAATGGCTAAGTATTTATTTTTTGGTTGTATCAAGGCATATATTGAATTATTTTGCTTTATAGGTAACGGAATTGGCTGGTACAATCGATATTTTCTATTACTGACGATCGGAATGGATATTATGAAAACGAAATTTTCCTATATTCTCATCACTTGTAAGCTGCTTAATTTCATTAATTTATGAATATTTTCTAATTGTATTCTTACTAATTGTTGGAGTTCTAATAAGAAAGTTAACGGTGAAATAACACATGCCCTGTTTGAGCTGTATTTATTATAGATACAGTGAAAACTCTCTACAACGAATCTGAAGGAACCAAGAGATTTCTTTCGTTATAGAGAGTTTTCGTAATAGAGAGGGTTTAAAAAAACAAAATTTTAATTATTTATGTATAAAAGTATATATTATTAATTATCATACACATCATTATTTTTAATTAAATTACATACGTATTATATTTTACACAATTATTTAAATAAATAAAATTTAAAAATTAAAAAACAAAAATAAATTAAAATAAAAAAATGTAATACTCTTATAAAAATAAAATATATATATTAAAAAACAATATATATATATATATATATAAAGAAAAAATGCTGAGAGTATTTGTAAATTATAAGACAGTAACGACTAGTTTCGATCGTAAGTCAACATCAGGTTACAATGAATAATAAAAAAACAAAAAAGGTATATAAAATAAATGTTCACCGGTTTGTGATTTTCTTATTATTTATTATACATTCCATGTATTTTGTTCATTTGTTTCATATTTATTTGATATACCTTTTTTGTTTTTTTATTATTCATTGTAACCTGATGATGACTTACGGTCAAAACTAGTCGTTACTATCTTATAATTTACAAATACTCCCAGCATTTTTTCTTTATATATATATTATTTTTTATAATATGTATTAATTTTATTATAATTATTTAAAATAGTCTGTCATCTTTGTTTGAATCTTTTGTTTACTCTGCCAATATTTTTTTTTGTATTTTTCTATGAATTTGTCCCATGTTTTGGGATAACTTTGGATCATCTTCATGAAACAATATATATTTATGCCGATTACTTTTATAATTATTTATAATACGATAACACGTAAATTGTATTATGAAACATAAAACATTGTTTCGTTATTGAGAGTCAATAATACGCTATAGAGAATGAATTTACTAATGGGTTATAAAGCAAACCAACCATTATTATGTAATGTTTACGTTTATATAATGTTTTCGTTGTAAAGAGTTTCGTTATAAAGAGTTTTCACTGTATTAAATTTTGAGTTTGAAAAGAATGCTCCTCTGTCAGAAGGATGTTTAATTCTGTAATTTGTTTTGTTTCTAATTCATTTATAATTTTATCAGTTTTATCAGTTTTATTTGCTTTGTCCGCTAATATATTTATATTTTTTGTTAAAATTGTCTAGCCTCGTTTTACGTCGTTGATCACTTTGTCGATATCGTGTACTGTTAATTGTACTATCCGTGTTTGCTGTTCCGTATTGTGAATAATTTTCACTTGTTTTTCATTAATTTCATTAATTTGTTTTATTCAAATATATATAATTTTCGTCTGAACGTATTCTAAATAATGTTTTTGATAATCGACCAATGCCATCTATTAGTCCTCTTGTATAACGTTCACTTTTACCCACTGTGTATTTTATTTGTTGACACGTTTTTCTGTCATGAATATGACGTTGTTGTCGTATTAAATTGTTCACATAAATGTGACCAAATTAATATGTGCTCCAAAAAAACTCTTTCTATGTTTTTAGTTATTTCCAGACATTGTTTCATGATATCTTTTTGGAAATGTTTAATTTGTTCGAAATTTTTATCATACGTCATAAATTGGTTAAATAAACCAATAGTTTCCACTTCAAATTTGATGTTTTTATTTTCGTAAGATAATTTTTAAAAAAATTCCTGATGGTGTTTCAATATTTTGTACTTTATATTTTCCTACAAGGTTTATGGATGTAATGGGTTGTACGATTAATATCCTGCAACAATAATTTATAATCAGGTACTTGTTGAACATATATACTATATTACTGATTATATAATTTTAAAAGATTTTTATGTACTTTTATAGGTTCACGTCCTTTTATTATTGTTACATTTTCATTATTATGAATTTCTGAAACTGTATATGGGCCTAGCCATTTTTTAGCTAATTAATTTTTTTGTTTTTCCCTGAACCATACTTTATCATATATTTTTAATTTGAGTGGATTTGTTTTATTATCATATTGTAATTTTTTGCATTTTCCTTAGAATTTAATATACATTGTTTTATAATCTTATATAATTGTTGAAATTTTTGTTTAATTTCAAAATTATAATCATCATAATTATACCTTGATTTTGTTGTTTTTTTTCTAATGATGTTGGTATTTTTTCTGGAAATCCATATAGTAGTTCGTCGGATTGAAATCTATAATAGTTGTTTCATATTTTGTAGTATTATATACATACATTGCAAATGGAATAAACTCATCCCAATTTTCTAAATTTTTATCAATATAATGTCGTAAATAATTTCCTAATGTTGAATGATTTCGTTCCAATGCGCCATTATTTTGTGATCTGTAAGGTGTTGGTGTTGTATTAAATTTAGACATTTTTAATAATTTACGTATTTTAGAAAAAATTTTACTCAGAAATTCTGTTCCTTGATCTGATACTATAGATTACAGAATTCCATGTATACAAACAAATGGAATGACAAAATTATGAGCTTTTAATTGAAATGATCTAAAAATGTTACGGCTGTTGTTTTGATTTCCTGGACCGTTTACCGTTCTGGATCGATCCTGTCTCGTTTCCCGAAATCGACGGTTCTGATGTTGAATTTGCTTGGTTTGCTTATCTTTCGTTATTATATTTTAATTTCCTACACGCTCCGATTTCATGACCTGGTTTTTACAATATTTACAAATTACTGATTTGTTATTATTCGTGTTACTACTAGTTTCTGCTGCTTGTCGACGAATATTTTGCTTCGAATGTTGACCAGTATTTGTCACCCACTTTTTATTACGATTTTGAGATTGAACTTCGTAATTTTGATTTGGTCTTGACCTTCACATTATAGCCACGTGACCTACTTTACCACAAATGAAACATGTCAATTTACTTGGTTCATGTATTGGAATTTTTGATTGGGTTTTCTTATCCGATTTATAAGATGTTTATTCTCGCTGAGCCTCTGCTAACGCCTTTTAATTGTATTTGAATGACTTGCTTTTACCAACATTTTTATTGGACGATAATATTTTGTGCTTTTAAAATTTCTTCTATTACTTCTGAGGATAACAGATCTTTATCTTTAGTTTGAACACTCAGTGTTAAATGAAATAATTTTTCTAATCGACTATAAAATGTACTAACATCTTCGTTAAATTGTTGACGAGTTGTGGTTAGTTCCAACAATAGGTATGTAGACGTACGTTATGGCTCAAAAGTTTTTAATTCTTGCCACGTATCTAAATATATAAATATATATTTTATGATCAGTAATAGCAAATTTAACAGGAAAAGCTTCACAGATTGATTGATTATATTATATTATATATAATAAATTTGCTATTATTGCTCATAAAATCAAATGCTTTAATGATGCTTTCCGAAATTTCATTTTTCTTATTAATTAAATAAAAAAAAAACATATAGAATATGCACTAAAAACGAATAAACCTTTACAATATGCATGTAAAGAAAAAAATCAAAAATGTGCAATAAAAATTTTTAGATTTGAAATCCTCTATATATAACAAAACAAATACATATCGAATCCGATTTTTCCTATCTATTTTTCGAACAAACATGCGAATGCATAAAGTGCCGAGCCCTGGTTATAATACATGCGGTCAAATTTACCTTTCAGGAATCGTGATGAAAAGTTTTTTGTTTATTACATATTTATACCAATACTCGTATCCAGGTGCGTACTCAGGGGGGGGGGGTTCGTGGGGTTTGAACCCCCCCCCATGACCTCACTGACCGATGTAGTTTTGTGCGTTCATGCATATAAATAATATAATTCACAGGTGCAATTTTCTAAAAAAAAATTTTTTAAGGGAAAAAATAAACAAATATTTTTTTTACAATCTATTTTCACTTTGATGTCAACAAAATTTTCAACCCCCCCCCTCACCCCATTGAAAATTCCTGAGTACGCCTCTGATCGTATCGTTCGAGCCATTTAGTAGAAGAAACAGCCTTGCAAAAGAGACACGACTGTTGGCAAACCATTACTTGGCCCTGTAATCGTATTCGCGTAACATAATATTATTATTACTGTTGACTGACGCGAGTGAAAAAATTGCATAAGAAAAAAAAGACAGGTACTCACCGGCTTGTCGTACGAAATCGATTGCTGTACGTTTTAGCCACAATAACGTTTTACACGTACTACGAAATTATTATAAACGGTTCTCTTCAGCAATGACTTTTCAATACGCGCATACGCCCGACGATGCGGACGGTAAATAAAATAGGGATGATTATAAAAAAAAATTAACCATATAAAAGACAGCGACGGGCAAGTTTCCGGGCGATATCGTTTGCCCGCTCTGGGCGGAACAGTGCAAACGCGCGGTACGCGATACAGAACGTTATGTTGATCTGCGGCACAGAGCCTCGACGCGTAGCGCGACGGCCGACGTTGTCCTTGAAACAGCTGATTGTCTCGACCAATCGTCGCCGCCCGTGTGGTGTCGTCGTTGCTGATGCTGACCACGCGGATTTTGTTTTTGTTACGCTCTTCCGTTTTGTTTCTTCCATAAACGTATGTAATACTTATCCACAGATTAGATGAATATTCATCTAATCTGTGGCTTATCCAGTGGCGGTGCGTCAGGGTAAACTTTGAGACGGCGTCTCCCCAATAATTATAACACGGCAAAATAAAAATTTGTTTTAATTTTTTGAAAAAAATATTTTCAATTAATTGTGTAATCGATGTATAAATCTTACACAATATTATATTATTATTATTATATATTATATTCATACGTATCTACTGTGTTTAAATGCACGAATCAATGTACTTTCTGAGCTTTTCTTGGAATTGGCGATAACGACGGACGGCACGACGCTATCGCAATACCACGGTACGGTCGTAAAACGGAAGAGACGACCGAACGACAGTCTCAATTATAGTAGGTAGGACGTGAAAATAATGTGCGGGGGGAATCGCGGCGATAATAGTTTTTGTACGGAGTCCAAGAGACTCGGGCGGCGCGGCACGTTTGGCGACGTTGTTTTATTGTGCGATAATCAGTGTGTTGTAATTAAATGGTAAAATTCTGTAATAATTATGGAAGAAACCGAACATTGTCCATTGGACAAACTGCTAGATAAAAATTTAAGTCTCCCCAAAATTTTTATTCACGCACCGCTACTGGGCTTATCTATGGCCCCTTCGTGCTGTTTGCTCGCGTCCGAAGCTCTGCTCGCGTCAAAATTTCGTTTTTTTTTTATCACCGTTTTATTTCGTGCAAACGTATGCGCCGTCGCCGTTAAAATCCCCACAGATTTTGGACAGTGGCGCCGATCATCCGATTTATCTACGAAACGTGTCGTAGTAGATCTTGTAGCCGGAGGCCCACAAAATCCAAAATAGGATTTTAATATTTGTTCGGCTAAAAAGTAAGAAAGTAAACGGCTTGTATACATCGCATTATGCGGGTGCTCTCATTCGTATCCAGTTGTAAAACGGGGAAAAAAATTGGGGGTGGGAGCCTTTTGACGTGTGATGTCGTAGTATTTTTTTCTAAACACGTCGGCGCCACTGCTCGAGGGTACCCCAGAATAGATTAATGGCAGAACGCTCGAATCACGGATCACCGTTGTCGTGCGCCATCTCGGTTCGTTTCATCTGTTGCTCTCGCCGCGCGCAGTTTCTCTAACGCCGTTCCGCTCGTCGACGATCAGCAGCTGTACACCGGCCGTTAGCACCAGATGCAGGCGCGTCCTTGAGGGGGGGCGATATGAGCTTACTAATTAATTGTAATTATAATATACGTAATACCAGAAATAAGCAGTTTTGTTAGAATTGTAACAAGTTTCAAATTTTGACGTATTCTTTCATCTAGAATATCGCCCCCCATAAAACTGACCTGAAGACGCCCCTGACCAGATGGCCGTCACGGTTGATTTCTATTACGTCACATCGTCGTCCAATATTATACGGGTTGTAGGTACATGTTTATTCTATTCTGTGGTTGTGCCTCAAGTCGTGAGTATTACCCGCCCTTCGCAGTTCCCGTATGACACGTGACGTCATTGCCGTACAGATTACAATGGGTGCGTTCGTCTTGCGAACCGCCTTTGGACATATCATGCGCTTGTATCAAACGTTTCCAAGACGAACGTGTATTTGCGCGCGTGAGCTATTAAAAACGATTTCGATAACAAAATCGTTTACTTTCGTATCGCTAATGAATTATTTATTTGTTGTCGTCACCAATACGCTGACATTTTAGTACAGAATATAACGAAACGAAAATAATTCGGTTAATATGAGAATTCGAAATTTTTTTTTTGAATCTCTGTTATCGGTAATCACTAACGTGACCATATGTCCCGCTTTCGAGCTTTGTGTTCCGCTGTCTCCAAAGAACCCAAAAACGTCCGGCTTTGAAAAAAGGTGATCTGTGGCATTTTATTCCGTTAAAAAGAGCGCATTTATTCATCACAACCGAAAACAATACGTTGGTAGATATACGGGGTATACACTAATCACTCGTCACTATGGTTCCTGTCTTAGCTAATACATGTATGTATTATCTAAGGTTCCTGTACACTGAAAACGGGGGACCTTGACGATTGAAAATAACAGCTGTTGACATAATTTGATAACGGATAACAATTTCCTGCGACATTTGGTCCTTTCGTAGCAAAGATACCATATTGTATTCTGTGTTAATAACCAATGATTTATCATAGAACATTATCGTTTCATACCGAGATAAACGTTGCTAACTTCAAGGCGGAGCCTCCAGTAATTCGATGCCAACTTCTCGGCCGAGCCTCCGGCGTTTTTGTAAACAACCCGAGTGTCGTTTCTGTAATCTTCTATGCTGTAATCCGCGCCGCGCTCGCATTGCACTACCTCGATGGAAAAAGCGGTCGCAATCGCGAATGAATAACGTAGCATCTAGTTTCAGTGATGTCACGGTTGTGGTTTGAGCGTTTTGAATTGCGCCAACCATAGACATATAATATATAGACTGCGATTAGAGAAAGAAGTACGGAGCAAAGATATGTGCGAGAGAGAGCCATTTGAGGTTTTTTCATGGATGAATAAATAATCATGTATCACCAACCGCTGCGGATCCGGATATCTTGCTGCCCCAATTTTGTTTTATCATCCATGAAAAAACCTCTTCTAAGTCTGTCTCTCTCATAGACCTATTAACTACAATTAACAGGTCTATGGTCTCTCTCGCACACATCTTGGCTCTAGTGCATTACATGTGATACACTGGTCGTTCGCGGTCTATATATTATAAGTCTAAGGCGCCAACAAGCCGAACGGTGTGACAGTGCTGATAAGCGCTTTTAAAGTGTCCGAGATGAACGCACCCAGAATATTGCTTATGACATTTTAACCCTTTCCAGCCCAACATGTGAAATTTTTGAAATTCCAATATTTTTTCTTTTGGATAATACTATATGGGCTTTCATTGAAATTAAAAAAAAATTAATTTTCCACTTTTCATGAAAAACCTGATTTTCCAAGTTATGGTGTCATAAATGCCAGGGGTCACCAATTATTATTCTTGGAGGGCCACATTAGAAGTTCGGAATATTTTCACTGGCCATTAAAACTCAATTTATGAATACAATTTAGGCAAAATAAACAAAAAAAAGTACTTAAAAACAATAGATTTAATAAATATTATAAAATATAGAAAATAAAAAAAAAAATTATATAATACATCATTGCGAAAAATGACAGGTCTTGCTCTCAACCAACTGTTTAAAATTCGGAGTATGGTTAGTAACTGACGGACTATAGTGATAGCATTATTACAAAATGTACTTTTAATAAAGAACAATAAAATATAATACGGACAATAAAATAATCTCATTTATATTATATTATGCTCCACCACCAATATAATCCACTGCCGTCAGTAAAAACTAAAAATGTACAAAGATATTCGTTTTTTTCCTATTTGTCTGCGGGCCGGATACAGTTCGTCCGCGGGCCGCCATTTGGTGACCCCTGTCGTGTGGCATCATTGGGAATATAGGGATATAAATTTCATATACTCAAAATCAATTTTTTTCTTTTTTATAATTTTATTACTACAAAATTTTAAAATAATTTTTAATAATCTTTAGACAAGACCTTTTTGTCTATATCACATAGTTTTCAAAAGGAACATTAATTGCTATCACATAAAATAAATATTACATATATAAAACTATAAAATAACTTTTTACTAGTAGCTAATAAAAAAAAAAAAAAAAAACTTGATCTTTAGAGAATAACTTTTTCTCAATATCACATATTTTCGTAAGGAACATTAGTTGCCATCACATAAAATTTAAAAACAAAACTAAATATAACATAAATTAAATAATTAAAATATATATCGTTTTTCATGGTAACTTACAAAGCAGTTGCGATTGTTATTATAACATAAAGCAACTTCACATTTTGAACATTGTGTTCTTGAATATGGACTAGTAGAACAGTACTTATATCTTCTTTTCTACGTACATAGGCCAGTGTTGATAACCATCGTAGCGTACATCCTGAGCAGGCGCTCTTGATAAATTATACTTTTTACACGGTGGTGGATTTTGCAAATTAGTCTTAGATCGTTTTTTTATCTTTTCCTGATCGAAGTAATCCCACTTTTGAACATTTTTAAATCATCATATTTTTTAATTTTTAGTTGACTACAGTGCCGTCGGTACATCAACCAGCTGCTTAAAATGCACATATCCATAATATGAAATAAAATTTTCTACATTTAATATTTGTTCGGTAAAGTTCGACTAACATATCATGTAAATTTATAGCACCCATAAAAGAATTATATTCTTTTACTATTGCTGGTCTTTTTATAGGAATTCTTAACTTATCTGTTGCTGACCAACGCATCAGTCAGTGGGTTCTGTGGTGATCGTCGATTCACTTTCGACGTACACACACACACACAACACACACACACACACACACACAAAATAAAATACGCAGTATAGTTAATTTAAACCTTTATTGAAAACGATGTCTTACCGTGACCGCGTTATACGCGCATCACCCAAGAACTCCTCTTTCTGGGTTGTCTTTTCCCTTTTATATTATTTTTAATTTACAATTGTTATTGTTTTCCTTACAGACTAATTGAATACAATAGTTTTATTATTTAAAAAATGCACGATGTTTTCTTAACCTAATTTTTATAGTAATAAAAAAAAATGCCTATTACAATATAGCTATTTCGGATATATGCGCGCGGTCGCGGTATTGCTGAACAAATCAAATTCTTAACCTAATTTTTTGTGTTACGTTAAATGAATATAAAAATGCATATTACAACAGTCCCCAATGTAACGAAAAATATGTCCTCATATTTTTTATGCCGACGTTTTGTTTTCTTTCCTCTTTTTTTTTTTGTTAGTGGCTATTTGACATTTTGTAATAGTATAAGTGGCACATTCGATGTGTTTTCATAATAGTTCCCAGTGTTTCCATAATTTTCAAACGGGCGTGGCTGTTTCCGCTCTTGTTTATGTTGTTGTGGTTGTGTGTTTTTTTTTGTTTGAAGTTCCATGTTTTGGATTCTGCAGAGAACGAAGAATATATGCATACCATAGCAGCAGGCTGCCATGTGTATTTTGTAAGGTGAGGTTTTTGTTTTTGTTTTTTTTTTTTTTTTTTCTTTTTTGTGACATTTATCCACTTCTCAACGGCGTATTGTAACATTGCATACATATTCAGACTAGGATATAGGTTTTTTTTTTTTTTTATTACCGATATTGTTAGTTCCATTGTACAATTTTAATAATTTACTTATTATAATATAATATACATTCATACTTTATTAAACAAAATTAAAGAAACCCTTTTTCTTTTTTTTATATTTACACATATATGAGGAATATAATAATAATATAATAATATGAACTTAAATTTAATATAAGGCATTATTAAAACAAATATCGAAAAAATAAAAGGTAACAGTTTGTAAAAGTATATTTTATATAAACAAAAATTTTACAGTAATGTGATAAATATGTTTTAAAACACATTTTTTTTTTTTTTTTATGTTCCGTAGCATGCGTGTTGATGAATATTGCAAAAGTATAATATTTTGAATATCTTCTAGAACATATCATTAATTAGTAATTTTTTTTTTTTTTTTTTTTTTTTATATATACGAGTATATATATATATATATACTATATATCTAAATGAACTTGAAAGTTCATGAATACACACCTACGTATATACATACACATATAAATAGCCAAGTAGGTATAATTTCTAAAATTATTATTTATTAATATTTTCCCCTTTTTTTTATTAATAAAATTTAATTAAGGTTATATCATTATAACTAAGTTATTTTATCTGGTAATAAATGGTTTTATTCTTTGGACATGTATAATATCCATGGTTGTTTTCCCTTTTAAAATTAATTCTACTTTATAATTTACATCAGAAATTTTTTTTATTATTTTGAAAGGCCCTCTATATTTATAGGCTAATTTTTTTGTTTTATTATGTTCTTGAAATGGAAATTTTATTAGAACCTTTTGGCCTGGTATGAAATTAATCGTTTTGTGAGATTTGTCATAATTTAATTTTTGTTTTTGTTGTTCTTTTCGTATTATGTCTGGTATTTTTTCTCTAATTTCTTTTAATTTTTCTAATGATTTTGTTAAATTATAATTTTCGTTAATTGGTAAAATCTTATTGTCTAATGGTTGATTAGCTTCCATACCATGTAGCAAGAAGAATGGGCTTACTTTTAGCCTTGAACTTGGACAGGTATTATATGCAAATACTACTAATTTATAATAAAGTACCCAATCTTTTTGATTTTGATTTATATAATGAGTTAAGCTGTTGCATATTAATTTATTCATTAACTCAGTCATGCCATTGGTTTGTGGATGGTAAGCACTAGAAAATATTATATTATACACGAGACTCTTAATCTCGGGGTCGTGGGTTCGAGCCCCACGTTGGGCGCCACTTTGTGGTGATCGTCGATTCACTTTCGACGTACACGCACACAAAATATACACACACACACACACAAAATAAAATACGCAGTATAGTTAATTTAAACCTTTATTGAAAACGATGTCTTACCGTGACCGCGTTATACGCGCATCACCCAAGAACTCCTCTTTCTGGGTTGTCTTTTCCCTTTTATATTATTTTTAATTTACAATTGTTATTGTTTTTCTTACAGACTAATTGAATACAATAGTTTTATTATTTAAAAAATGCACGATGTTTTCTTAACCTAATTTTTATAGTAATAAAAAAAAATGCCTATTACAATATAGCTATTTCGGATATATGCGCGCGGTCGCGGTATTGCTGAACAAATCAAATTCTTAACCTAATTTTTTTGTGTTACGTTAAATGAATATAAAAATGCATATTACAACAGTTCTAAACCTATATAGTTTGAAATTATGTGTTCGCCGCACTCGAGTAGGTCGGCCGCTTGTAACATCAAAGGAAGCTCCATTGATTAGTTGTTCAGGCAAATTAGCCCCTCTGTTTCGGTACTCCTTTAGGTTTTCTTCACCGGAGTCTATAGCGCGTTCAGTCAGTAACTATTCGGTCTATCTCTTCTCGATCAGCAGCCGATGTTTTGTATGGTCGACACGCCACGGGAGTATTGTCGGGCGTTTCATTTATGTTAACCATCATAGTGGATTTACAGTGTACACCCCAATTCGTACAAATTCTTTGCAAAACAACTACGAAATTCATTAACCAGATCAATCATCAATTCGGTTCGTTCTGTTTCGGTAGCTTCTTCACTCACATATCCAAAATCCGTCACCAACATGGGCTCTTGCTCGGTACCTTCCAACGCCTCAACCACATGCAGATATTCGACATCGTTACCCATCCTAGTGACCGTGGTATCGCCTACATCATCATTTGGATCCACTCGATACAAGTTAGTTGTCCGCTCGTCTTGCTATACGCTACCGTTGGTGCATCGAGCCACGTACATCCCACAATAACATCGGGACGCTGAACGTCATCTGGTACAACTAACATGACTGTCGGTCCCGCGCTTACCCCATCAATCGTGACCTCGGCAACAGACTCCCCAATGGTGTTTACCGATGGTACCGTTGTACTGCCAATCCCATACAAGGCCTTCTCCGTCAGCTTGACATTTAACCCGGTTTTGATGGGAACACTAGATTTGAGCAGCGTATAATGGCTACCTGTGTCGAGTGGAACGTCTACTTTCTGACCATTAATACATCCTAGCTTCCTGTACGGGTGACTCGTCGAGTCCTCAACACCTATGGCTACTTTTGTCTGACGTCGTTGAGTCGTTCCGGACAATCTGGACTCAGATGGCCTACAGTTCCACAGTGGAAGCACGCAGCTTTCCGTCGTGACGGACAATCTCGCGAGAGATGTCCGTGTGCAGGACCAACAAGTCACAACAGCTGACTCCATCGCAGTGGTTTCAGCCGTCGGTTCTGTAGGCTAGGTCGGGACCGGCACCCCTTGCACCCAAGTAAGACCTGGTATACTCACCGACTGTGGTCTACGACGAAATGTAGACTCGTTCGCGTCACGCACTGGTCTTATAACTAATGAATTTTGGTTACTGTAATCTATTATTTCGTATGCACTGTCAGAATTATTTGGATTATTTCAATATTATTTAAATTGTTTTTATAATAATTCTCGCAACTATCTAAAGTTATTTCAATTTTATTAATTATATTCTGCGTCTTGTTATCGAGATAGTCATTTTTAAATAGATGTCTGTTAATTTATTTATAGAGAGCTCCAAATGATTATTTTTGTTCATATCCCATTTTATTCACCACTAATTATAAAAGAAAAATCTCTCCTATTATGTCAAAACAAAACAAATTTTATTATATGTGTACAAAATATATGCTAGTAATTGTGGTGAACGTTGATTTACCTCTCGACGTACACACACACACACACACACACACACAAATACAATAAAGATTCAATTGAAGATAAAGAAGTATAATTACGCGACGAAAATAATGGCGACGACACCGTGTCGTATATATATGCCGATACACGACGACCGACCAGACAACAGACGTTGCAGCACTTCTTTCCCGGTCACAGGCCGACTCGTATAATTTCGCCTGACAATGGCGAGAGGGAAAACGGCGGGTGAGATATCGAACGTTCTCGAAATTTCTACGTTATTGGCAGACCGGTTTGGAGATGGCGCGCGAAGTCTAATAGCCGCGAATCTCGAACAATACTAGTATATACAAGTACCTATATGCAGATATACTCGATTATATTCTTGAGAAAAAAAAGAAAAATTCCTCAAAAAAAAAAACACAAAGAAAAATTCTGTCCATATAGTACATATAGTGACAACAAAATCACAACCAAAAGTGTACTCAAGAAGGAAAAAAAAATTTTAAATAATAAAATATTTTAAAATTTATATCACCGACTTTGTTGAAATTGTCCGATTGTCCTGTTCACAAGTTTTCTGGGTAAAGCCCACGATCGGCGCTACTTTGTGGTGAACGTCGATTTACCTCTCGACGTACACGCACACAAAAATACAATAAAGATTCAAAGGAATTCAATTTTATTTAAACACGTAAAATTAGTCGTTCGTCGAGCAGCCGCACACACCGCGGCTGCTCGCGGACTCCTCCTTCCGGGTTGTCTTTGCCCTTTTTATATTATACAGTTGTTATTATTTTGCTTACTTACTAATGATTACAATAATTTTATTATTTTAAAATGTCACAATGTTTTCTTAATCTATTTTTCCTTCCTATTTCCTAGTGTTATGTTATGATAATAAAATGAATATGCATATTACAACATAATGTATCGTATGTCGAGTGTCCATTGGTGGAACTAAAAATCTGTAACTTACGATATGTTGATGACACGGTTCTATTAGCTAGCACCGAAAGTGAAATGGCTAGTCTCCTTGAAAAAGTAGGGAGTTCTAGTGCATATGCTGGTCTCAAACTAAATAGAACGAAATATTCAATATTGCAGACGATTGATAGAGAAGAAAAACTACCCGTCCATTTCGAATTAATCCCAGACATAGAACGTAAAGATAATGTAATCTACTTAGGAGCACAAATATCAAACAAAGGAGGTTCTCAGGAGGAAATAAACGCAGACTAGGAATGGCCAAGACAGAAATTTCTGAACTGTCTAGGATATGGAAAGACCATAACATAACGAAAAAACTAAGAAATATCTGATGAATACATTGGTTTTTTCCCCATAGTAACATACGGCTCAGAATCATGAACTATTAATGCATCTTGCCGTAGGAAAATAGTATCGTTTGAAATGATATCGTATAGGAAAATGCTGCGTATTCCATGGACAGCCTACAGAACAAATGCTTCAATATTAGAAGAATTAAACATATAAGAGAACAGGTGCCTCCTCCCCTCAATACAGCGTCAAGTCCTTAAATTTCTTGGTCATATTATAAGACGAGATGGCCTAGAAAAAATAATTATACAAGGAAAAGTACAAGGCAAAAAAATAGAGGACGTCTTCCTACTCGATTTATTGACCAAATCAAAGATTTAACAGGAATCAGGTCAGTAGCAGAAATTATGCGAAGCATAAAAAAACCGGGAAGGTTGGAGAAATATTAGTAATAATACACTTGCTTAAACGGTTACGACATTCGGAATCGAACTATGGATTAAAGAGAGAATGTATCGTATATTTAAAACAAAATCAGCAATTTTAATTTTTCTGTTTGTGGAGAAAATTAAAAAGAAATTTGAAACAATGTCTTGTCTCAATTTAATAAAACATAATAGTAATATAATAAATACTGACCTTTATGTTCTACTAGAACACACGCGTAGATTTGAAATATTGTGTGAACACACAAAAAAAAAACTTGAACGTCGTAAGGTAACAAGCCGAAGTTGGGCGCCACTTTATGGTGAACGTCGATTCACTTTCGACGTACACGCACACAAAACACACACACACACACAATAAAATACGCAGAATATTTTAATTTATACTTTTATTGATAGCTTGTCCTCTAGTGATCGCTTTTCTAGGAAACCATAGCTTTAGAGCGGTTCTTGCTCGTCTCTCTCCTTCCAGTCAAAAATTGTCCTCATCATGAGGTGAAATTTCCAGCTGGCGAGAGCTGCAGCTTCGGTAAGTCGCGAGTGTTGTGCCGAGTCCTCCTCTCGAGTCGGGATGTCCGTCGGGCCGCAGATGAAGTCCTGATCGTCGGAAGGGAAGAAGTCCCTGCCCCCAATGACTCGGTTCACTTCCTGTCTGTAATATGCCCATTGTCCAGTGCACACAATCAAACAGGGTGTGTTCGACCGTATCCATTGGACACTGACAGTACTTGCAGCCGGCGTCCGTGGCTCTGCCCATGCGGTATAAGTACTCGCGAAAGCACCTGTGTCCAGTGAGCGCTTGCGACAGATGGAAGGAGAGGCCCATCGGTGGCCTTTTGAGTTATCGGCTCAGGTCGGGAAGGATTCTCCTTATCCATACTGCCTTGGTGCCTCGGCTCCATCTGGCCTGCCAACCCCTGACGATGATTTCGCGTTCAGTTCTAATGGCTCCCGCAGTGACCGTTCGCTCCGGGTCGTTGGTCCTCAACCGAATCCTAGCCCTCTCGAGAGCCAGAAGTTCACCCGGGGGTGAGTTTGCCAGAACCATTGCCGAGACCGTACGGTAAGCTCTAATGACGCTCAAAGCCGCAAGACGTTGCGCGTGGTTAATAGATCCGATGTTGATCTGGTACTTTGTAGTCATGCTTGCCCACGTGGGGCTGTATATAGGTGCTTGCTGTTGACCACCGACATGAGCCCTCTTATTCTGCGACGGACCTCTCATGTTGGTCATGGGCCGCCCCAAGGCTGCCGCTGCCGCAGAGGCCTTGCCCGCAACTTGTTTGAGATGTTTACTAAAAGTGAGGTGGGAATCAAGGGTGAGTCGTATATACCTCACCTTTCTCTCGACATTGATCTCTTGCCCCCAATCCTGAATAGCGGGTTCTCGAATGCCCACTTTCGAGTGAGCATGATATCCTTGGTTTTAGGATGAGCCAGTTGCAGCCCATGTTGCTCCATCCAATGGTCTATGGATGCCAACGTAGGGTTGACCACTTCAAGCCCACTTGCCATCCGAGCCACAGTGGTTGACTTGGGGGAGGCTGAGTACCCCTTCTATTTTTTCAGATATTTGAGCGTACCTCTACTATATTTTTAAAGAGGAACGCGAGGGACGATTAGTGCTTGATTTGGAGGGGGGGAGACTGAGTACCTCAACTAATTTTTTGGATATTCTAGCGTACCCCTACTTTTTAAAAGGGGACGCATGGGACGGGTCTTTATTTAATTTTATATTTTTATAAAATTGTTCAACTCACATTTTTGTATTAAATATATAAATCTTACAAAATGTTCTAATATTTACAAAATGTATTGATGTCTCATACCTTATACATGATAACTGATAAGTAGCCATCAATGATAATCACTCATTAAATATAAATTTAGGTACTTTAATAATTATTATATTATTCTGTTTTGTTTTGATAAGTACGTGTTTAATGGTTTTATATTAATGCTTCTTAGGGGACCGTTAAAGGGGATGTGGGGGCGAAGTCCCCCGCGGTAATGTGAGGGATATTAAAATTCTAGGGGCGCTACTTTTTAAAAAGTAGTTAGAGTACCTCTGCTACTTTTTTCCCAAGTCAAGCACTGGTTATTATGCAATTTTACAATTATAATTTTTACTTTCTGTAAACCATTCGATTAATGGTACAATCAATTTAATTTAAACGTAATAACAGTTCCTTATGCACATTTAATATTACCGAAATTTGTATCGTTTCACTCATGTTATATACTTACCCATTTACTATTGTATTGATCTTGATTATTGAAATTATTTATTCATTCGGTTACTTTTTTTATATCGTATTTAAGTTTTTTAGTCATCAGCTTGCATTTGTATTATTTTTCATTCATTGTATAAGGTCTCGATATGACTACTTTATAGGTCTCCTGAGCTGCGCAAATTAATCAAAAGAAGATCCGCTATTAAGACATCAATGGAAGGTATTAGTGGCTCCATGGGTTCATTCAGCGCAGCGAGTCAGTCAGCTCGCAATGTGTCAGCTCGCCTCGCCAAACTGAGCGTTTGAATTTTTAAGTTGCTTACTATACACCTAAGTCAGACACGGAGGACATAATATCTAAACATTCCACAAATGATATTAATTCTTCACATTCGTCGCATTTATCTGAAATTGAAACAATAATACTGTCAATCAAACAGCCTCCAGTGTTCAGTGGTTCATTGGAAGATTGGTCTTCATTTATTGACATCTTTAACGCATTGTTTTACAACAACACTTCACTCAGTGATGTTCAACGTCTCCACTACCTTAAAATTATAGTCTCGGGCCCAGCTTCTGATACAAATCTTCTGTACAACTGTAGAAAATCTTACAGTGACTTATATTGAATTAGGCTATATGATAACAATGCTCTCACAATTCAAAATCATTCGGTTACTATTATGCACACTTAAAGTCACTGTTGCATCAGCCAGCGAACTACGAAATATACGTCACCATATGGCCTCGCATGTGCGTGCACTCAAGGCCCTTTGACAACGTGTTCAGCATTGGGACGCTTGGACAGTAACACTTATTTACAGCCAACTACATGCTACCACTGCTTGTAAATGGCAACTTCGTCAGGACAGTAAATACTTACCTACGATTGAATGTTTTCTATGAAAACGTGTATTGGTGTATGAAGCAGGACTAATTTCAATATTAAACCTATTGAGAAGAACATACATAGCAAAGGCAGTAATGTAATGTTTGTTCATCCATCTGATTACAGGGATAATAAGTGTCCAGTGTGTTTTGGCATGCGTAAAATGTATGCATAAAATTTATTTATATAAAATGTCGATTGATGATCGTAAAAATGTAATTATCAAATCATGATTGTGTTTCAATTGTTTAAATTTTGGGCATCGAATGAAAGCGTGCAGATATTCAGCATGCCCAAAGAACGGAAGAAACACAACTCGAAGCTACATGAGCTTTGCCATCTTAGCCGAATAATTGCAGCGCTCTCAGTATTCTAGATCATATCAAGGAATTTTTGGATGATCCTCAATTTCATATTCCTGGAGCCGTTGATGTTTTGCCCGGTGCAGAAATCTTCTTTGACATATTATAACAACAAAAAATGGTTAGGTTAGATTCCGCTGATGTAAAAAAAAACGTATCGGCAGATACCAGTTTCATCCAAGGACTGTCAGTTACAACGAATTTATTACTGATTTAATTCCTAGGAATTATTACAAGAGTACAAGCTAAAAACTGTCACATGTGGAACAAATCGGCAACATATCTTTCAACTCGATATGTTGCTTAGGTAACAGATGATTGTGCAGACATTTCATTAAAGCGGATAATAGCTGAAGATTTTTATGTAGATGATTTGATAACAGGAACCAGTTCTTCAGAAAAATGTTATATGCTTTACGACAGTCTTCAGTCTACTTTAAACTCTTATGGTTTTGTGCTTCGTAAGTGGTGTTTCAAATTGTCGAGAACTAATGCAGAATATTCCATATACATCAAATGATCCTTCAGATCTCTAAGCTTTCACTTCTTCATTAGAGGGCCTGCTATGCTGCCTATGGAACCATATGTCTCAAACACAGTAATCAACCGTCCGTGACAATTTAAACTTGCGCGAGCTAGAGCCCAAACATTCTGGAAGCGTTGGTTTAAGGAATATCTTCCACAGCTACAGCGGAGAAGTCGTTGGACTTCCATAGGGCGTCCTATAGTAGTTGGAGACATGGTCATCTTAAATGATGAAAATCTTCCTCCATTCCACTGGAAATTGGTCCAAATTATAGCTGTTCATCCTGGACCTGATGGCGTTGTGCGAGTTGTCACGGTGAAGCATAGTACTGATCTCGAACTGCGCTGACCTGTGGTAAAACTGGCATTATTGCCAAAGCCTGAAGAATAAGAATTACTTAGTCACACAATCGTTGTTTTCAAATTTTTTATTTTTGCTTAATTATTACATATTTGATATACACGTGTTGCAGTTTATTTATTTACTTATTTTGGGTTTGTATAATTGATTTGTTCCACGCATTTATTGTTGCCAGCACATTATATTCTACTATATTCATTGTATTTCTATTGTATTCATTGTATTTGCATTTATTCGTGGTATTTGTATTTAGTCTTGTAGTTTTTCAATATTTTTGTATGTTCAATGTGTAATTTAAAGGCATGCATGCTCCTTTCAAGTTCGTGTTTAAAAGTTAATATTGTGATTTATTTATTTATTCACGTTTTTAAATGGAGTTTTTTAGGTGGTATCTATTAAAGCGCTATCTGTACGATTATTGAAACAACTACTATTTAAGTTCAAATATATTTTTATATTATTATTATTATATTTTGTAAAGTATTAACCAATTTTATATTTGTGTATTAAAATGTATAATATTATCGCATTAATGTATCAGTATAATTGTAATACACAAAAATATTGTTATGATCTACATTCTGCACATTAAAATAAATAATACTAAGCTATACTGCCATTATTTATGAATTTATTACATTGTGTAAAATTGTATTCAATTTGTTATATTGTAATAAAATTTAGGATTTTGAGCATTAAGTTTTCGTTTGTTCTGCCTTTCATTTATTATAAATTTCTAAAAAGTGCATTGTAAAAATTGTAAGAGTTCACATGGGGAATGCTCTTTTTTTACTATTCCCAAGTCTTCATTAACATTATGGACAAAAATTATTGAACAGAATAATGGTTATAATACTAAGATTAAGTTTGTATGTGAAAAATATTTTCATCCAGAACATAATATTATAAAAACTTATACTAGAGTTGAGGTAGATATTTTGTAGTACCTTATGTTTACTTTATTTTGTTACAATAATTTAAATATTTATCGCTGATACTTCACTTACGTAGTCCAGTTGTGAGCTATATGTTTATTATCTTGGATTCAGCACAAACCGAAAAGGCTAAGAGCTTTAGAGTAATAACTACATCTGAGTACCTAAGTATATAATATATTAATATGTTTACGTTTTAAAGCGGGATTGTGTAATTTTCCGCACCACCTTTGATATTATTGAATAACAAATATGGTTCTACAATTGAACTATATGTTATTCAAAATCATTGAGGTATTACACCAGGCGTGTTTTTTTATAGTGGTATCCCCAGTAGGCCTTATCCACTTTTCTTTATTTACGCGTAAACATTAAACGTACAAGACATATTATAAATAATACTATACCTATTACGATTATAAGTCAAAACTACTTAATAAACACGAATATAAAAAATTATTACTAATTATCTAATTAAATTATGAGTAAATGTATGAACATAAACAAATTAAACATAAAATTATACATTATATTATCGTATTGACTACGCTGAGTCGATTTCTTTCTACTTTGTCGCTGTTGAATTATACACCGTATCCGATATGTACAGTATACTGAGAAATTAAAAACTAAAAGATACAAACAAACAAATTTACGAATAGAAAGCATGTGTATCTACTCACGAACGGTGAACTCCCTCACGTGGCACTTGCGATCGTCGCCACGGTTCATACGTCACACTCGCTGGAATCCGCACTGATTCAGCCAGTTTTAATAACGTTGAACGCATGAATCTGTTTGAACGAGTCACTGCAGTTGGCTAGCGCACCATAAATCGGAGTCACCGATTCTGACACGGGAATGGGCGTACCAGAACCCGAAGATTCGGATGGGTGGTCACGTCACCACGTCATATTTGTCCTTATCATACTGTTCGGTACCTAGGTGTCATCCTGGTCTCATACCTAGACTCGCATCACACTGCAGATGGCCAGAAAAGCGACTGAAGTGGTGACAGCTTTCTGGCGTCTAGATCGGGTCTCTGCGGCCACACTGACGATTTCTTATCGTTCACGAGTTGAATGCCCCCCCTCCAGTATCACGTCGAGGGTATCGTTTGTTTTGTTTATATGTAATTATTATTCCTGTAAGTACGACGTACTATTTTCATGCACCGCCTATATTTGCAAAGCCTGGTCCTCAATTCGTCGTTTCGTGTGAAATACTCTTTTCTGATAGGCTCACATTATTACGGTAGATATATTTTGATCGTGTCTAGCAACACGTTACCGCGGTTACCTCAGAGTTGAATGGATTCAACTAGAGACTTGATATATATCAAGGCTCTCTAGATTCAACTTTTGGCCGTGCTGGTCATAGCTGGTTACATTAGGTTAAAATTTACACAGTTTACATTGGTTAAAATTAGTGATAATAACAATAATTGAAAATCATAGACATATAAACTAGTTTATATGTCTATGCTGAAAATGTTAGTAGACCACAGATAACCACAGACAGGGCCGTCTTAAGCTTTGCAGGGGCCCATGGGCACCCGGAGCTTAAGGTTAAGGGACCCTTTTAGTAGGCCTACACGAGTTGAATAAAAACATCAAAAGTTTATTTAAAATGATTACTTTATTAATTAAAAACTATGTACATTTTACAGAATTATAAATGGTATTTTACTGTTATAACTTTCAACAATGAAACTTATAGTTTATGTGTATCGTTAAGTAAGCAACGGTTTTTTCGAGATTTCTGTTGTGCAAAATCTTCAATTATATCTTCGAAGTCTAGTTTTTGAAGGAGATCACTTTCTATGCACATAATTGACAAAAAAGTTTTATTGTGTATTTACTGAAAGTCTATAGTAGTAGCTAATATATTTAAATAATAAAAATTATTGTTTTTATATTGTAATTAAATACGAGTTCAAAGCAAGGAAAAATTATCACACAATTGGTAGGTATACAATTTCGGACTTTCACCAACATCGATTGTTCGTTCTAGGATTTACTAAATCTCGTTTGTAAGAGTCCGAACTACAAAAATCACTCGGAGTTTGACCAAACTATTTTGTCTATTCTAAGTTTTACCGAAATCATTCGGTAAATGTCCGAATTTCGGACATTTACCGACAGCAATCGGTGAAACCTAAGATTTACCGGTAAATCCTAGGTTTTGCCGGTATTCGTACTTTTACCGTAACATATATATTCATATTGCTCCGTTACGTCACAGTTTACCACTTAGAATGTACTATAATTTTAATTTTGATTGTTCTTATTGTCTGTCGTGTATTTTAGAAAACTTGATTATCAATGTGCCACCGTCCCATTTCAAGTATGAAACTACAATGACGTCACTGTAGTCTGTAAGAAGAACGCTGTGGGCGTTTGAAATATTTACCCGAGTATGACCACAGAATAAAATATGTATGAGGTATGACACGACCTATATTACACATAAACCTTGCGCTGGACTACTGCCGTGCTCCGACCAATTGTCCAAAAGTCCACAGATTAGATTCGTCCACGGACCAATGTTAGAATCTTCCATCTTCAATCTTGGTCCGTGGATTCATCCTGCAGTGGCGCCGATGTGTTTAAAAAATACTATGACATCATGCATTCATACATCAAGAGGTCCCCCCCCCCCGATTTTTTTTTTCCATTTAACTATATAGATCCGAATGAGAGCACCCACATAATGCAATGTATAAGCCATTTATTTTTTAGCCGAACAAATATTTAAATAATCCTATACTTGAGATTGAATTTTGTGGGCCCTCAGCTACAAAATCTACTGTGACATATTATGTCATTGATGAATTAGGTGATCGGCGCCACTGGATTCATCTGACCCTGTGTAAGCATGGGCACCAATGTTCTCTGGTGTAAGGCACGGTCTTAAATTAATATCTTCTAAGGCCGTGGTGTAAGATTTATATTTATGATAATATTATCACAGATTAGATGATAACGTCATGATAACATGTTGACGGTTTGCGCGCGTGTGATACGAGTGACGCGCGCCCGCGGAAAATCGTTTCGATCGGTTTTTGTGAATTCTTATTGTCTTTAATCAATTCGTATTGTCGGGGAAAACAAGTGATACACATTAATTATAGCCGTTCAATAATAGTAATTACCTGTAGACCGTGTACAGTGACTTGACGTTCATTACGGTCGTGATTAAAGTATATATTTCGGACGGTTTTCACGTTTTATGCAACTCGACAGACCAATGCGATCGTTGTTGCGAATAAAATTTCCGTATTCGCCGGACGTGTAAAAAAATAAAATACCAGCAGTAATTAGCTAGCTGCTGATATTTCGGATTTCGCCGAGTGACAATAATATATCGTTCAAGTAAGTATTATAACGTTAAATCCTATAAGACGTATCCGTTCCTCTCCGTGACCGATATTAAACGGACGTTAAAAGGTTTAAGGGTTTTTTTTTACTTTTCGTTACTTGACGAGTAATTTTTTTTTTTTTACTTCATTGTAACCGTTAATGAGTTTTATCGTTCAAAATTACCGAGTCGCATAAAAAAGTTAAAAGTTTCGTACATCGTGCACCTAGTGTAATCGAGCGTTTCGAATATATATCAATGTACCGTAAGTCAAATATGTTAACACAATACATGCCTCTTCTTTTAATTTTACCACATTTTGTTCATCCTGTTGTTATGATCAAAAAAAAAAACCCCCCACTTGTATTACTCAACGATACAAATAGTTCACGTGTAACGATAGTGACATTATTATATCTTATTTTTCTTCTTAATAAACTCGCTTATTTTCTTTTGAATTAACTAGTTTAAAATAAAAAGTGACTTGTCTAGCCTTGTACAAAAAAAAAAAAACAGACTGTTCCTGATCTACGTATCCTCCGATTACTTACTGTAAAAAGTTTCGCGTTGCTGCTTGTAAGTCGGTCAATCTCGCATTCACTGTTCTCATCAGCCGTCTCAAACACTGTTCGGACTGGTCTTCTAATACAGCGATTGCCGACCTCGCGGACCGTTAAATTCTTATAGCAAATTTAAAAAAAATAAGAATAATTACATTTACAAAATAATGATTAAAGGACTTACGTTTTATTGACATGAATTGCAAAATACGCATAATTACAATCAAATTAAAAGCGTTTTTTTTTTTTATATAATTTTTATACGTCACGATTTTACGACGCGCTCCCGGTGGAAGGTTAATAAAATAAAATTGCAAATAACGTTAACATTTTTCAACGAACGTGCAAAGGAGACGAGTTCGGACGAAGAAATCGTGACTTTTCAATCAAATATTATATAAATACCGATAAAAACGCGATCGAACGTGTAAATTATAGTTTTATGTCAAAAACCAATAATGTATAGTGCGAAAAATATAATTAAATTCATACTGATACAACCGGTATTTATTTTGACTTAATAATTAATAGTCGACGCGTTATATAATATAATAATAATAATAATAATTACTAAATTAATAACATTTACTTTTCACTCAAAAGAAATTTGTTTAATTCAGTTCTTATTTTGCGGAGTACGCCTTGTTGCTGAATTTTTAGACACCCATGCATGCAGCAACATAACTTTATCGCATTTATTGTTAATACTCACCTATACTAAAATATTAAATTATAAATTATATAAAAAGTAATTATTTTATGCACCGATATAACAGAAAAATACTCTTTTATTTGAAATACGGAAAAAGTACTAGAAAGCACTTAGAAATTATACATCAGTATTGTGCGCGAATGTACAATTCGATTTAAACATTACCGTTTAGTCGAAAAATCCAAGCTATTTGTTAAATGTCTTATGTATTTTATTGTAATCTTAATTTTGTCCTATGTTTTCAGTATGTTCAGTACGCCACGTTTGAAGAAAGAATTAAACCAATTGCTTGGTAATCCTCCGTTCGGTATACGAGTGAACGTAAAAGAAGGTTCCTCCGTTCTGGAAGCCGGTAAGAATTGTCTACTTGTATTATCATCGATGAAAAATAATTACGTCCGTAACTTTAAAATTCACTTGACATTGTCGATTCCATACAACGCAAGACTGTAATATTACAATATGATTATTTAGAACTGCACGGGCCAAAAGATTCTCCCTATGAAAATGGAATATTTAAATTGCTATTGGAATTGTCACAGAAGTAAGTATTAATTACATAATATTTTATTTTAATGTCGATTATAATAATTAATCGTGTTTTAGGTATCCTTTTGAACCGCCTAGGGTGACGTTTGTAACACCCGTTTACCATCCAAACATAGACAGCCGTGGCAGAATCTGTTTGGATATATTGAAAATGCCTCCGACCGGTGCTTGGAAACCGTTGATAACGTTAGAAGGAGTTCTGATCGCCATATGCAATTTGATGAATTGCCCGAATCCTAATGATCCGCTCGTTCCAGATATTGTAAGTACGATTTTGTTGTATTTCTTATATAAAATTTCTACTTTATGGTTTTTTTTTTTTTTTTTATCGATTTTCAGGCAAAAGAATTTAAGAACGACAGAGAAAAATTTGAGTTTAACGCCAGAAAACTTACCAAAATACACGCCAGCGCTCCAAAAGCAAACAAAGACTAATAAAACGTTAATGTAATAAATCCTTTACTATTGTATATTATTAATAATAATTATTGTTGTTTTAATTTTGTAAATTTTACCAATATTGTGATGAAACGATAATATAATGAAAATGTGAAATAATAATAAAAATGGTACTCGGACATTTATTTAGTAAATGTAAATTTATATGTATTAAAAAAAAATTTTTTTTTTCTTATAATAATTATAATGCACGTTAAATCTAATCCGAATTTTTATAATTTTTTTTAAATTTTGAAATTGACGAATAAATTGTATTTTTAGAAATTAAATGTTCTCAAAATTTCCCTATGTTATAAATATGCACCTTCAAGTCTTAATTGGCCTTTGAACAAAGTTCTCTGAAGTCGTATTTAATACGTCTAAAAAAATAAAAATAAATTTACAAAAACTTTGTTTCGTGTGAGGACGTATATTATGTACAGAATAGATATTATATAAGTATATATTATAATATTGTGTTTTTTTTTTTCTAAACTTATATATGTAAATATATTTATATACAATTAATTATATGTATTTAAAATAGTCGGCTACATTTTGATCTCGGCCGAGAAGCAATAACATTATAGTCGGCCAGCGAATCGTTTAAATATTTGTATGTACGTATGTGTATAGATACGTGTGTGTGTGTAAATATGTTATGTATTTGTCTATAATATTAAAAAGTGTAATATTATCTAAGTAGGCAGGTAAAACGATTTATGAAAAAAAAAAAATAATAATAATAATAGTATTGAGTGGAGTGTACGTGAAATATTTTCATCCTATGTATAAAATAATATGTATAATTAAAACAGTATGTGGAAAAAAAATACGATGTGCGTTATTACGCGCGAGGTGTTAATTTCGTTTTGAACTGTTAATCAGATATTTGCAACAGTGCGTGAGCAGGTGTTTTCGCCGCCGCCGCTTCCGTTGGTGTGCCGGTGCGAATGGTGGTTCTCGTCCGACTTGCTGTGCGACGATATTTCGCGCGTGTACACGTCGAGACCGTATTGGCCTTCCTCCGGGAAACCGATCAGGAACGTTATGAAATCGTCCACTATGGTGTGCGATATGTATTTGGACAAACGTTTCTCTTCCACGCCGTTTTTGTGTAACGTGGCCATGAAGTCCGTCAGGGGCTTTGACATCCTGAACTGGATTTCGAGTTCGCGGCCGGAAAACACCAACGGGTCCTGTAAACGAGCGCGTCCGTATTGTTACACGTTAGGTATCGTTTCTCTTATTCTTTCCATAAACGACTCCACTCATCCATCTTGGCATTCTCATCTCCGACCACGCTTGTACGCCGTTTCGTTTTTTTCCGTACCTATCACTTTACCGTTTCACAATGTTTACCTTTCGCTCTTTATGACATATTGACACTTTTCTGGTCACACAAAACATCTGACGCTGCTTTCCGCTTTATCCTGTTTTTTTTTTTTTTTCGTGTCTTCCTAAGAACCGCCATTCTTTTGTAGGTACTACCGGTCCCCTAGCTCGTAGGCACTTGAACGTATCGATCTCGCACACTCGTTTTCTTGCCTCGCCTTACGAATTCCCCGATAATAATCCACCGAGCTCGTTCACAATCCTCAACGCCCTCTCCTCTCATCCGTTAATCTCCATTCTTCGAGTCCCGCACTTCTTTTCGGCTTTCTCCCAACACTGGATCTCGGCCTCTCCAGTGCTTGAATTGCAAAAAAAATTAGAAGGGGGATGCAAAAGTACAAAAATAATGTGCGTTCCAGCAGATTGTAATGTCTTATAAATTCGTGGGGGGCTTCGCCCCCCACACCTCCCACTATATTTTTCATTATACAATAATAAATAATCTTCATTTTTTTTTAACTGCAAATATTTGCGCCACATAGTAAAGGAGAATTTATTATTATTATTATTATTATTTTTTTTTGTTTTATTAATTTACGATTATTTTCATTTACTTGTTTAATTATGCTAATACTATGATTATTTTTATTGGTATTGATATTTAAATTTGTTGTTGTGTCACTGCCAAAATTATAATATTTCGTCGTTATTTTTACTAAAACTATTTTATTTGTGTTTTGCGCAAGAAAACTTTTATCGTTCCAGTATCCCTTGTATTTTGTGGATGAAACTGAAAATGAAAAGCTCATTGAGTTTCATCCATTCAAGGATCAGATTTTTTTACTTTCTTTTTGGTTTTATAATAATTGATTGTCATTTTAAGAAATATATTGTTTGTATATACAAACATTATTTTGTAATATCACAATATTGTGACAACTACCGACCACTCCCTATAAATAAAATTTTTAATTTTCATTATTTCAATAAAATTTTAGTCTTGACCGTCCCGGTATGAAAAATTAGAAGGGGTATGCTAAAATATTTTGAGAAAAGAAAGGGGACTCCGTCCCCCCACGTCCCCCTCCAATTCAAGCACTGGGCCTCTCCGATACGAAATTCCCGACTACGCCACGTTACGGACGTATATTCTCGGTTCGGCTTCTGTATAGGTAGGTACCTACCTGATGCGATATGGGTATGAGGCCGAACAGTCGCGTTGCTTTCGTGGGACCCCACTCGCCGCTTGCGCAGTCCGGTAACGGCACCATGACGGTCTGCAGCTCTTCGCATATGATCTTGAACTTGCACACGCTTTTGAATTTCATCGGTTCTCCGGTCAGATACTCTTTGGGCGTCACCGAATTGGCGAATATGTCCAACAGGAACGCGCCGCTGTTGGGCGCGTGCACGCGGAACGACACGATGTTACCCAGCACCGACTGTAATGTAATACATTTATCCGTATCGCGTTAGGTAGGTATGTATATCGATATTATTGTAAATACATACGCGTTACATATAAATCAGGGTTCGTGAGTTATATAGCATTTGCATACTTTTGTTATTTACTGTAAAAAAAAAAATAGCAGTGTGCTGCGAAATAAATTCATTTCTCGATAACGCGATATCAAATTTGAAATTTTTGCATGTTTTATAGATTTTTCACTAAAGTACAGTCTTGGGCACGTTACTTTTTAAAAGTAATAAAATTACAATTACTCGTTACATTACTAAAATGTAGTGACATTACATTATCGTTATCCCAAATATTAATGTAATGACATTACTTTACTTTTTAAGTTAAAAAGTAATGCGTTACTATTAAAATTACTCTTTAATTTTCTGTTGCTTTTTGTTCGGCAAGATATTATCTCAAGATATTGCATGTAATATAATATATTATACATATATGTATGTAATTAATAAAAAAATATATATAAATATATACATATTTTAATATATATATATATATATATACATATATCTATATAAAAAACATAGATTTAATATTTTGATAGATCTTATTATTTATTTATTTATTTTGGATACCTAATAGGTTTAAAATATGGGGTTTTTATAATGGCTTAATACTAATAGTTTTTAGTTTATCTGATTAGTGATTATAATATTATATTATTTTCTCAGATATGGAAAAACCAATGATATAGGCATATATATAGATCAATACACATCAAATATTAATGTCATTTTTTTCCAATGTAACGCTCAAAGTAACGCGTTACAATTATTAAAATTACTTTTTAAAAGTAATGAAATTACTTATAAAATTACTCATAAATAAATGTAATTAAATTACGTAATTTCGTTACAGTAAAGTAATTTCGTTACAGTAACGAGTAATTTTAATTACTTTACTGCCCAAGACTGCTAAAGTACCACGTATTCTTTTGGTAATGAAGCTTTTTTTTTTTGCATATTTTGACAAATTTAAAATAACAATTATACGAATTTCCACCGATTAATGAAATTAAGCGAGAACCGCTCGAACAAAAAATAATATCGACATAATCGTACGATTTTTGCTTTCTATATTATACCACTCGTCGCTCGTCATAATTTTCGTGTTCTAATGAATTTATTTTTAGAAAATACGATGGCCCGTTTTGCCGGATCGACATAATAATGCGTTCCCATTTAAAGTCATATAACAATCGAAACGCTTACGTAACATTTTTGTTTTAATTTGCAATGTATTTTGTATTAATAATTCAATAAAAAATATTTTAAACGCGTATTTCTCGATTTTTTTTTATGCATATTTTACGGATTTGTACCGCGTATTTTCATGTTTTTTTAAGTGCTACAAGTCCCGAACCCTGCACATAATATTATGCGCTTGTATTTTAATAAAAAAAAAAAATGATATATGGATATAATTCCACAAGACCACATTTCAGTCGGATCTGTTTTAAACACGTCTCACCTGCATGACGAAACGTTTCAAGCTCACGCCGTCGTAAGTGTCCCCTTCGCTCTCGTAAAATTTCAAATTGTAGTGGAATATCAGGTTGGATTGCATGTTAGTCGGTATTGCTATTCTCACCGTGGCTGCTCCTGAAATCGTTGAATATTTCGTTTCTTTAATCGGCCGAAAGTTTTGAATATTTTTTTTTTTTTACGCCATCCTGCAGTATAGTCATATAATATTGTGTACGTATACGTATACGACTTACGGGCAGTGTTAGCATTTGGATTATGTGACATTAGCCAAAGGTCCTACAAACAACCTTCGGATAATGTATTAACAAGTATAACGATGAATCAGTCAATAGTCGTGTTAGGTAAAATAATTTTAATCAATCAACAATACTTAAGGCATAACTATAGTAATTTTATTTTCAAATTTCTTATCACTCGCTTCCAGTGGGTCAAGAGGACGCTGTATAAACACTCTCTTTTTGAGATGTTCCGAACAGGCAATTTTTGTGAAATTTAAAAAATAATATAAATCTAACGAATTAAAAGTCATTAAAAAAAAAAAAAAAATAGTCTTGTTTCAGAATATCATTTTAATAGTTACGCATTCAAGATATTTATAAATGTTTTGCGGGGGGACAAGCTAATTGAGGTTTCTCGAAACCCAGTAGGACATTCAAATTTTTACAATATCTAAAGGAGAATTTCATCTGTGTCGCGCAGTGTTCTTATTAGTTTTTCGATAACACTATATATATCTACTCAATAATGTTTAATAAATGAAAAAAACTAAAAAAAAAAAATCGAAAATTTACGAAGAAATAACTATATAGGTACCTATTAAATTGTACGTTAATGATTAGATGAAAAATTAAAAACGCTATGTGACATAGATAATATGTTGTCTTCCATATACGTATATATTTATTGTGTAAAGATTTGGAAATCCTTTTAGTAAAAAAATACCCATTCGTGAAACCTTTTCTCCCGCACAATGATAGTTTTACGCGGATGGTGGGTAACTCTCAAGAGTTAGTATACGATCGCGTTTATTTATAATGTTTAAAACTCGCCTGCGCAACGAAAACCAATAATCGATTTTAAACTTCCTTCGCGGATTTGGAAAAAATATATTAAAAAAAAAAAATTGCGCGATAATTAATTTGTAAACGAGTGAATTTCGCGTTGCATGCAAATCGAAATCGCAAATCTGTGTGTCGCACGGCCCGTAACCGCACTGGATCGTCGTAGAAATCGTCCCGTTGATGTTGTGTTTTTTTTTTTTGTACGAAAAAACGTATACACGCGCGTTTTTTTTTTATGTGTGTTTGTTGATTTGCAACGCTTTTCATTAACTATACGTGTAGAAATCGTCGATTTGACGAAAGTCTTTCGCGTGCACACGCGTTAATTGCGTGACAGACGATACAAATCGATAGGATTCCGCGATCAAGCGTATCACGATAGTATTGACATCGATTTGCATATTATGGACCGCGATATTATTGTAGTATTCCCGTGCGCAGTGGCGTAATTAGAAATTTGTTCTGGGGGGGGATGACTTTTTTCATTACAGTGAAATGGGAAACTTCACACAGCCCCTTCATGCTATAAATTCTCTTGTTATATGTATACGTACATACTATACTACAAATCAGTAAAAAAGAGAAAAATACTTATACTGTAAGTCCATCGTCGGGTTATAACTTATAACCTATACATATAGTTATTTGTGTTACCTTAAAGCAGGGTCGGCCTGGCCATGGCCGCTAGGCCGCGAATGCGGCCGGGGCCCCATCTTTTTTTTTTATACCAATATTTTCGAACGCTATGTCTCCACCCGTTTTGAAATCTTCGCCTTGTATTATTATAATGTATAAAAGAAATAATAATGCAAAAATTAGTTTGAGAACAAAGGTTCGAACCCCGAACCGTACACGCCAAATCGTGGTATTTATCCATTGGACTATTAGGTATAGTACGAACCGAAAAACGGAAAAAAATAAACCTATTAAAGAAACACGGTGAAATTGTCAAATTTCAAATTGCTATAGCTTAAAAACTAAATCCGACCACCAAATTCTAGCTTCACCACAGATTCTTTTATTAACCTGTATTGACTCTATATGGAAACAGAAGACGTTAGTCCAAGAAAAAAAAATCAATTTTTTTCATAAGTGGCCCAGAAAAATCTTATTTGCTCGGTAAGAATTTTAGAGTCACTATCCGCCCCTGGATCTGGGACACCCTATATAATGAATTGTTTTTTATTGATATGTATTTTTTAACTTCATATTAAACCAAGGGGCAGGGGGCCCCAGAATAAAAAGATCCAGGGGACTTTGGTGTACCACTGCCTTAAAGTATCAGATCGTAACCCGGTGACAACTATACTGCTGTTATATAGTCAAAAATAGTTGTTACCTTTATAAACTGCGTTTTGCGAATATTCTAGGCATATTTTTTTTTTTTATATAATAGGTATATTGTTATTTTTATGATACGTACCCATACATGTTTTAAATGTATTCCTAATTATTATTATATTTTGTATTATATATTATCTAACTGAACACCAATATACTATTTGACATTTTTAAGACATTATTTTTACTGTGTACATAGGTATAATACGGGATCTTAGCCCCCTTCCCTCCTCCCATACGAAATCCCTGGCTACGTCACTGGCGCGTTCTTCTGTACTACTTGATTTGCATTACCAACTCGCGCATATTGTTTGAACTGCACGGAAACATATATTTTATGAACGTTATTATACGTGTTTTATTACCCGTCGCATCCGTAAACATGACCGCTTTCGTGTTAGAGTCCGGAAAGTAGAGACCGTATCTGAAGAACAGGGATCTGACAAACGGCAAATCCTCAAAGTCCCGTTGAGTGATAGGGTTTTTCAATAGCTGCCATTCGGGTTGCAGCGGGAAAAATTCGTAAATGAATTCTCGCGGATCCGTCAAGAAATAATGGTCGTCGTATTCGTACCTGTCAAATGTTTCATCGTTATATTATAATATCATATAGCTGGTATATTAATGTGTATCAAATCAATATCGTACCTACCGAAAATATCTTAAAATTAAAAACGCGCTGCACATTTATATGACCAAGCCCGCGCGCAGGATTTCTTCTAATTGAGTTCTCAAACATTTTATTGGATATATTTTCTTGTCGGTATTTTTTTTTTTTTTTTTGTAATAATTAAACGTAAATATTAATTTTATATGTTTACTCGTCATTAGTCATAATTATAATTAATTAAATTATTACGTAAACCAATTTCAATAGATTTCAACGATCTTTGTTAATGCGGTTTTCTTTTCGATAATTTGTTTTTAACCCAGATATAATTTTAATCGAAAATTCCCAATATTTTTTATCACGTCTCGCATAATATTATATCTGTATAGTCTTTGAATTAAATTTTACAAAAACAAACAACGATGGGGGTTAATATTATGGTATGTAATGTAATGTTATACATACCGGCACGGGCCAGTATACATAACGAATAAAAATATCGTGATAACGTAATGCCAAGCCGCGCGTCGTACAATAAACAACTCGATACATATTTTAATTTATATATATATATTTTTTTTTTTATATATATATATATATATTATATATATAATATATATAATATATTTATATTTTTATATATATATATATATATATAAAGAACGCGAAAACTGGTTTCTAACCTGAGACTGTCGGATTTCCCTTTGGCTCCCACTTTGGGCACTTCTTTGGCGTTGACTAGATGCCGCGCGCCCCAGTTGCACTGCACGAACCGCCACGCGCCGGCCACGTAGACGGCGTTCCACGAATTCCGGAATCGGCTGTCTTCGAAATGGACGCCGGGCTGGTAACCGGCCGACTTTGAATAGCCTTTGATGACCACACAGTGTAGACCAGCGTAACTATACGTACACGCAATATAGGCACGTTTAAATTACAATAAAGGAAAAAATACATAATACAAGCAGTGGCGTATAACTATATAAATTCGGGGTCCCGCCGGGGCAGTATCAAGTTTTGGCCGTCCTTCGTCTGTTTATGCAACCCCAAAACTCATCGATTCGTTTTGCAAAATTTAAGTTCCGTATATATCGCATATTAATAAATAAAGTGCTGTTTTACTATTTTTTTTTTTTTTTTTTACACTTTATATAATAAATCTCTACGAGTCTCTATAACGTGAATTTCAAAACAAAATTCAAATTTTTTTGTACATACAAATTGTATTTACTAGAGCCTCTCCAAGTCCAGGGCCAAGGGGCATTGCCTTGCCACCCCATAATTACAAGACATACCTAACAATAATATGAAATATAATAGTTTGGAAGATGTCGTGGTATATATGTATATAGTGGTGTAAATTCTAAATAAATCGTTAGAAAATGTCATAAAAATCCAACATTTTTCATCTACACCATAGGCGGAAATCTATTAAATTTTCTGGGGGCGGGGGCTAACATTTTTAACATCAGTCATAATCAGTCAAATATCCAAAATACATACAAATTATCAGATATTTGGGGAGCTTAGCCCCCCTAAACCCCCCATTTCCGCCTACTATCTACACGTTATGTGTATTGTAACAAAAACAAATTTGTAGTGTTTTTACGTAATTATTATATATTTTAATATATATATATAGTCACCTATATAGTAGGTATATAAAAAAAATGTATTTAATTACTCGATTTTCAAGTAAATAATATAGAACTAATTTTGTTCTACTCGTATGTATATATAAGTATAGCTACGGTATGCCCAAATGTTTATTTAATTGTAAACACAACTACGCGTTTATAAACCCCAATTATCTCGCGTTATATAAACTATATTAAAAATAAATATTTTAATTTCACGTTTTTCTGTATAATGTACAGGTACATATTTACGTATAGGTTCTAGGACGATTTGTCCCCAAACAAATTATACGAATACCAATCAAATTGAATTAATTATACAATTAATTAATTAACAAGAAATATCTCCGTTTTTATTATGAAAAACCACCTGAAGTAGATCGTAATTATGTCGATTATATTATATTACGACAATTGTACAATATTGTCCGTCTACCGGATTGAATGAACTATAGTATAATGTAACGATGCAGTATAATCAACTCACGGTACAATAAAATTTTATGTCAAAGAATAGTAATCTCGATGGAAAAAACAGAAAATTCGAATTACAAGTTACAATAAATTTATATTTAAAAAAAAAAAAGGAAAAACGTCAAATAAAACGTATGTATTTTTAAATAGTGTGTATATCTACGTTTTTTTCTATCCGTAAGCGAAAATTTATTGAATAATAATGACAACGCTAGAATACAGGTATATATGGTTTTGTGTACGCGCCTCTGAGCGTTCATTTTCAAAATATCTCCCACTTTAAAAAAAATAATCTTTACAATACGCCACTGTAACGACATAATAAATATATATATATATTATTGCTGGCTCACCTGCACAATCGTTTGAACAGTACGTGGTAACTTTCTGTTCCGTGTTTAATACCTCTGAGTAGACCCATTGGCGTGTCGCCCCGTAGATTTTCGTCGAAATTCATTGTGTTCAAGTTTTTAACAGTAATCCATCGGAAAATCGTTCTGGAAACGAAGGAAAAAAAAATGTTATGACGTTATTACTCGGCTAATATATTTTTTTTTTTATGTAGAATTTTCGCTGTTTACACGAACACGTCGTATAAATATTTGTCGGTATAAATTGTATTACGCGTTAAAATCGAGAATTAATTGGAAATGTTGAAAATTAAACGAAACGCGTTTATTTATATTATAAGTATTAAGTACGCGTTATTGTGTATAATAAATATAATATTTAATAATATAATATATTATTAAATTAATTAATTAATATATAAAAAAAGCTAAAGTGTTTGTTTATTCGAACGCGCCAATCTTTGGAGCTACCAGTGGGATTTGAAAAATTCTTTTTGCATTTCATAGCCCAATACTCGGGGAAGGTTATAGGCTATTTAACTTCACGCTACGACCCATAGGAGCTGAGCAAAAATAAAAAATAAATAGTCAGAGAGAACGTTAAGCAAAAACGAAGTAATAGCGCAGGCGGGCGATGCGACGCGGTGGGTGGGTCGGTGGCCGACAATGTCCGCAGTGTCAGTTAATGATGAAATTTGAACATCCTTATACCGAGTATTGAACAGCGATTTAAACGAAATTTGAATCATATAAGAAGTGGCATTTTAACAGGCAACGGAGTGCACGAGGACAGCTATAGTATACATGTACATATATATATAGGAGCTATGTGTATACAGCCATACGAGTATTATACTTATTTACATATTTATCGTGTGTAGAATTAAGAACATCTTGAAAAAAAAAATTATTTTTAACCGACGCAATATTTCAGTTTTGCTTCTTACCTTGCTTTCTCTATGTCCGAACCGCATTTTCCAACTAACATCCGTACTAAGTCCGTAAACGTTTTTTGGTCTTCTTGGGCTACCTATAAAATACGCACGCACTCTCGTCAAATCAAAAATATAATTTTCGTTATACATTTAAAATAGTGCGTTAGTTCTGGATTTGTTTAAATGGTCTACACGAAGACAATACATTTATACGATACTAATACGCTTTTAGATAAAATAATTGCTTTTCATTCATTTATTTATCAAAGTTTAAAAAAATTTAAAGCATTATGACGTTGTGTACATTACATTTAGACTAACCTAGGTTAAGTTCCAAAAAAAAAGTCAACATTTTTTTTCGATATTCATTTTCTCATTAAACTTTCTCGTTTGATAAAATACTATAATTACAATTAATACGGGGGAATTAATACTTATGCAGATTATAGTATAGAAAAAATGTGTAAACATGCACTACACTAAAATAAAACATACACTAATATAGAACTTAAAAATATGTAATCAGTGTTGAGACCTATCTAGATAATTCATTTAGATAAATATTTTCTAATATTGTCTTATTTAAATAAATAATATAATTATTAAATTACAAATGTTATTATTTATAATATTAATAATTATTTATCTAGATAAATAATGCCGAGTTATCTGAATATGTAACTTAGGATGAAAATATCACTTATCTAGATAATATTTTTATTATTACCCATATTAATGAGATTAAAATTCTGTTTTTTATTTTCTAAAATAATAAGACACAGTTATAACCAGAATGAAGTGGACGTTTGACTTTAAATATGGAAGATAGCAAACGTAAAGAAACGATTTCGAATAATACAGAAAGGAGCGCAGTTAGATTAGGTGCAGGGATGTAACAAATGCAAAATATATATTTTAGTAAAACACTGAAGACATTATAAAAATTGTAACAGGTGCGAGTAATGAATTCCAGATCTGAAAGAGCCTTGTTTGAAATCTTTTCAATATATTATGTGATTATTGAAACATATAATTTAAAATCATAAATAAATAAATAATAATAATAGGTACCTATGCGAGTGTGTGTAATCGATGATTTTATAAACCGAGAATCGTTATAAAATACACACACACACACACATCAAAACCGTGTAATAACCTTTATGCGTACGTTAAAATATTTTTTCAAGAAACTATCATCGGAATCGTAGCGCTAAACGTTACTGCGCTGCCTAAATACATATTGTGTTACGGCCGTTTCTTTGTCATTGAAAACTACCGCGGAACGAATCGAATATAGAAAAAGAAAGAAAAGAAACGGTTATAAAATAACGGAAATCGTCGTATAGTCGGAAAAAAATCATCATCATAATATGTATATAATAACATAACCGTTTTGTGTCACCAAATTTTTTATTTAGTGTTAAAATACGTGTATCGTACCTGTATTTCAGCGCCGAATATTATTATTTTTTCCATACAGACGATCGGATTTATTATTAATCCACAACAAAGAAAACTACACTAAACAATTTTTATAATAATTACGCAACACTTATTTTTATTAATATCTTATATAGGTAAACGCCTGGAAGATCAACAACAATATACTATATTATTACGATACACATACCTACAAATATTCCGCTTTAAACAATTTAAAATGTGTTATACATAATATTATAATGGCACTGCGGTATAGGTAGTCTATTATTATTATTATTATTATTTTTTTTTTTTGAGCTCTAAAAATCGTTTAGATTTTTTTTTCTCGCTACATCTCACGTATTATACTGCTACGCATACTGAATCACGACTCGTATTATCTTCCTTTTAAATTTAAATATTTTAATAAAATTGCTATTAATAATGTAATAAGTACAGGGTCGGCCTGGCCATGGCCGCTAGGCCGCGAATGCGGCCGGGGCCCCATCTTTTTTTTTTTATACCAATATTTTTGAACGCTATGTCTCCACCAGTTTTGAAATCTTTGCCTTGTATTATTACAATGTATAATAAAAATAATGCAAAAATTGATTTGAGAACAGCGTTTCGAACCCCGAACCGTACACGTAATATCGTGGTATTTATCCATTGGACTATTATACACATAGTACCTACGAGCCGAAAAACGGAAAAAATAAACCTATTAAAGAAACACGGTAAAATTGCCAAATTTCAAATTGTTTTAACTTAAAAACTAAATCCGACCACCAAATTCTAACTTTAACATAGGCTCTTTTATTAACCTGTATTAACTTTATATAGAAACAGAAGGCGCTAGTCCAAAAAAAAAAAAAAATTAATTTTTTTTTTCATAAGTGGCCCGGAAAAATCTTATTTGCCCGGTAAGAATTTTAGAGTCACTCCGCCCTTGGATCTGGGACACCCTATATATAATGAATTGTTTTTTATTGATATGTATTTTTTAACTTCATATTAAACCAAGGGGCAGGGGCCCCACAATAAAAAGATCCAGGGGCCTATGGTGTGCCAGGCCGACACTGAATAAGTATATTATGCGCTTCAATATTTGGGCTTATCGTAGTAATAATAATAGTTGATTACCCTTTTTTTTTTATTATATTTATCTATTTGGATCGTCTTACCGATATGGCGATTTGGTCGATGTGCGCGAACTCCAACGGGTCCGAGTACAACTGGAACTTGGCGTGGGCCACGCCGTGCGGCGACGGCGGCAGCGGCGCCTTTCCCGGATACGGTTGCACGTTGTCGTTGAGCACCTCGGCCGTTTCGTCCGGTATCGTCGAGTCGTCCAGATACAACGATTCGGCCATCATGTACTCGCTCCGTTTCTCGTTGATCAACTCCAGCATTTCGCTACTCTGTTTTTCCACCAAAGCCGCAGTGGCCGCTCTGCAAATCGTTACAAATAATAATAATATTATATATCATCATCATCATTATTATTATTATTATTTTTGGCGCGCGCTAAAGTACATAATAATTTTTAAATAATTAACAAATCGGAAAAAGTATAATTTTTACAGAAAAATTTGCGACCTTCTAAAACGCGCGCTCCCCGCAGGGACTTGTGTGGCCTATGCGCGAATCCCTCTCTGAATACGCATATATTTATATATATATCCGCTATGTGGAATTAATTTAAACGCTATTATCTATAATAATATATAAAAATGGAGCCAAAAATGTATAACAATTCATCAATTGAGAACGGCTGGGCCGATTTGGCTCAATTTTTGTTTTAATTGTTCGTAATTGCCAGGAAAAGGTTTTTACGAAAAAAAAATTTTGGAAAAACTCTTTTTTTTAAATTTTTTTGATAATTGTTTTTTTTTTTGGCAAAACAACGTTTGCCGGGTCAGCTAGTAAATATATAAATATATAAATCTTAAGCCCTGCAACAGGACTAATAATTATTACGTATATAAGTTTACACTCAAAATTCCTACATATATAAAATCGACAAAATAAAATTTTGTAGCGAATCGTTTAGTGTATTAGAATTAATGAAAACAATGATTTATCCATTGCGTTCAAATGTCCAGTGATATAATATAACTCTAAAACTTTATCCGAGTAATTCGTTCTTAAGCGACATGCACAACACACCCGCGGCTTTTTTTTTTATGTTGTCGTCGTAGATCGCATAGCGGTCTAATATTATTAATACACATTATTATAATTTGTTTCTCGCGCATAATACGTTATTTTATGAATTCAGACTGTACAAACATTGAATTCATTCGAAAATCATTTTTTTTTTTTATTATAATAATTAATAGGTAATTATAAGAATTTCGAACACGACACAATGCAGTGATTTCCACGTACGCCCAGTGGAATCATTTAACTCTTTATAGTATAATACATATATGTGTAATAGCGTACTATGTCGTTTTAGAATATATATATATATATATAGTTTGCCTTAAAACGGTCCACGTATACGAGTATAGAAGGTATACGTGTATAATATGACGGATTTACTTTCGACAAACGGAATTGGGACGTCAGAAATGGTTGATTGCAAATATAGTATGTACCTGTATATACACACGTATATATATCACCGATAGAAAGAAATAACTTGCCTATATTAATGAACTGTTAAAACGTGAGCTATAAACTCGTTAAAATACACGTTCACGTGGATAATAATAATAATAATAATATATATTACGTAAATGTGGAGAGAAAAAAAAACGAGTTTTTTTTCCTAGTTTTATTTTATGTCACTGTACGCATATGCGGCCCCTGCACTATACAAGTCGCAACCGCATCTATATCGAAATGTATATTTTTAATCACCAGAGATTGTATCGTACGACCGATGGACCAATATATATATAATACTCGTATATAACATATTGTGCAATAACGTCGCATTTCATTTCACATATTATACCTCTTACACGCGTCGCTCTTTTATATCATACAGGCGTACCTAAAGTACACCGCACAATATAATTATATACGTTTCATTCGATATGTACAGTAGGTATCATTACACGTCTTTTTTTTTATAAAAATATAAATTTAAAGATAAATCGTAAATCGTGTACGCGGCAAGCGCAGTAAAAAGATACGTACTCGTACGTAATATTATAATTAATGTCTTCTGTGTTTCGACGTAACTCTATTTATAATACACGAAGCAATCGGATTTGTTGACCGGTGTACGTATAAAGGATTAACAGGTAGTGCCTCTCAGTAATAATACCAGAGTTGCCTCCCAGTTTTATCGCCAAAAAAATGCACACATACCTATTTATTTATTTTTTTAAATGTCAAACGGATAGAATTTTCATGTACCTACACTTGGACCGAATATACGACAAAAAAAATATATAAATAGAGTACAATATTTAAAAAAAAATCGCGTATAAATTTAGAAGCTTTGACTTATAATGAAATATTTATATTTATTTATTATTATTAAACAAAAAAAAATATATTTATTTTTATAAGAATAAAAATATTTTTTTTTAAATGTAAAATTAACTTTATTTTTAATATATAAATTATTATAGTATGAGAAAATCGAAAACTTTCCTTTTTAAAATATTGCATGGGAAAAAAAACAAAACTACTTTCCCCCTTTTACCAGACAAAGTGTATACATACGTAAAAAAAAAAAAACAATACAGCTTTGTAAAACCAATTGGTTTGCTACGCTCAGAATTAAAAAAAAATGAATGTATACGAATCATGACGGCAACGTTACATGCAAAATGAGCGCATATGGGCTATAAATCGATAGGTATAGGTAATATCTTATCTATCGAGCGCAAGTGTACACATTCCTTGGGTGCATTTGGACTACTCTGGGGCGCATATAGATTGTTCCGACCTATTTGAACACGAATTTCACAGTCCTGGTATTAAACTATAATTTAGTGGTTCTAAATGTTTGAAAATAAATTTTGATTGTTAATGTATTTATATAGCTAATATTATATTACATTACCATATAGAATTTTTCGGTTTTCATAATTTCGACGATATTTCCTTTACACCATTCTCTATAAACTATACTCATATGTATTTAATTTATTACTTCGAATAAAAACCAAAAGACTATGTGCACTGTACAGTACAGTGTTTTGTGTATCACATTTGTTTTTCTTCTTTTTATTGAATAAATTATTATAATAGAAGATCATAATAATATATTAATATAATGAGTAAAAAGCGAGAACCATTAAAAATTGTAAATAATTATATAATAATTTTGGTTTCCAAAAATGTTCAGTAAATATTAAATAATAATAATAATAATATATATATATATATATATATATGTATATATATAAATAAATATATTGCCAATAGATGGTCTAAACTCTAAACGGTTGTCTCGTTTTACTGTGCTTCTGTATAAGTCTAGTTTTGATGAAACTCCGATTTGAAAAACGACCTATCGCGAGCGTAGCTATAGTATAACCGAACGGGGAATGGTTATAAGGTTTTTAGAGCTTGTTTTTTAAACAAAAACGAATACTTAAGGAGTGCATGTCCCAAAGTACATACTATTTATAATTTCCGGAATCAAGTCCACTCGAGATTCAATAGCCCGCCGAGCTACAGATCACAGATCACGCTGAAGAGGAAGCTGCCCACCCTGCCAACGCGTACGAGTTAAATATCATAAGAGCATATTATACGCAAACGAAAACAAGTACCTACGCGGTAGTTTTTACGTTTTTTAAACGTAATGTAAAAATATGTAAACGTAATTGCCGTTTTCGATCTCGATTGTATTCTAATTTATCTACTTTTTAAAACCGTTTGTTACATATACATTATATATTTAGTTGGAATTTTTGCTGCAGTTAATCAAAACGGGCGTAATTATACCGCGAGTACGCGTTACATTGTTGTTGTTTTTTTTTTTAGAACGAATAGCACAGAAGGCCTCCAAAAACGTTAAATCGGTTTTTAGCAAGACTTGTGTGGGTCACAGAACACGGTTTATGTCGACTGAATAGCTCGTAAATATTGTATCAATAATGTCGACATTCGCACGTAGGTACCAATTTATAAAATATATTGTCCGTTATACATTTACGCAGTGCCGGATCTACAAATTATGGCATCCGGGCCATAACGTAATTTTACCGCCTTTATATAAGCTACCAAAAAAAAAAAAAATTTCTCAACTTCAAATGGTTCAAAACATTATTGTAGACTATTTCTATAAAAAAAGTAGGCGTAATCGTTGTTCAGAAGTCTCTGAACGATTCGAACGATTCGTCATCTGCAGCAGCAGATCTACGCTGGAACGCGAGTTTTGTTGTGATTCGTCAACACAAACATGCAATAGTTTACTACTTGTTTAATGATTCAAATGTCTAATGATTGAATCATAAATGTTTAATGATACAATGTCTACTTGTTTAATGATTCAAAATCGTATGCATATTGTAAATTATTATAATAAAATGTTTTTTTTTTTAAGGGGAATGCGACTTCCGCGTATACTACACCATTGACGTATGTATGTACGCGTATTCGAGGTCTATATTCATAAAGTTCCGAAATTTCATTTATTTTTTTTAAATAAAAAATTTAAGTTACTTACTTTTGGTAAAAATACTCTCCTCCTGACAAAACGCAATGGTCCCGACCAGCCTTTCGTTTTTAAAAAGTAGGTACTTCGGAACCGTTTCAAAGTTATAGACTAAAGTTCTTTTGTCGCGTTTTCCTTTATCTCGTCCGCTTCTTAAACGTATCTTTGACTTTTGAGTTTTGGAAATAGAAAAAAAGACAGCGGTGCAAGGTTTGGAGATGAGGAATCACCTCCAAAAACAATTTTTTGTACATTTCATTTCGTTTCAGTGGCGTTTTTACCATTAATTGCGTACAAAATTGAATACACACTCGTTGTTAATTTATTTCGGACACGACGTGAAATGAAAAAAAAAAAACATCCTTCATTCGATCACGGACGCGTGTACTGAGATTAGATATCGGCTTCAGATTTTGTTCAAAAGGATTTTCTCCCTTTGTCTTGTACACGCGAAACACACAATATAAAATAGACGTTTCCAGCTACTTCCAATCGGTACGATCGATCTAGCCGTGTGATAAGAAATTTCGAAACGGATTTGAATTCGTCGTGAAATCGACTCGAGATCGACTTTCCCCACATACGTTTCTAATCGTAAGGGCCCTGCGAAATTAATTAAACTAAAAAAATAATTCTAATACTCGATTTTCAAAGATATTAATATTAAAAAAAAAAAATAAAAATAAAAATGGAAAAAATTGAGGAAATCGAGATCTATATTAGTAAAATTCGACGAAATGCCGCGGCGTAATATATATATATTTTTTAGTTATTAATAATAATGATACACATTGTGTACCGCTCGTTCACAATTGCGTACCGGAACTTTTTGAACAGACCTCGTATACGTGCATAGCGATCGTCCCGGTTAGGAGAGGTATTAGGTCGTGTCGTTTCGGGTATTATAGGTGCCGCAATACTGTATGACATCCGAGTGCGAGAAATCATTTCTTACTTGACCACAATTTCTTTTTTCGCATACTTATACACTGACGTTAAACATAATATAATTTTTTAAAATAATATTTTTTATTTATTTTTTTACTATATACATGTATAGACTCGATTATAAAATTGCGCGACGCACGTTTTGTAAAATAAATAATTTAAAATTAAACTGAAATTGTGTGACTTATTTTATTTCGTACGACGATATTATATAAAAGCGTTCGCTAATTTAACGCTTAACTTTAGGAATAAATAGTGATTTTTCAAAAAAAATTTTTGTTTTTGTTAAATTCGTCTTTTATAGTCACGGAATTTAAAGAAGCCCTCCTTCCGGCATTCACGCGACACTGCAGTTCTCGATTATTGCAGAATCTCGATTTGAAAGTTCTTGAGAATTACAGGAGATCTAGCAGCAGCAGCAGCAGCAGCAGCAGTACAGTCGCAGTTCCGATCGTTTTCGAATGATTAAAAAACGATTTTTCAACGTGTGTAAATGTTACGCTATATCGTTTAGTGTACTAAAAGCGTTGTTGGTGTATTAATAATAATAGATGCGCGGCGATAATATTGACAGCGGAAAAAAACGATCGTCCGACCAGTATACAAATATTATATAGAAAGTATACCGCGCATTTGTGCGGAATGCGCGCGACTTTAGCCTATTTGCCAAGAGGCGTGACACACACCACACGCACCACACACGGTTTATTGTGTTTCGTCATATAACGCGCGTGTGTGTGTGTGTGTGTGTGTGTGTGTGTGTACGACAGCCGGTTCCGCGAATTCTTACAATAAATGTGTACACTTAAAATATTTGTGTTTAAAAAGGGAGTTGCATTTCTCGTATATATAATAAATGTATATTTTATAAGTATACACTGCAAACACACCGTAGGTTATTTATTTACTTTTTTCACTGTTAAATTATAAATTATTAAATTATTCAAAGGGAGGGGTTGAACAAATTCTCACCCTCCCTTCAAAAAAAAAAAAAAATTCTTCTAAACATATAATATCCAATATGTCTTTCGAAGAAAAAAAATATTACAAAGTTTCTACTTGATGTATACGTATATAATATATATATTTATATTATATATAATATATATAATACATACACAATATATATAATCTTATCGTTATTTCGTTAAATTCACTCGAATTTAATATCATACAACAATTTAATCGTTTCGTCGTAGTCTTCGTGACCCGATATATATATATATATATATATATATATAAATAATAATAATACCTAATATAAATATGGTAGGTAATATGCATAAACGTGCGCAGACATTACTGGCAGGGTAGTCATAAATGATACATTACACATTGACATTTAACATGAACAAAAAATTTTAGATAGGGTAACTTTATTTAACTGCATTTACCATAGTAAAAAATTATTTTATAAGTAATAATATAATGTAATATACCTAAATTAGTTAATAAGTAAAAATTTAACAACACTATTTTATATATAAAATATATGTTACTATATGATAAAATAAATTAATAAAATAAAATTATGATAAATTTATTTTATCATAGCAGTTACTAACGACGATATATACTTTTTTAAATTTTTCCAATATTCTTATTTCTTACATTTTACCGTTTACGGACATGTTGAAATGGTCAAACATAATATTATGTTGAGGGCGGGGGAGTTGTTCGCAGAGTAGTCAAGTGCCTACCCTGACTACCCCGTGCGCACGCTTATGGTAATATGACAATATAACATTTTATTTTAAAACGTATATTTCCGCATAAAAACACGCAAAAAAAGAAAAATAATAATAAATTAACGCCGCTGCAGCTGAAAAATAAGTTATACATTTTGATTACAGCCAGAAAAAAACAAATTCAAACCCATATACGCGTACGTAAACGTTCTATCGTCGAATTGTAATTTTTAATTTTTTTTTTTTCTATAAAGTCTTTCATATCGCGTGTTCCTTCGGTAAAATATCATAATATTTACCAAATGTTTTTTTTGTTTTCAGAAACAATACGAGCTATTTATAAATGTGTGTTCGGGGACTTACTGGAAAATATTCGCTAAAACCCAAATTATTATAATTTTCGAAAATGCGCGGTGAGATTCAGAAATTTATAAATAAATTCCGCGTGTTTTCGTGACTGGTATTTGAAAAATCATAGACGTACTATATATATATGGAATGTTGTATCGGGTATGACAACAAAAAAAAATTAAAAAACAAAATCGTGCGATACAATATACATATAATATATGAAATTGAGAATGAACCAAAACGCGTTCTCCTATATATATATATATAATATTAGCTCTGCCATTATTATTACTGCGGAGAAAGAAGAGTAAAAAAAAGAAAACTAAGAACTTATATCTACATATATATGTACCTGCAGTCGCTATAAAACAACCAGGTCACAACAGTAATTTTTTTTATTCTATTTATAGAAAACAAATATAATTACGTTACAAAAAAATATACAATATATTTGTAACTATTTCTGTTTTAAATTGTAATATAATTTTTTAATTATTTACTTGTATATATATATATATAATTTAATTGCAGTTTTAAATTACGAAGATACAAAAAAATATCCGTTTTATTATTCGTCGTTATTCGATGATAAAAAACGCCATTGAAATTAAATTACCTAACAAAACCAAGTTGAAAAATTTAACCTAATTATTTATTATTTATCTAATTATTTAAACCAAGTTTAACTATAGGAGGTGGAACGGGACGGGACGTGAAAATGGAACTAGTTTCTGGTGACGTAAGCTGGAACCCTGAGGGAAATGGATGACAGAATATCCGGAGCGTCAATAGGTCCATTGAAGACAGTGAATACAAAAAGAATGCAGTCTATAACAGCATGACGAGGGACTAGAGTACGAACGTTCGGGCGGCCGGAGCAATACAGGAGATATCACGAGGAAGATTGTGGATTTTCAGGATGAAAGCAGCGTAGAATAGGAAGCGGTCTTGTACTCGCTGTATTCGGAGAATATATCACGGGCAAAATATAAATTCCATGCGACCACGCCATACTCCAGAATGGAGCGAACTAGAGCAAAGGACGCGAAAACAAGAGCTGGATATGAATATAGCGACTACTAGTAAGTATTTTGGCTTAATGAAACGCAAGACTTTCAGCGCCCTACCAACAGTTAAACCGTTACGATGATCAAATGGATGGGTTGGAGTAAGATGAAACCAAAAATCGCTGTATAACACGTTCAAATGATGTGCCGCGTTAAGAGAATTGGAATGGAAAAAATGGTGAACGACACCTACGATATGAGAGTAAGTCCAACACGTGAGACCCACGAACGTATAGTGCTAATGACATAGCGTAAATTTATATTTTCGGGCCTATACTTTACAGGGTTTTATGTGCCATCATCAAAGTTTACCACGTACTGCAGCAAACAAATAAATTTATCTTAACAGGTTGATAGATTGTTTTAAAATTAAATGTTTAATTATTCGCGTAATAATAAATGCGCATTGGATAGAAAAACTGCTATAGCCAGCTAAGCTAACGCGCGTAATATCCACTCTTCGGCAGTTTTTTTTTCACGACTACTGTGAGAAATTGGCTAATGTACACGCGTTATTATCCGGCCATTGGCCACTGCATTTCGCACTTTATCCGTAACGTATAACTATGGTAAACGGCAATGGTTTTTCATACGAGTATAATAACATCATCGTGTCGATTACACAACTGACGTAACCAGTGTTCATCTCACAATTAACATTGTATACATGCAATGCGTGTACTCGATCACCTGGACAGCGGATTGGATGTATGCATAATAATATATATGACGGTCACTTGACGTATTTTTCGAACAGTGCGGACGATAACTTTACACGATGTACACGTAATACTTAAGTACAGCCTGCAGGACCGAGTTTTTTTTTTTTTTAAATATTGGCACCCCCGCCGAACAAAATTATTGTAATTTATTTTTGTTTAAAACTTGTAATTATTTATGAAACAATACGCTATACACTGTGGCGTAACTTAACTAACTAAATATTCTAAATTTATTTTACTAAATTTGTATTAGAAATACAACGTAAATATTGAAAAAATCTAAAAGTATAACGATTAACGAGTATAGTACCTGATCGTAACTATATAATTTGATTAGAATATGTGCGAGTACCAGCTGTAGTATCTATACAAATGTTTATAAATACGACTGCCGAATAAAAAAATTTTAATTAAATATAAATAAATCGACAAAAATATAAATTTTTTTTTTTTTTTTTTTATGAATTTTTTTAAAGTTTTCACGGATTAGAATATTATTATTGTCCTTTTCAGAATTTTATCGCTTATATATTACTTGCTGCCTCCGTGCACTTCGTTGCCCGTAAAACATGCCACCTCTTACATCGTTCGAATTTTTTTTCAATTCGTTATTCAAAACATTTCCTGTTTTTAATTTCCACCTTTTTTAGCTCAGCAGAGGTAACGTACTAACATGTCGATCTATGACTGACGAATAAAATTTCACCAACTTATTAAAACTTGTTTCATCATTGAATAACTGATATTGTGGACGTTGTCGGGCCCCCCGACCCACCGCGTCACATCGCCCGCCCGCGCTATTACTAATCGTTTTCGCTTAGCGTTCTTTCCGACTCTATTTTTCTTCTTCTGTTGCTCGGCTCCTAAGGGTCGTATCGTGATGTTAAATAACCTTCCTCAAGAATTAGACTACCGAATACAAAAAGAATTTTTCCAATCGGACTATAGTATAGTTTCACTTTCCAGAGATTCAAACAAAAAAATTCTTCAGCTTTATTATATTAGTGTAGATTATAATTATTACATATCGATATGGCGTGTCGGCGGCGGTGGGGAGTGGAGACGCTTGACAGTGAGAGAGCACACGTCTGTGTATTTTTTTGCCGCACTGCGTCGTGGGGTATTGAAAAATAAACAATTATAAATAAATTAAAACAATTAACTTATAGAATTGAAATTAAGCCTAAAACCTGCACCGCGATGTACTCTTTCATTTAGAAAAAAAATCCAAATAATCCGATGAGTAGTTTCAGAGAACATGCGTGACAAAGATTTCCATTTCACATTTATATATTAAATATAGGTATTTCAAATTTCTGTCAGCACGAGCAAAATTAAAATTTTTGATTTGTAATATACTCGTGTGTATATATATATATATGTATAGTTATATGCTTTACGCCTATGGCCTATACATAAAGAATAAAAATACACTATAAATATTTTGAAAAATCATTCAAAATATTATATATAATATTAAGTATACGAATGTATAGGTATACATTAAAAAGCTTATATCGTTTTTAGAGTTATTAAACGAATTGAACATAAAACATATTTTTTGTGAAATTTAACATACTACATATATTATTATGTTTCTAGTGTATACATCACCAGAGATATTATTATTATTTTCAATTTTAATTATATTCCCGCACGGCCGCGCTAATAACAAAACCCGCATTCACATCGAACATTTTAACGTTATACAGTAATTATTGCGAGATTTATTTAATGACTATTTAAATGACTTCTTTAAAAGTACTCTTTAGAAAGTAAAAAGAAAATAGTAATAAAAATCAATTAGTTATTTGCATTTATCCGTTGGCGTAGAATATTGACTAATGATTATAAAGTATTAACATATTTTTAACTCATCATACCAGTTAAGTGATTATAATAAAAATATAAAATACGAATTTTTAATGAACTTCGACAAAACATTAATAATATACCTGTTGGCTGTTATCCATTATTTATATGGTACCTAACACAATAAATATTATATTATTCATCAGTGTTGTATTGTTTACGAGCTCAATAAAAAAAAAAAAAGAATATTCAATATTAACATTAGTATAACGTGGTACACATATTACTGTTATTGTAGTATAAAAATTAATTAAAACCAAACAAGGTGTCTGTATATCGGAAAAAATGAATCTATTTTAAAATAGGTATAATAGTGTATTGCATATACATACAAAATAATATCTCCAGTTGAAAACTTTTTTAAAACAATTTTTCCAAAACTATATATATGTATCGTGCATATAAATGCGCAGGTGTCTTCTGAATGTCTGAATAATATATTTTTTTTAAGTTAATCGAAAAACTAATATTTCAATAAATGAAATAAAATTGTATTTTATCAAAATGTAGTACCATATTATTTATAATTGTGAAAATTATAGTACCAGTAACCTAATTTCACCTAATACCTCATTACTGTGTAGTAAAAAAAAAATAAATAAATGACTGATTAAGTCTTAAGACTCAGGAGACACAAGAACATTATAGAATTGTGTATAGTATTTTTATTTTACTAAACATTACCAATGTAGTCCATGTATGATACGTTTTACGCGTAAAAAAAAAAAAAGAATAATATTACGAATGTAATTTTTTTCTAAACACGTTTTGTAAATGTGTTAAAATGTGTATGGTTCATACAATTTTAATTAAGCGTGAAAATAAATTAATGAATTAAACTAAATTGTAATTCAAGTTGTAATTTATTACTAGACGGGTTTTTTTTTTTTTTTGTCGCTGCCAGAAATCATCAATGGATTTTCTTTTATCAACCGATGTGGAATGCATGCTTTTATAACGATAAGATGTTTTTAATTGAATCCAATTATATTATTTAGACCAAGACTAAAAATATATATACACTTTTTTTTTTTTTTTACTCAAAACTTTTCCTCCGACGACCGCGCGTTCTATGACTACGTATCTGTTCCGCGACTAATTGACGTTTCTATATTTCGTTGCACGGAAAAGAATTATCGTTAATTTTTTTTTGCCCTCGATCGTTGTTAAATTCATTTGTCACGACGTAACGTTTGAGTAAAAAAACTCTAATTTATGATATTTATATGTAATATATTAATATATATATATAAATGCGTTTATAACTTGTGAACGTTATAAAAACGATTGTGGTATACACCGCGAAAATATTACCGAATTTAATATTATACAATTTAGCGTGTAATTCGATTTGTTAGAGATTTTTTTTTTTTTTATGATATTATTATATTGTTAAACATTTTCATGAAAACTTTCTATCGCTTCGAAATTAGAACTCACACGGCCACGCACTACGTATATAAAATTTAATTCACGCGAGTTCTTTACATAATAATTACGCGGGTACAATTCAACAATTTCTGAATAATGACTCGTAAGTGCGTAGATGAATTTACACTAGAACTAGAGCGATGCGACTTTTGTTAAATATTTTTTTCCTTAAAGTTCCTTAAATTGACACTCAATTTAGCAAAAATAGTGTATACAATTATATATATATCTATTGATAAAGACAATGACGGGCAGCAATAATTTATTAATAATTTTTGTGGAAAATAATCAAAATAATAATAATAAAATCGAGTCGCTTGACGGGGTGTATTATCCTTAAAAACGTACGTACTTAAAAATATTTTTCTTTCTTCGCTACGCGAGCGGTAGTTTTTTTTTTTCACGATGAGTACACAGACTGTGGCTGTGAGTGAAAAAGTATCCATCATCGTGAATCGTTGTAATCACGGGCGGATAGGCCTACCGGGAAACCGGAATTTTCCCGAGGGGCCTCCGTCCGTATTTTGTGCTTCGGGGCCCTTTGGCCCTTTGTCGTAATCGATGTTAATTATGGTTTATGTAATTTTGTATAGTTGAATGTGAACGTGGTTTTTCAAAATTGAAATACGTTAAAAATTATTTAAAAAATACTATCAGTCAAAACTCATTAGAAAGTTTAATTTTGACGAATGTTGAAAAAGACATTCTAAACAAAATTGATTCACAAGATAATATAATTAATAAATTGGGCACTAAAAGTTCAATATTAAGTAAAATGTTATTAATTTAAAACTATTAAAAAAAAAAAAAATTATAATAACTATATATTGAATTTAGACAAAAAATAATTTCAGTTTTGTATTTAGTACTGGAGACCTTGAACGGTGGGGGCCCCTACTTAATATTTCCCGGTGGGCCAAAAAGTGCCTATCCGCCCATGGTTGTAATCGGTGTGCAGTACCGTACTAATATACTAATAATTTTTTTTATATTTTTTATTATTATTATTATTATTATTATTATTATTATTATTATTATTATTATTATTATTATTATTATTATTATTATTATTATTATTAATAACGATATCAAACATTCACAACGTTAATCTATACACCGCATTATGCGCTCGGCGTCGAAAAAAAATGTGTGTGTGTGTACATATTTCGATAGATGGAGAGGAGATAGTCAAGGTCCGGTGCGTAAAAAATACACTTTGTGCAGCTCGTTTACCGCTATGTACCGGTGTTTACCGTTCGGGTCGATCAAATGCGTTTCGTCGCCGGCGAATCTGAACGCGCGGCGTTTACACGTGTACGCATATATTATAATGCAATAATAATTAACAGCGCCGGAAAAGGCTGAGGAGAGGCGCTGGGAAGGCGGGAAAAGGGATTCGTTCCCGTTTTTTTTGTTGAAAAATTTTGATTTTTTTCAATACTATACTGTCGATTGTGCGACTTCGTCAAGACGTTTTGCGAATTATTTCTAAATTTCACTTTATTTTCTCATTATTCTCGCATTTAACCTACGCGTATTATTTCGAATACATTTCGGCGATTACGTGACTGCAGTGCCGTACCTATAACTAAGTAGAAATCGTAATATTTTATTTTTATGTGTGACGACGCGACGGAATAGTAATTTTAAAAAATATTCGATGACATATACCTACGCGTTAGATATCATAAAACTGCACCGTCTAAACTGAACAAATACATCTTATAAATAGGTACATCGCGCGTTTAAAATAGTTTTTGTTTTTAATTCAATAATATATAGGTACGTTTATTTTATACGAATAAAATATTTTAATAATATATTATTTTTATACCGTTTTTTTTTTTTTTTTTTCTAATGATTCGTAACAGACGTGCAGTATATTATTATTCATACTAGATGAATCCGGCACTGCATATTCCAATTTTTTCCTCTCCATAGATATATGTTATAATAAATAATTCAACTCGAACGAAAAATCGATTCGATGCGACGCGATATGGACGTACAGTGGAACCGCGACAAGTCCAATTAAATGCCGTTCGCTCGCGAAAACCTCGATTACTCGAAAAACTATATGGATGAACATTCCGCGCTCCGAATGTATACGTATACATAATGACGATACAGTGTACTCTGCTCTAAATCAGGGGCGTCTTCAAGATTTTCCTGGTGAAAGTTAATACGTCAGAATTTGAGAGACTTGACACAATTCTGACAAAACTGCTTATTTGTGGTATTCAGTGTGTATTGGACACGAGTAATTTAAAATCGTTCTTTATTTGGGTATAACAAAATAAAAATAAAAAAGCATGTATTATTAAAAATCAAAATACAAAAAGAAATAAATGCCTAGGCCCTAGAGTGTTTAAACAGATTTTCACTATTGAATTCCAGATTAAACGTTTATGATTTAAATTATCGTGTCAAAATTGTGGACCATATTATATGTCGTTTTTATATTACGAGTGTTAGACAAACTTAGTGCATTTCAATAGTATAGTGGTCGATGAGCTTATCGCCTGCCTTCCCCCCTCTCCACAAGGACGCGCCTAGTTTTAAATGTGGTAGAAAGTACTATTGATATAATAGTATGTACAAGAATCGAAGTAATCATTATCATCAAAGTTGTAACACTATACATATTTTTTTTATCGTATTTTTTAATAATAATTTTAATACAATATAATGTTGTAATACACACTGTAATTTTGTATGTAATAAATAATAAAAAAACACATCAAGTCGAATTTTTTTCCTCGTAAAAACCTCGGTAAGTCGAGAAAATCGCGTTTCCCTCGAATTTCGACTTGTATTTTATTTTCGACGGATGTTGAATTTCTCTCAGATACCCCGGCCCTGATAATATCGTGTCGGTTAGGTTAGGTTAGGCCATCGTCCAGGAACGGAGTAGTGGACGGTCTGGAAATGGGAATCCATCCGACACTTTGTTCACGTAATTAAATGAATTTTCTATATAAGTAATTAGGTAAATTATTTTACGTTTCTGATCGATAATTCGTATCTAATACGCTGAACGATAATTATTAATGTACGTAATTTAAGCTTTAATAACATAATAACGACTCCGCAAATCTGACGCGTTATGAAAAAAAAAAAAAAATGTAAAAAGACGGACCGTCCAAAGCATTCCATTAAAAAAGAAAAATAATTAGAGCTACGTAAAAAAATGTCTGAAAAATCACTCGAGGTACTCGGTTCCCCGCGTCCCTCCTCCCCCCCCCCCATTTCTAGCACTGATTTGTAGAATTTATCGTAAATTTTTATAAAAGTATTTTTGAATAATTTACGCGTTATTCGGTCAACATTAATAATACGTTAGAAATGTGATATTTTCTAGTGCACCGAGACGAATTTCGTGCGCGTTATCCGAAAATTTCCGGGTGGCCTGGATGAATTTGTTTGATGTGTAAACATCTATTACGGCGGTACGAGGGTAAATCCATAGGCGGAAATCTATTAAATTTTCTGGGGGGAGAGGTCTAACATTTTTAACATCAGTCATAATCAGTGAAATATCCAAAATACATACAAATTATAAGATATTTGGGGGGCTTAGCCCCCCTAAAGCCCGCCATTTCCGCCTATGGGTAAATCTCGGGAAACGGGACGGAAATGTGTAAACTGTTGTCATGACAGTAATAATATTTATTAATATGTAATGGTGTAAGCTGTTGTCATGACAACTAATAATAATAATAATAATAATAATAATAATATTTATTATCGAAATTACTTTGAATAAAGATACCGCAATATTCACAAATCCCGAACACAATTCCGTTCCATTTTTACCGCTCACGCGACGTTTACACATCAATGTCTCGAGTACTAGGTAGCAGACTCGTTAGCTTTTTTTTTTTTTTTAATCTCCCGGCCTGAAACTTCGCACCCGTTACCGGATCCCGTGAAAAAAAAAGAAAATACATATATATATATATATATATATATCAGGGCTCGCAAGCGTTATAATAACGTTATAATTGCAAAATATCAATTGAAACGAATATCAAAAAACGTAACGGAAAACAATAAACACTAATTTTAAACTATCACAAATTAAAACATATCATTAAACGAAATAATGTATTAACGTTATATATCAAAATATCAAAAAACAAAAAATAGAATTACCGTTATTTTAATATTTTTTTTCCAATTTACTATGGAAAATATAAGCCTATGGTGTAGGTTTATTATTGTTCTATAATAAGGCTGGGTTCACATGGACGCGTACACGCGTGTCAGCTAGACACGTGTATTGAGATATTATACGGTTTCCGATATGTCTTTCGCGGAAATTCTCTTTCTGCGGTGTGATATCGCGAATTGAAATACTGTTTATTGTTACTGGACCTTTCAGATTATTTTTGTTTACTTGATAGTAAAAATTATTCAAAGATACGTGTCTGAGAAGATGTCAGCTAGCCAGAAAAGTTTCTATTGGTAATATAATCAACATTTTAAGAAAAATATTCTGCATTGGAATATAAAGTCAAAAATAAACCAAGGTTCTCACTGAAAAAGTGTATAAAATCAAAAAATTAAGGATAAAAAATTAGGACTTTTATAATCAATGAAGTACATTACGTTTATGAGATTTGAAAACGTGCTATAGTCTATGAAATACGAATGGATTTATTAATTTGGAAAAAAATCGATATTAAACCAAATAACGTTAAATTATCGATAAACGTAAAACGTAAATATTATATAACGATAAAACTTTCTTTAACGTTAAACACAAATAATCCATAACGTTAAAATATACCATAACGATAAACGCAAAAGATAAATAACGATAAAAAACGTTAAAACGTTAAACATTATTATTTTTTCAAATGAGAGCCCTGATATATATATCTGATACACGTTTAGCACGCGAGGAGAAACGCAGTCCAACCCTTTTTTCCCGCGGTGACGACAACGAAAACTTTCCCTAGCCGCGCGACCCGCGAACGCATTACACGGTTATCGCGCCGATCTCGTTTTTTATTTTATTTTTTTTTTTTTTTTGTACTAACCTAACCGCGCTAACCTACCTACTCCGTCATACTTTCGTCATTCGTGCGCGAAAACCAATATCTCGTCGAGCGGATATTATAATTATATATAGACGATAAATACGCGTATTGTTATGTCGCCAATATTGTTTTATTCGCATTTTTTTTTTTTCTACCGTAGAAAAATTATGAAAACTCCGTAGATAATACACGTAATATTATAGTGATCGTTTTTGCGATTTCTCCGTAAAATAAATCGGGCATTTTCGTTGAAATTTCCGATTTCAGCACGCGGTAAAAACATCGGATGACGGATGTGCTGCGAGGGTTCACGTTCTTTCCAATTGAAACGTTGTAGAAAAAAAAAAATGTGAGAAATACCGTAAGCGCGCGAGTGCTGGCAGCGCGAAAATCGAAAGATTTTTACTCGGATCGACGATTATTATCGTCAAAGAGAAACGGTTTTTTTTTTAATTATTTCTCTATAAATAATCTCGTAACGAATAACACGCCGTTCGCGCGGCCGGTTAACCGCGGCGACCATTCGTATAATTTTGATCGATCAAAAATGAATTTCGCACGTCTTTTTTTACTACGCAATCGTTTCAGGTGCCACCACAACGGGAAAAGCGCTAAATTTTGAGACAATTTTTTTTTTCTATACTAAAAATATTTGTCCACCTTATTTTCATAAAAACGTTAATTGTTATCGATATTGTTGTAACATGTTTTTGTGCGGGTAAATTAATTTTACGTTTTTAGATAATAACATGTAGGTACATACAAACACGTTGTAAAGGTATAAAATTATCATTATTACGGTCTGTGTCTGTAAAAATGATTCTTGAAATAAATATAAATACCTCTTTGTCTGAAAACCCAATAAATAATAAAGTTTAACATTTTTCAAAAGTGTTATATAAAAAAAAAAAATTTTACGGTTGGTGACCGTGGCGGGGATGTATTGAAATTGCCTCGGGCGTCGGAAGAGGTTCCGCACGAAGGCAAATACTTAATTTCGCTGTCCCGTCTCACAATATTATTTACGTAATTAAAATGCCTCTATAGTTTTATAAAATTCCATTTTCCGCCGTACCCGAGTATACGGTCTCAAAACCCCTCCTAGTTCGACAGATGAAAACTATTGTTGTTCCTAATACTTATTTACAATTTTTAAAATCGTAATTCTGTTCTCTTTTTTTTTTGTACACAAATTCCGAACGGAGCGAGTATTACGGTTGTACCAAAAGGAGCAGTGTTTCAAAGTATACAAAAACGCAACTTTTCTAAAAAAATAAAAAAGCAAATTTTATCTTATTGGTATTTTAAATAGGTCGTTTTTCGACTTTCTCAAAAGCGCCTAAAAAAAAAACTTTAAAAATTACACATATAAAAACGGTAAAAATCCGATCACAACGAAACGTATAATTCCGAAAACAATAATTATTACCCACCTCTATAGGTAATTATCGCTATATTTTAGTGATCGTACATATTTTAAGGGCGTATTTTAGTGTTTTTCTAGGGCATGAATTCCTAGCCCTACTATTATTACTATAGATTAGGTTAGGATACATGATATTAGCAAGAATCGTGTCGGCGGCGGCGATGGCCCATGACTATAGCTCGACACCGGCTCGCCGGTTAACGATAAGGAGGGGGGGGGGTCAAATTCCCATCTTACCACATGACGCCACTGACGGTCGCCCTACTCCATATACACGGCCGGTGCAGGGTTCGACGCCGCTTAACCCGTCGCGCAGGGCCGATTATAATCCGTTGGGATTACACGCGCGTTATTTTATTGTTTTCAATAGCACAAAACGGCGCGTCCCGCAGGATCGATCGCGCGGCGCATGGCGGTGTTTTTTGTATTTTTTTTTTTCTTTACCCGCGGCCGTTCTTCGACGCGTATATATCGGTAAAGTAATAATAATAATAATAATAATAATAATAATAATAATAATAATAATAATAATAATAATATGTTTACGAAGTAAGAAGCACACGCACCCGCGCGCTCGCACGCACACGGTCCAAGGCTCTGCTCGCCGAGCTGCATTCCATTGAAGTGAACAAACCCGTCCAGGATTTAGTTTCGTTAATACGCGTCTGCAGATACCGCAGGGGGGCATCGTTTTGTGTGCGCGGTGTATACGCGCGCCGCCGCGGCCGATGAATATTATTACGTTACATTATATAATAATAATAATAATAATATTATTATTATTATTATTATTATTATTATTATTATTATTATTATTATTATTATTATTATTATTATTATTATTATTATTATACACGCGCTCGAATTTGGGCGAGTTATGTATTTTATGAAACTAGTTCTCGAACTAAGTTATGGGTTATATACGAGTATATAAAAAAAAAAATATATTTAACTTACCGAATTATTTTACGTTTGAACGACAGTTATATTATTGAGAGTTAAAAATATTCCAGAAATATATCGAATCGCTACACGTGTTAAAAATTAAAAACAACCCAACATCGTATAGTAAATTTTCAACTGTCTATTTTAAATTCGGTACCGTAGTCGTATCGAATACCGGTCGGTTTTTGTTGTGTTATTAACAATATCGACTCGACGCGCGCGCCACAGAAGCCAGCTTTTTTTTGTTTTTTTACTCGTATAAAATATAGAAAAAAACGCGCTTTTACGCATCACCTCTATATAGGAATAAAAATAATAACTGTTATGAAAACAAAAAAATGTACAAATACCGGAAGAACAAAACTCGGCTGTGTACGAATTTATAAAACGTACTCGCATAAATAATACTTTTTCGAACTTTGTTTTTCATTAAAAAATACCTCTATGTCAAGCGACAATTGTTTATAATCACTATATTATACATATATATGTTTACGGTTACTTTTAAAATATTTTTTAAATATTTTTTACATACTATCATAACACATATGAGTAAATATGATTTGGAGGGGGAGAGAGAGCATTAAAATACTAGTTCATTTTTTTTTTTAACTTTAACATAAATAATTAATTATATTTTTATCATCCACTAAATTGACTTGAACAATTTAAATTTGCATTGTATTATTTCAAAAACGTTTACACGCAGTCAATTATGATAATTATCCAGTTTAGGGTAAAAATATAGTTATAACATTATGGAAAGTGAATATATTTTTTTATCAAAACTCAAAATGTAAATTATTTAATTTTTAATGATATATATAACATTCTCCTATTTCGTTTTAACCGTCGAATGTTTCTCTAATTCATTCGTAATTTTGTAATCTTTTTTTTTTTGTTAAATTATTTAAAATTTTTACATTGAAATCTATTAATTTTCGTAATAAAAAAAAAAAAATAGACCTTTTTAACCTAGTGTTAATTTTATATTACTTCCATTTTAAATCAGTTGATTATTATTATTTTTAAATATTTTTCCATTTAAATTTAAATTTATTCCTTCCATTAATATATATGTCTTTGTTAACACACCTATAGTTCGATAATCTATAAAGTATCTCTTCCCTCTATTCCATAATATAAATACTTATGAATTTTTTTTCCTTCTTCTTTGACGAATACCGTACACATTTATAATTTAATACATAATTCAATAAATATATGGAGCTAATCGCCAATAATATAAATGCGAATTTATAATATCAACGTCGTAATATATATTTTAATATAATATATGCGTAATATTTTGTACCCGTATTCTACACGTGGTTTTCCGTTAATCTCATAGTGAAAAAACGTTAATTTTTATGTTTTCACTTATTACCGGGTTCGAACACAACGAAACGATTGAAGACTTGTCCGGTGGACAAAATAATGGTTAAATACGTTTAACCGTTTAGACATAATTTACATCTAACTAGGATACGTTAAGAATAATCATTATAAATACACGGTATTACGGTTATTAGCATTTATTTTAGATAAATCATATACGGTTTTTTTTCTGTTTTAGTAATTGTACTCTAAAGCAAGTTAATGCTTACTTAATATTTTCTATTCACTTGTACAATGGACAATGACGCGTAGTACGTGTACACGTTAAAGACCGTCGATTTATATACAAGTAATAAACACAACGAATGCGACGATAATTCGTTACATTTTACTAATTTAGAGGAACGAAAAATCAAATATCGATCTCGGGCAAATCGCATAATAACTATATAATATTGACGAACGGATTTGTTTGAAATTTGCTGTAATTAATTTCAATACGCGCGGTGTTGTTTAATTACGCGAATATTATAAAGCTGATATTCCGGTTTAGAGTTGTTTAGTGAACGACGGTCTTAAAGTCAATTATTATTATACTATAAATATACTTATCAAAGTAACGCGTTAAAAACAAAATTTCTAATAAATCACGCTCAATGTGAAAACAACTACACTCACCTCTCGTGTTCCAAGAGTTTTTTCGTCAGAGATTCTTTCTTTTTGTCTCTCCTCAGTGTCATGTTTTTTTCGAGATTGTCACGTTCTTGTTGCAGCTTTATCGTGAGAACTTTTTGCTCGTCCGGCCGTTTCCTTTTCATTTGAAGTTCCTTCTCAAATCTTATGGTCAGCCTTTCCAATTCTTTTTCCCATTCGTTCTACACGTCACAATACCAAAAACGTTAAGAAATTAATTTCAAATTAGACAAATTGTTTTTACTCTAACAAGCACTAATTTCGAGCTATTATATACATATTTTTATAACGTAATTTTTCTCACGTTTATCTCTTCTTTGATACGATTGTCTTCGGCTTCCCGTTGCTTCGCAAACTTCCTGTACAGATCGTCTTCTTCTTTACGGTGTTTCATTTCTAACCTCGTTTGTTCATCTTTATCCTATGTACACAATAAAATTATGCAATTATTATTATATATATAAAAAAATAATAATAATACATTTTAGTAATAAAAATAACTATTTCGTCGAATAAAAATCCGATAGTCAATAGTGAAATATCAAAACGACATTACGAGATTTTTAAAACGTCGGTTGTTCAATAGGTATAGAAAACTCGTATATAAATTCACACAGTCGCGCAGCAGTTTTGTGACTCGTAATATATTTTCAATTCAATCCGTGTCTTATAACCAAATGAATAACGAATATATATGTAAAATTATTTTATTTATTAAACAATAGTTTTTAGTATATAGTTTATTCGCGTATACGTAATAACGGAAACCTACAATATTTATAATACTTTCAAGTTTTTTACGAGTACATCAGACTTATGAATTTTAATAACAGTACACGTTCGGAAAACAATTATTTTCCTAAATTAGATTAATTATACGCGCGTCTATACACGCATAATATTATATAATGCGCATTCAACACGACCACGCTGTCAATTCCTTTAAAATTTGATGATTACGTTTAAAATATGTATCGAAACAATAAATAACGTATTGGTTAAAAAAAAAAATGTACCATCCGCATCAGATTTATAAAAAAAAGATACGAAACTGTAAAAAAAAAAAAATAAGTAATAATAATATTGTAATATGGTGGAAGTTTATCAACCGAATTTCGTTTGTTTGACCGACTTCTGTTTACGGCACCTCAGCTGTTGCCGTGTAAAAACAATGCACCGCCGACCGCAAAAATAGCGGCATTTCGTTTTAGTAAATTATTAATTATCGTCAATTAATAATAATTAGTGTTCGCGGCTATCATAAATAATGTTTCAATTGATAAATATTCTTTTAGATTTTGATTTTAGTTCGTTTAGTTATTATTGGGACAACGACAATACGCGTGTTCGTGATCTTAAAATTTAGCTGTAATTCGTATACTGAAAATAAGCGAGGGATTTAATTATTATATATAAATGTTCCGTCGAACACTCTTTACATTATTATTATTATGCAGTGGCGTAGCTAAAGAGGGGCTAAAGGAACTATTGTCTCCCGCCCCAATAAAACGTGTTTTTTTAAATTAATTTTCTATTGATTTCTTCTAATTTTTTTTTTTTTTAATAGATATTAAATTTTTTCTAGGCACCTCCTACTCCAGTTGTGTCCGCAATCCAATTTATTTTATACTATATTGTTGTTTAATATGTACAGCGCATCAGTCACAAAATCGTTAGTACAAAATGTCCTGGAAGAATGCGACTACTCAAAGAACAGTAATATACTTGGTTCTTAGACTATATCGTATTACTATATTCATCGGTTATATTAACTTATCGTAAATCAAATCAATCAAGTTTATTAATTCGTGTTTTAAATGTATAACCGAAATACCCGGCTTCGCCCTCGAACAGTTAAACTCTTTAATTTAGATTTATATTATTGTATAATTTGTATTTATTAATAGCCGCTGTTCGGTACCCGACGTTGTCCAGATTAAGATAAAAATAATCCTAAGCAAGTACTGAATTATTGTAGTTTGAATTTCGAATATATTTTGTTTCGTGATTAAAACGTAGTTTTAAATAGTCCTATGTACGGCAATATGGCATAGCCCTTGGAATTTTTTTACGCGACCGAATCGTAGTAAGAAAAAATTCCGCAATAATTTTTACGACCAAGACTGCAGGTAACCACATTGGCAATCAATATATATATTGCCCCTGGTAACCGACCGACAGACGGAAGAAATTTAAAAGTTAAGTTTGGCGGCTTTACTCGATCGACGTCTTTCAGAAAATCGTTATAGCCTATTTCGGAAACAAAATTAAACGGGTCAACTGTCGCGGGAAATTCTCCATTGCCAAGCGATAGAAACTTTCTCCTCGCTAATTGTACCCGCTTAATTTTCTTGAGATACGTTTTGTTCACGCGTTCAAATTGTTGCGATTTAAAAAAAAACCGTTTAAATAATAATTATTGGCCGCATTGTAACCTGTACGGTGGTATTGCGGTAATCGGAAAATCAATAACGTATTTTCTCGCGTGAAACATTTTTCAAGACTATTTGTCACACTCTCACTCCACCGCAAGGATATTTTTACCAAACTACGCCTAAAAACGATCTGCGTAAATCACTGTACAAATAAAAAAAAAAACAAACCATATCACGACGTTTTCGATACTTTTCGCACGGTGCGCGACGCACAGACACGGAGCGAATTACGATTTTATTCATATAAAAAAAATATTTTATTTTCAGATGTTACAATATTATAATAATGCGTTATATGTTTAATTTTTTAAGAGTTCAAGTTAAAACTTTTAAAAACCCATACAAAGGGCTTTAGATATAGGTATTTTAAAACTTTTAACCATCCACCTAAACAAAATAGCCCTCGCCCATTTTGTAAAATCCTTGCTACAGGGGCGTATTTAGAAATTTATTTTTTTTTGGGGGGCGGGCTGAGGCATTGAGTAAATATCATTGTTGAATTATTTCTAAATTCTAATCCAAGATTAAATCTTAAAAATAGGACAAATTACCAAATTCTCAACATTTTAAAAACAACTACGTATTAGGAATTTATTAAAAATATATTACATCGTATAGCCATAGGGCATAGGAATTAGTAAAGAAAGTTCCTGAAATTTCGGGGGCACTGCAGCCCCATTAGCCCCCTAATACGCCCCTGCCTTGCTACGCCACTGATATTATATGTATATTTAATCGTAGGTGCGTGTGAGTACTTCTTGCACATACTGATCGTACAGATACATCCACACATCGTTTTACAATAATAACAATAACAATAATAATAATAATAATAATAATAAATAAATAAATAATGATAATAGGTGTGTGACGACCGGCTGACCTTAATATTGCGGTACGTACCTTGATATTGACACTGTACATTTTATAGGCACGTACCTATTTCGTCCCCGATTTTCCACGCCTGTAAATCACCCAACTATAAATAATATACCTACTACTATTCAGTATTCGCCCGGTGTGCCACATATTATAATATTATACACGCTATTACCGACGTAGCTCGCATATTATCGCGGTGGTCATCCTTAAATAAAAAAAAAATATATATATACGTTTGGCCGCATTCGTATGCCGAACCCGCGAGAACGTAATAGGTATAGTATATAATTTTAGTTTGAAAATCGATCAAACTATTTTAAGAGTGTTCGAGTCGTTCTCGAGCGTTTCGCCAACGCTTTTTGCAAAATATCATCAAAACTCGTAGTATCTTTTCACTGTTTATGACGTAAATATATGTCTGTGCAGGCATAACGTTCATATTTGACCTCGTACAATAATAATTAACGTATTACGTTACTTCGACGTTAAACGAAAACAGTGTATCGCGTCGCTGCCACGAGAAAATCTCTGAAGCGCCAAATCTACGGTTTTGTTATTTTAGTGCCACTAGCTGATTCCGAAAAAAAAAAAAATAAGTTATTTTAATACGATAAAATCCCCTACGCGCCATCTTCGTCGTATAGAAATGAAAAAGAAAAGCGCGTAAATATTTTACGCGTTAGCTATTATATACGATATAATTTTCGTCGCTGCTAAAAAACCTCCGACACGCTAAAATCTGATTTTTCCGGAGACACAATAAAACGTTAAAAAAAAATTAATTCCCATCGCATCAGAAACAGATTTTATGTTTTGTAAAAAAATATATAATCTTTGATTAAAAATGAAAAAAAAATATGTGTAAGAAAAAAACGCAATAATTTACGGAAATATTTATTTCGTCACATAAAAAAGGTTTTTTTTATTGTTTTTTTGCCAAAATTTATATGGGAGATTTTTTTTTTTTTTTACATTAAATTAGATGTTTTTCAAATTAGCCTCCGAAATAATTTCGATCACGTTTCTAATCACATTGGAAATATTTCATAAATGTTTAGTATAGTAAAGTTAACTGCACACAAGAGTCATTGCTTTTCTTTTTCGTTTATTCTACGACGAAGACAGCGCGTTATCATACAATTTAGCTTTTTTTTTCTGAATCCGGTGACACAAAAATGTCAAAATCGTAAACGTGGCACTTCAGAGGCTTTTTCCCCCGTGGCAACGACGAATTACACAATACGCGTAGTACGTGTGTTAAAAAAAAAAAAAAAATCTATTCTATTTCGATTTCTCCTATTTCAAAATACTGTAAAATGTTCTCGTCATTGTACCCGTATATTTCTGAAAGTATATTTGTCGAACGGATAATATAGTGTAGACAAAAAGTTTTTTGGTTTTTAAAAGCCGCATTTTTTATGCGTTGTTTTGGAACTTTATGACGTGTACCGTGACGGATCATCGAACGGGAGAAGGGAAAATAAAAATGTAAACCGTTGCTGACGGAGAAAGGCGATGCGCGTAGATGTGGTGAAAAAAGAGAAATTTCACGTGTCCATAAAGCCCGAAAAGTCCGAAACGAAAAAAAAAAAAGAAATCAAATACCGACCCGTTTATTCCTCGTAGCCAGTGCCGCAATAATAACGCGCATTACGGGGCTGGTGTTTCGGGGCCTAACTCTGTTGTTTGAATAAATTAATGCTGTTGCGACAGTGGACAAATGGTTGCCCCCCTCCGAACCGTTATACTTATTTTTTAAATCATTAAAAGTTTTTTTTTTTATATATATATATATAATAGGGTTCTGGGTTTGATTATTGCGTCGTGAAATTATTTAATTTAAAATTCCGTACTAAATTACGGTATTAAAGATTGTTTTACGTTTGAACTTCTTCGCGTGACTGCGCACTTACGCCACCGGTTATTGAATACAGAATACGAATAACTGCATTTCGTGATAAATCTTGAATAATATGCAAACGTATATATTTATTAGTCCTTAATCATTATTAATACGTCAGTTTTAAAGATTTATACGTTTTAACCTTTTATTATAAAATCGAACGCTTATCGTAACGTACTAAAACATTGGGACGTCAATTTGGAGGCCTAAATTTTGTTTTTTTTTTTGGGGGGGTTTGGAGGGATGCACATCTTTCACACCCGATAGTTGCGGCACTGCTCGCAGCTCTTACAAAGGAGCGAACGTGAAATTTACCGATGGACGCGGCAGCGCGTCATCGTCAGGACACGAAAAAAACCTGTTTGCGACGGCGGCGTGGTCGAACGCGAAGAAAGTAAACCCGTACCTAACTAAAATATATTATTTTATACACATACGTTGTACAAGATTGTACACACAAATTATACGCGTATAATATCGTATATTTATAGTAGGGAGGTGATGATGATTGAACCGTGACGTCATGGCGATCATACACGGATTCTGTACGTTTCGGCGGGGTGTCGCGAGTCCGGCAACATCGCACTGTAAACACGATATAATATATTACGTACCTACTCCTACACGTATTAATACCGACGACGACGAGTCATTTCGCGATATTTATTGTTATTTTACTTTTTAATCGAACGGGGGAAAGACGAGTACCTAGTAGTTCAGCCCCGCGCACAGTGGCGGTTTTTTTAGGGGCCGAAAGGTGCGATAAACGACTTAGACGGAAAAGAAAGAGAGAAAAAAAAAACACTTGGTGAGTTGAAAAAAATTAAACGAATTTAATGAATAGTAAAAAAAAAAAAAAAATTAATTTGATGTGGACATAATAGAACCCGTCGGCATGAAAACTCTACAGAAAAATCAAAAACAACAAAAAAAAAAAATGGTAAACCATGTGTTCACGGGTACACGCGTGACGGAAAAATAAAATTCTTAACCTACGGAGAGGTCGCCCGGATCGCTAGTGGACACCGCGGAGTCGGACAATTACTGTATATATAATAATAAAATTAAACCTATAATATGTCCACAAAAACTTTATTTTTTTTTTAAATATTTAGAAAATAAATTGGGCGTGTCGAAAATGCGTTCGCAGACTGTTTGCCCATCGGAATAGTTGTACTTTATCGTTTGTTGAATGGTATGTGAGAAAAAAAAAACGTGAAAATTATTTCTATTCACTTGGGCGGACGAACGGAAAAGACGAGAAAAATCGGCGACGTCTCATAGCCGTCGAGGCCGTTATAATCATAAGCGTGCGCACGGGGTAGTCAGGGTAGGCACTTGACTACTCTGCGAACAACTCCCCCACCCTCAACATAATATTATGTTTGACCATTTCAACATGTCCGTAAACGGTAAAATGTAAGAAATAAGAATATTGGAAAAATTAAAAAATATATATCGTCGTTAGTAACTGCTATGATAAAATAAATTTATCATAATTTTATTTTATTAATTTATTTTATCATAGTAACCGTTGTCCAAGCACTGAATCCTATCGCAAACCATGTTTATTATATATAAAATAGTGTTGTTAAATTTTTACTTATTAACTAATTTAGGTATATTACATTATATTATTACTTATAAAATAATTTTTTACTATGGTAAATGCAGTTAAATAAAGTTACCCTATCTAAAATTTTTTGTTCATGTTAAATGTCAATGTGTAATGTATCATTTATGACTACCCTGCCAGTAATGTCTGCGCACGCTTATGGTTATAATTAGAAGGAAAAAAAAAACGAAAATAGGGCATTTAGTGATATTCTGCAGCAGTAAAATTAACAGATGTAAATTGTAAATAAGAAATAAAAATAAGCGGGCGAGCGAACTTGTGGGTAAACGTTTTAGTGGCGGTTTTTTAGAGGGAAGTGAAAAACCGGGCGTTTTTTTTTTTACACGCCACAATCGTACGTATGGATACTAATAATTATTCTATTATTTATTTAGTTATTTTTCAATATTAAGTTATATATAACTCAGACAATCACTATTGCTATTGGTTTTACAGTGATTTTTTTTCTACGTACAAATTTTCTACTAGAAAGAATAATACTCGAACGCTCTCTCGTTACGCGTCAGGTTCCGGCAGCGAATTGTATCATCATCTTTGATTGGTACTTTATTTGAAACGTTTTTCGATTTTCTCGGTATAGTTTATAACCCCTCGTGCGCGATTCAAAACGATCCGTAAATTTAAAGAAAAACTGTACTACCTTTATAGTTTTTAAGTGTGGCGCAAAGATCTATCAAAATAATTGGCCAAGTGTCTTGAAATTCATAACGAACATGTTAATTTGCACTATAATATATATGTAAAACAATTTTTAAAAAACGTCAACCGATTTCGCGGGCTGTTTGTAGCAATTATTAAATGTTGAGCTATTTAAGACATAAAAAGAGGGAAATTTTTGGTTTTAAGGGCTAAACATTTTATATGACCTAAATCTATTTCAACTACATATATTCAAAAAATCTTGAAACTCATAGGTCACAATTTTTTCTTTTTATTATCACTTTAAAATGGTCGACAAAGTGCCATATTACGCACCGAAACTCGACTCAGAATCGTTATGTTGAATGCAATAATTTATCATTGCTTTTTAATTTATATAGTAAAACAAAACTCCAAAACTTTATCCAAGTAATTCACACTTATGCGAAATCCACTACCCCACCCATTTTTTTTTTTTTTGGTCCATCAATAACGAATCGCTCGTATGACGTAATAAACGTTGTCCGATATCGAAAATAGTTTCGTTACAAAACATTTCACTCTATCCGCGTTTAATTATTCAAAATTAATATATAATATTTAGTCTAATTGTTCATCGCTTGATGGCTGAGATGCGCTTAGCGTGTAATTAAATCGCTTTGTTGTCAGTTCAAATCGTCTAAATTTTAAATGGTACACAAAAACGAATATCGCCATAATAAAAGGTAAGTAAATTCAAATACAATAAAGCGTAAGTTATCACCTCATCACAAAGAATAAAAACTTTCTTTTAATGGTGCACGACACACTTGCGCACAATTTGTCACATTTTTCTATGTTTTAGTTGTGTTAATGGAGCCAACGCCCGATTCTGTAATTTTGAGGTGTATTCTAGTGTACAGAAGAACCGAGGCGGGGCGAATGTTTAAAAAATCTATAAAAGTAATTCACGTTTTCTCCGAACGATATATTTTTATAAAAAAAATTATGATTTTCTACGCTTCTCAGCAAACGCGTTAATTACTTCTTCATATTTTGTACGAATTTGAAAATGTATTAAAAATATATCGATAATATTTTGCACCGATATCGTATATTTTTTTAATCAAATTTCTTCTAAACGCTGAACATTTCGGAGGAGTTTGTAACGTAACACTTCCTTTTGGACAGTGTCCGTACTGCGACAACCCTCTTAAAATATTGTACGGTCGCCAACCATACACCGAGACCGACATAATCAGTCCGAGTATATGGATTTTTTTGTTAATATATATATATATATATAATATATACGAAAAGAGAAAAAAGAATTTAAAAATGTAATATATATATATATATAGTATCGATTTAATTTAAATTAACGATTATAAGAAAAAAAATAAAAATAGTACAATTTTGATCAAAAACACATTTGGTACATATTACCCATATTCTTTATACAATTTTGACAAGTCGGATGGTGCGCGCTTGAAATGTTGTTGTTGCTGTTGTTGCCGCTGTTGGTGTTGTTGCTGCTGCCGACTTCTCCTCTCCGTCCACTGACGGCTTGGAGCCGTGATGGTGCGTGTGATTTAGCCCATCATGTTAGTTTTTTTTTTTGAACAGCAGAAAAAGATTTTCAAGAGTTGACTCGAACACGGCACACGAGAGAGTAAGAGTAGCGACCAAATCGACGGTCGGCATCGGGCTTAGCTAACAGTTATCGGCTCCTCATTAAATTATATTTATACACCGGCGTTTCGGGTCACCTTCTAAATATACGTTTATATATACGAGTATATCTAAATTATCTTATATAATAACTTTAACGATTAAAATTTTGCACGCTACAAGTCGTCCCTACCCCCCACCATGGTTACTACGCCTCTTATCGCACTGTTAAACAATTATTCCAACAATATTCCTCAGTGGTTATAAGTACGGTTTGTACTACAATATTGTAAAAAATAAGAAAAAAAACGTAACAATTCTTCAGCCGAATAAACAAATATATTATTTAAAAAAAAATATTTTTAACGGATTTGGCCAATTTTTACGTTCTTCTCGACACACACATTAATACGGACGCCGGGACGCGATGGTGTACGCCTTTTTTGGTAATACTCGCGTCTATGCGCGCATATATTATAATAATACCTGCATTTTTTCTGAGTTTCAAACAAAAATCCAAGAATTACGAAATAATTACGATAATAACGTAGGTATTGTTTTATACGGTTTTTTTTTGCGAAACATTACGTTATGTCGGTTAAAAATCGTGTAGTCTTAGATTTCAACGGTCGCGTGACGCGCAGCTTGACGACAGTCGACTTTGACTACGTGTGCGAAAGGTCCTTGAACGAATGTTGTTCCACATATACACGCCGTACGTAGAGGACACGTGTTTAAATCGAGTTTTTTTACGGTTCATTTAATGCCGCTATTGTTTCCGTATAAAAAATACAATACGAATTTTTGTACATTTTGGCGTGAACCACACAATTTTTTTTTTTTGAATATCATGTAAACCGATAAACATGTAAATATTCTAAAGTTATTATGTCAAAAAAAAAACTCCCGTTTTGTATACCTATATACGTTTTTCTTTTTGTCCTAATAATTTTTTTTTTAGAAATCGAGTTTATACCGTATTGCAAACAATACGTGTAAACTATAAAAAAAAAAAAAATACTGCACGTGACGTAGTAAATGTGAATACGAGTATTGGAAAAAAAAAGTATATATATATATTTTTTTATTTGATGCTTTCGTCTTTTGAGAAAATCGTCTATATTAGCAATTAATTTATCATCACTTATTTTATCTACGCATGCGTATTATATAAGTACGTATAACGCAAAATTATTATGAAATTTGTCCGGGGGGGAAAAAAACGCGTTAGAATAATAATTAAATTTTTATTTTAAATTCCCTCTGCGGTGGTGTGTATAATAATACGTAGGTATACATTATGGAAACACTACACTGGTTCGATTAACATAAACGCGTATACGGTTTAATATGTGGGACAGCGGAGAGAAGGTTCTATTCCGGTGCACAGGACACGTCCAAGTGCTTCAAGGACACAATAAAAATCTAATTTGTTCAATAGCCGCGGTAGTGTATTTATTTTTGTGGAACGAAAATCGTCTAAACAGGATTAAACGTTACACCACCGCTGGAAAAAAGTGTAGGCACAACCGTATGCGTCGTAAATATGTTTACCATCATAATAATACGTTCGTATATATACTTTTTCTGCCAAATACGGTAATAATCGTTTTACGTGTATCCAGTAGCGTGCCCAGGAATTTTCAATGGGGGGGGGATGTTATAAGTAAATAGTAATAATACATTTTAACAAATTGTCATGGTAATACCAAAAACTCAAATGTTTATGTTTCAAGCTCTCCAAAATCGTTTCTAGCTTATAATTGTGTACATTTGTAAATTGTTCTATAATCAAAGTGAATTTAAATTATAACACACTAATACCAAGTTGTTCAATTAACATAACATACGTTGTGTATAGTAAATGTTTATTGTCATAAGTAATAACTTTTTTCTAATAACTAATAAAAAGTATTAAGTAATGACCTTATATCTAATAAGTTGTTTTCTGTAGGTCGACAAAAAAGACAACGGGGGATATAACCCCTAACCTCCCCCTGAGCACGCCACTGCGTGTATCACACTGCCGCAGAGTGTCTCTGACAAATGCAATAAATATTTTGTTCTGATATATTTAAGTTACGGATTATCGCCTTATATAACGACAATAACAAAAACCGTTTCCAAATATCGCGAGTATAGGTAGGTATCGTTACCGTATAAACACATTCAGTTGACGAGAAAAATATTCGAATTTTCGAACAAAATCAAAAAAAAAATGGTTTAACATTTATAACAACGTAACGTATATACGAACATTTTCCTGTAAAAACGCGAATATATTTTATTGTGTAGACCAGAGGTCTCCAACATTTTTTTTTTTTACGGTGGACCGAATGTGAGATACGTTTCGATGTCGCGTTCCGAAAAATCTTTTGAAGAAGAGGCCGGGAGAGGTAGAAGAGATTGAAGAAAGACGAATCGTCTTTTATTGCCATTTACTGAGAAAAAAAAAAAACTGAAAAACGTATCACGCATTTCACAATAATTTTACAAAGGAAAAAAAAAACATTGTACAAATGTTACTCAACGAGAAATTCGGAATTGCTTTTGCGACAAAATTATTTCTCGCAGCACCCTGCGTCAAACTCGGTTGGTCCAATCAGTAGCATCACTTAAATTGGTTCCGCACTTGGATCCCGTGTATTCGTTTTTGAAAAGTCTGCTCGCGTAGTTAGAGGTAAATATTAAAAATTGTCTGGCTCGTAAATTTTTTTGGAATTCGGAAAACACTCCTCCGGCAACAATGCGGACAATTTTTCTACTCCGGTCTCCGGTTAAACGCTTCGAGCCGGTTATTTTGGTACGAGGCCCGATAATACCTTGTGATAGAGCTCCGGTGGTAGTGTTTCAATTTCTACGGCCAACGGATTTTCGAAAATTCTAATGCGCTCTGCTGCATATTTTAAAACGTGTCTTGCTGGAGATGTGAATATAACCACTCCAACAGTGAAATCGGTTGGGGAGAAATTCATCGTTTTACATTTGGAACTCGCGGATACTTTAAATCGAGATTAAAACATCAGTCGACTATTGACGGGCCGGTTCAAAAAGGTCGACGGGCCGGAATAACCGACCGCAGGTCGGAGATCCTTGGTGTAGACTAGTCACACGTATATATATGTATGTATAGATATTGCGGGTTATCTTATAAATGAAATTTTAATTTTTTTATTTCGAGTACATTTATGATATTAAATATACGTTTGTTATTCTGTATAACGCAAAAGTGTATATTTATAATCTATATATCGATACCTTGCGCTTACAAAGTGTATGTCCACCAAAACGATAAGAAATCGATAGCTAACGACAATTTTCTGGGAATTTATAAATCGTTTCGATAGCTCAACGAACCGAAAGTTGTCGTCAACAGGTCTTAGGCCCGGTTTTTCAATCTAATTTATCCGCCAGATAACAAGAGTTATTCGACGGATAAGGAAAAATAAATAGTTATCGGTTTTTCAATGTCCTGCAGGTAGCGCTTATTCGACGGATAAATCATGAAATAGTTATTCGGTACTTTTTCCACCGGATAAACATTTATCTGACGGATAACTATTGATAACACAAATTATAAGCATTCGTTATTATATAACAGACAACAGAGTAAAAATATACAACAATCCTGACGCGTTCCTTATCAGTGTTATCATTGACCGATCATAATCAATTAATTTCGTGTAACTTGTTCCACAACGTACTATTGCTACCACCAATCAGCACCACTACCTACCGAATAATTTTATTCGCCGAATAGCTATCTGGGAGATAATTTTACATTGAAAAACACTTATCACTTTATCCGAAGGTTTATCTTTCGAATAAATTTATCCGACGGATAGCTATCTGACGAATAAGTGAACGATTGAAAAACCGGGCCTTGGCGAGTTACAGAATAGAGGTACTGGGCCGATTTGGCTCAAATTTTTTTTTAATTCTTCGTAATTGCCAGGAGAAGGTTTTTACGAAAAAAATTTTTTTGATGATGGTTTTTTTTTTTTGGCAAAACAACGTTTGCCGGGTCAGCTAGTACAATATAATTATTTAGAAAAATAAAGAAAACTCTTGAAATACTGAATATAGAACGTAAAATTCCTTATCGTTTGTCGTTGTACGCCGCGAGACACCGTTGTCGCGTACGTCCTTGCAGTGAACATTGTGCGAGGCCTCTCGCCAAAAGGACCTAACCCGTGTGTTTGCGTGAATAAAACGCGACGTTTACGATGGAATGCGTGTCACACACACACACACACACACACGTCAGCTTCGTATGCGTATAACAACGAATTTGTTACGGTTTAACGTCATATCACCGCAGGCTTCGTCGCTTGCGGTCGATTGTTTTAACGTTTTATGGGTCTGCGCGCGCGCGAGAAACAGACAATAGGTAACGTACGTGTACGGGTACAACAAACCTATTGTATAAACACACTCGTTTATTGTCGAGGTACAACTACGGCATATAGGCGTGTTTTTGCGGGCCACTCGGTCGCCACTAAATTACAAAAATATAATTTGCCAGTTGTGCGATTTTACGTTTACTATACAGAACAGTGGCGTAAATACGATTTTTTTTCTGATGAAGGTGGTGGGGCGAGGTTCGGAGAAACTTTCGAGAAATAATAAAAAACAAAAATTACATATATATATTACTATAGCTAAATCAAGACCGTAGCCAGCAACAAATTTTTAGGGGGACTGAGAGTATAAATATGAAATAAAATTTAAAAATCAATTGATAATAGAATATATAAATTATTAAATTTTGTTGTGAAACACAACAGTTTCATTTACGCTGCGGTGTACCTAATGAATAAACAAAATTATCGTTTTTGGGCCTCAGAACGATCCAAATGCGGAAATCACGATAACGTTGAACGGAATAGCCGTCGATGTGAATATATCCTATACGGATGGTATATAATATAGATAGTATGCGTGAATTGTATGAGTATACAGAAAACGATAAGAACCGTTTAATTAATTGATTTTTTAAAACTTAAGGTTTTGCTAGTAAGAATTGAAAAACGCGTTCTCTTCTCGACGAATAAAATATACAGTTCGCGTTATTATCTGCCTTAAATATCAAAATGCATAGACTTGGACGAGAATTCATCAGAACCCGTACTGCTACGGCACTCCGTATAAGAGAAAAAAAATTCTGAGAATAGCGTATAATATGGCATGTATAATAATAATGGCGCCCGAACAATGCTCCGAGTGTAGCAGTATAGCTACCACATCATTTGGGTGATTTGGAAAATTTCGGTTTTACGTTGTCGGGTAGGGGTTGGAGAATATATTTGTATGGTTGAAAAAAAAATGTGTTGCGTTTGGTCGCGGGCAGTAGATTTGAATTTCAAACTCTGCTGTATCGTTGAAATATAGTTTGGGCGCCACTGAGCAGATCCACAACACTCGGCCTGCACAGATTCGCAAAAAAATTCTAGACACACTCGCGTGTACAATACGTCGTACATAAATTTCGAATAGAAAAAAAAAAATCGCACCTGCCGTTTCGCTGGTACATTTATTTTTTGTCATCCACCGTCTTCTACTCATTTATTCGCATTGTAATTCCGTTTCAATATTTCTATACCGTATCTAATACGCTGCAGTATATGAACCAAATAAGGCGTGAACTAGAAAAAATTAATTGCGCGATAGCTGGTCTCCAAGACACACTGCAGTCAGAGAGAACCGCAAAACTCTAAAAGAACACCGTCGTTCCGACCGATTCGACATTACCCGTTCACCGCAATATGATCGCGCGGTGCGTTACCGTGTGCACCCGCCGTCGCTGTTGTCATTTCGGATATCAGACGACCGAAATAATACAGATGATTGTTACACAACAGTAGCTTACACGTACTATATATATATATATACACAGTAATGATGTTAAAGAAAACGACGATTTTTCCATCTCCGTCCGAATTCATGTACACGCTTTTGATATTAAAATAATCATTGTAATTTTCAGGACAAGGGCGGATCCAGGGAGGAACACTAGGGGAAAGTTCCTCCCTCCTCCCCCCGTTAACAAAAAAAAAAGACATTTCTATTAGTATTCAATTATTTATTTTACGTATTATTACATATTATATCGTGCGGGAACAGAATGTCTCGTCATAATGTGTTATATTTCTTAAAATTTGATCTCTTCTCACCCTGTCAGTGTTGCCTCTGCGGAAAGAAGTTTCTCGTCATTGAGAAGAATTAAAACGCGGATGCGCTGTAGAATGTCAGAAGAAAAATTGTCAGATCTGGCCATTATTCATTCACGTAAAAAAGAGCATATATAAACACTGGTTCAAAAATCGATAGATTGGCAAATAAAAAAAAAAAAAGGTAGCGAGTCGCGAGGTGTTATGAATGTCGCTTAAGGGGACGTTCTACCTGACTCGGTTGTCTTTGTCTGACACACACACACACACGTAAAATAGTAAAATCTGGTTTCGTATTTCCAATATTGTGAGTAATTGGCTAATTTTTGGACATGATGACCTATGATATTAATTAATAAAAATAACATAATCTACGACATGTAGGAATTATTTTTTCGATAAATTGTATTTTTAGTTTTTTACAAGTGCATAAACAAATTATAAATATTTTGTTTAAAATTTAATTGATCGAAAAAGTAATTCCAACACGTCATAGATTATGCTATTTTTATTAATTAATATCATACGAGTAGGTCATCATGTCCAAAAATTAGCCAATCACTCACAATATTGGAAATACGAAACCAGATTTTACTACGTATGTTACGTGTGTGTCAGACAAAGACAACCGAGTCAGGTAGAACGTGCCCTTAAGTGAATTACTTGGATACAGATTTTAGAGTGTATTGTTATCACTATAAATTTGAAAGCAACGGCGATAAATCATTGCATTTTCGATAAAACGATTCCGAACGGAGCTTCGGTGTAATATTTTGGCCTACATAACAAAAACTAACCTATTTTATGAATTAAATACCTCAAAACCTATAATCGCTATAAATAGTCCAAAATTAAAAGAAAGTTCTTAAAAGCTTTTTTTTTTTCTTAATATAATAAAAATAGTTACATATTTGATGAATATTTCTCAGTATATTATGCTATATTATATTTACTATACCCATTAGTTTCGAAACTACGAAGAAATAACGATAATCGATTTCGACGAAATCGCATTTTTACCGTTTTTATGTAAATTTCGGTAGTTTTTTAGTTATATTTTTAGGCGCTTTTGAGAAAACCAAAAAAATGACCTCTCTCAAGTACTAACTATATGCAATTTGTTACTGGAAACAAAATGTGACCGAAAAGATCGGAGCACTCCTTCTGGTAGAATTTTTGGATAGACGTAAAAAAAAAAAAGCACGTCATTGTAAAACCAGTACATATTCCTCGCTCCTTTCAGAATATAAAATAGAAAACTAGATTTCATTCTATAAATTTAAAATATAATACTTAATATCAATAAAAATTTTTTTTTTTTATATATATATTTATTTAATATACTGTCTAATTTAAGTGCTCCCCCCCCGTAAATAGATTCTGGATCCGTCCTTGTTTTCGGAGACGATGACGTTGGCAATTTTATTTCCAGTGCAAGCATATTACGGTATGTCCGTATATAAATGCAGTGCGAATCGTGCGCGTTACGCGTTACCCCGTCGACGCCGGTCGTTTCGCCAACCGATTATTATGACTAAACGATTTTGTTTTTACGTAGGAAAAAAAAAAAATTCCTACTTCCCGGATTGTTTCAGAAATTACACTTTCTCATTTCGACGAGCAAAAAAAACCACGTCTTCAAAATATACCTATTTATATATATATATAATATGATTATGTTTTACAAGGTGGAAACGGTTTGTTAAAGATTTTCTAGTAAAAACGAAACGCTTCGAAAGTTGTAAATCAGTAGTATAACATGTGTAAGACGTGTCAAAAATTTTATCGAGTGTTCTCCTGCAGTTTTCTCATTTTCCACCAAATTATAGAGACACCGAACGAAAAAAATATAGAATTATTATACTTTCGACAGTATTGAATTCAGTGCTCGAATCGGGATTAAAAATGAGCGTTCTACAAAGAAATTTACTTCAATATAACGTGGGAACTACTCCTCCAATTACCGCTTTCGCATAGTAAAAGTTCCTTACCTCAAGTCCTCGTATCCCGTTCCGGCAAAAAGAAATAATTCTGGTACAAGGAAGTAAAGCCAAAGGACCCACGTCCGTCTGCGCAACCCCCCCCCCCAATTCGAGCACTGCTTAAATCCACATAAATATATGACATCGACAATTACACTACACACACACACACACACACAAGCGTTGTTTAAATTGAATTATATACGAATCGCGCGCAGTGTTTACACGGACGCGCGCGAGGACAATAATGATAATAATTTATTAACGAATACCATACCGCGAATCGACCGCGACTTATAAAAATATTGTGAAACGTTTTACTGAAAACTCTAGGGGAAAAAAAATTGTTTATTTTGGAATACGAGAGAGAAACTCGATTGGTACGAAAGGTGTGCGTGCGTATATTATAATGTATATATATATACATTATAATATTATAGAGAGAGAGGAATTAATATTCTGAACGTTCCCACCAAACGCGGTACAGTGCAACTCGAGTGTGTTACGTAGTTTAAAAAAAAAACCTTTCCCCGATATTTAATTGTTTTTTTTTTTTACCACAAATGGTTCGCACACGTGATGATGAGCTGCAGTAGTACGCGTGAATATAATAACGTATTGTTTTCTGAGTTATGCAAATGACGTCGTAGTGTATAGGCACGTACACGTCAACGATTCGAAAATAAATCAAACACGTCGCATATGTAGACCGAAAATCGGTGCCTACCTATAGAGTTAGTGGATCGAGAAAATACGTCGATTAAGCAAACGGACACTATTCTGTTTCGTATGCGCGTCTACAACAGAAAAGACGACACGGATTGAATGTAATGATGTAAAAAAAATATATTAAATATATATTAAATAATTATATTTTCGCTCTGTACAGGATATATTCAGGATACCGTTTACGAATCCTCCGTCTCACTTTTTTTTTTTTTTACTCGCTTTTCACTCGCTTTTCCGTTAAACGAAAAAAGTCGGACTTCCGATTCGGGAACACTCTGCAGACGACACGTTTACAAGGACCCGTACTCGGACAGTGTCCGGAACACCGTATTCAAAATACTTTTTTTTCGAAAGTATTCCGAACACTTTTTAAAGCTCAATCGTATTTTTAAAACAGTACCTACCTACATAAAAAAACGTAAAAATAAATGTTTCGGAAAAAAAAAATACGGGAGTAGCAACAGGTATTTGAAACAACATATCAATATGATTAAATCTCGCTACGTTTGGTGTTTGTGTCCAAATATTCGTGTACGTTTCATTACAATGTGTTATTATGACCGTGTTATACAACTAATTGGTACATATTATTAAGCTACTTATTGTGTTAATTATTTATAAACGGAGAATTTAAAAGTATTAACCTCCGCTCCCGGAAACAAAAAATACATATTAATAACCGTTTATATTCGATTAAATAATAATATAATTACTATATATTTGATATTCTTGTATTATTGAAAACTAGTATAAAAAAAAAAAAGTGTTCTAAAAGCATTCGTAATACTTTTTGTGAAGTGTTCAAAACACTTAAGGCGATACACGCTATTGTCACGGAGTATTCGAATACATATTCTGAATATTACTTTTTTTTTTCCGGAAATATACGGAATACGTATTCACAAATACTGTGATAGAACCCCGTTTGAAGATTAGTGCGACTCGCAACGATTCTACAATAACGCGCCTAGGACCGTTCGAACGTTCTTTTTTTTATATACATATTACCGGCAAAGTGTTGAATCAGGCATTCTATAAAATACCTAGGCATTCTATAGAACGCCAAAAATGAGTAGGAAATGTATAAAATGTATATAACGCCTAGGTATTCTATAGAATGCCGAACCTCACGTAGGTAGGTAATGTATAAAATTATACATCGCAACATTAGTGCAGTGCCATTATGAAAAGTGCATTTACTAAATATACGATAGTACCAATGGTGATCATTTGTTATCTTATCGCACATGCCACACGTGCAATGTATTGTCGTCATTATAGATAACTGTTAGGTATATTATGATTATTATGTCGTTCGTGTTGGATAAATATTTTTATTATTATATTATTTATAAATATATTTATACTCAAGATCTCAATTCACAATATGCCAAAAAAATTTATTATCGATTGACGAAGTTCCAAAAGAAAATACATTTCCTTTACGTTCTGTCGCGACCCAACAATCTACGGTAACTGGACAAGGGTTTGTTAAATGCATCAGTTGCAAATCTAAACGGAAATCTAAAAAATGTTAATGCATAAAAAACAATATTTTATGCAGTTCGAAATGCTATGCGTCAGCAGTATGCTGCAATAAATAAATAATTAAATAATATTTAATCTATTTTTTTTTTTTATTAGCTTTTAGTTAAAAACTATTTTAGCTCGACAAAACCTATTTAAAAATAAATTAAACTTATTTCGATTGAATATTATTAATATTCCGTACTTTACCTATACACAGCGTTGGTATTCTATAGAATGCCTAGGAATTCTATAGATCGCCTAGGCATTATTTAAAATAACATTAAAATTTAATACATTGCCAAATGGTACAAGGGATTCTATAGAATGCCTAGGATTTCTGTAGAATGCCTATATATATTCAACACTTCGCCGCGCGGTAACATATATAGGTATACCAACGTGCGATATGCGCGCAAGATTTTTATTGAAAAACGCGTAAGCTATAAACGGGATCCAGGCCTCTCGGGTAAATATAATAATTATTACACAACAATCAGACAAATGGTCGTCACTCACCAGATAACAGTGTATGGGCTTCTCTCGGACACCGTTCTTGTTGGCGTACGATTTGTGTAATTCGGTGGCTCGTAGCGCGTGGGCTATGTGCAGCGCGGAGGCGTCGAACCTGCCGTACTGGTAACCGCCGGCGTCCGGCGCGGACGACCCGATGTACGGCGCGGTGTGCTGGAGCGGCGACTGCGAGCGGTTCGGCGTCATGCCGTTCAGATGCTGTTTGATGTTGAGCGCCTCGGCGTCGAACGTGCCCTTGCCGCTGCCCCGTATCTGATCGTTGACGAAATTCGTCGACTTGGGCACGTTCAGCGCGCTCCGGATGCCCACCGACGTGCCGTCCAAGTGTCCCGGGCCGATTTTCGGCACGTGACTCGAACAGTACACCTCCTTGTCTTCTTGCCGGTGCTGGTTGTTGTAGTACGTCTTCAGCGTCAACTTCGTGCCGCAAACGATACACTTGAAACACCCGCTGTGGAAGAACGTGAAGTCCTTGAGCGGGCCCACCCGGTCCACCTGGTACACCGTCTGGTAGCATCGCAAGCACGTGCTCTCGTAAAAGTTTGACCGGTACATGATGCGGCGGCTGCAGCGGAGACCGCCACTGGAGGCTGAAGCGGCGAATTCGAGACTTCACTCGGATTTACATTTCGCGACCGTTCACGCGGCCGAAGACGGAATTCGGCCAGTCGAAATCCGCACCTACCTATTGAAAACACGTGGAAAAATGATATACTGCTATAATAACGAAATGCGCGCGTGTAGTGTAAGTGTGCAGGTGAATTTCGGTAATTTTCGGTTATGAAACGCGTTCCTGCACGGTACCTATTATAATACGTTAAAAGATCTGTACCTCTATTCTGTAACTCGATAAGACATGTTAACGACAACTTTCGGTTCGTTAAGCTATCGAAACGATTTATAAATTCCCAGAAAATTGTCGTTAGCTATCGATTTCTTATCGTTTTGGTGGACATACACTTTGTAAGCGCAAGGTATCGATAGAGTCAATTACAGATCACGATGTCAACAACGAAATTCGATACATTTTTAAAATTTCAATAAGAAGCTCTTATCGAATTAATTCGTTAACACGTTATCGAGTTATAGAATAGAGCTACAGTACCTCTATTCTGTAACTCGATAAGACATGTTAACGACAACTTTCGGTTCGTTAAGCTATCGAAACGATTTATAAATTCCCAGAAAATTGTCGTTAGCTATCGATTTCTTATCATTTTGGTGGACATACACTTTGTAAGCGCAAGGTATCGATAGAGTCAATTACAGATCACGATGTCAACAACGAAATTCGATACATTTTTAAAATTTCAATAAGAAGCTCTTATCGAATTAATTCGTTAACACGTTACCGAGTCACAGAATAGTCCCACTGTGCCGGTATGCGTATAGTCGTCGTTTTGCAGAGTAGCACCTAAATAGTTTTAAGCGATACCTACTACATAAGAGAATTCCCGTAAAGTCGCGTTGCACAGTCACGATTACGTGACGATTGTTACATATAGAGTAGCCAGTAAAATTAATTTCAACTGTGCAATTAAAATTTAAGGGTCAGTTACATGACCGTTATGTGTCCCGTATTGTATCACCTAAGCCGTTTAAGCGACCCGCATAAATATTAGACTATGCGTACGGGCAAATATTTTTTTGTAATTTTAAGGGACGACGAATATATTATTAATATACAACACGATTAATTTAGATAATTTTTTTCTGTCATCAGGTGGTGTAGTGGTAGCGGTGTATACCCATAACGCTGAAATTCTAAAATGCGTATAGGAAAGAAAATAAAACGAATACAATACGGCGGATACACGGTCGCGTATTCCTCCTTAAAATATTACACTAATTCGTAATACGTACAATTTTAAATTGATATTGGATACGTTTGTGATTACCAGCGATAAATTATAAATTTCAAAACGTGTGAATGCGTAATAAAAATAAAATAGTATTGAATACTGATGTATGTATACCGGCCGAAAATTGCATCGAACAACGACTCTACTGAATATTCTGTGTCCAGCCATGTTCTATGTTCTAATTGAGCGATAACTGATTAGGAATAACAACGAAAATTTCCAAACGTCATAACTTCACCGGGGTTTATTAATAAATACGTAATATTACCTACGTATATCACGTTTTAAAATTTAAATTTTGTTCTACTATAAAAATAAAAATTTGAAAGTGTATGCAATATAATCATTTAAAAATCTTAATTATTTAATTGGGAGGTGTCGGGGGATGGGTGAGAGCGCTCACAGAAATATAAACCCGGGGGAGTAAAAACTACCGTTAAATAATTTAATATTTATTATTATTGATGTAAAAAAAAAAAAAACCTAATTTTATATTAGATGTGAATTGAACGGCTGAGCGGAAAAAGGATAATATTCCTTTAACCCTGCAACTTTCGGAAAATTAATATAAACTGTTTTTTTTTCCCTTAAATTTTACAATAAGTAAAAACTTGTCTGTATAACATACATTAACTAGTACCTAACCTTTAACCTCCTAAAATATGGGGTCATAATATTCAAAAGTTTTTTTTTATAAAACATTTAATGAGCTGGAATGTTATCCTTTTTCCATTCACTGGAATTTGCAGACATAATATTAGGCTTTGAAAATAATAACTGATCGTATGACTTTTATCATAATACGACAAATACTATTTTTTTTTTTTTTTACAAATGATAAAAAAATTAATGCTAACTAAAATATCGGGGGCGTGGCTCCCCGCGCAGGCACCCTCGGAGGCAAAGCTACTTATTACTATATATATTGCGAAATTGAAGCGTATACCCAAAAGATTATTGACGACTGTCTGTCGTATAAACAGATGCAATTAAACAATATCAGAACGAATTACACTTTTATGACTTTACTAGTGAACAGCTGCATCATATACAGATATTATATACGAGTATTACATACACAGAGTTTTTTTTTTTTTTGTTAAGAGGAAATATTCTTTAAAGGGGCCACCAAAAAGAAAAAGAAAATTTTTTTTGTTCCCTTCGGTCGCATTACACATTCAATATAATTAAAAGTAGAACATTATAACAAACATTATTTCGATACTTACAAGTCACGGTCGATTAATACTTTTTTTTTAATTTATGTATATATATATATTTTTTTTTAACCACCTTGTCAATTATTTCATTACAGTCAACAATCCTTTTTCAATACTCACGAGCATAAAACTTTCTACGCGGTCTTGTGTCAAAATACTTTTCAAATACGATTTTAATTTTGAAAAAACACGCTGATAACTCACTCGAGTGACCCAAAAGAGTAAATAATAGTAACTACTATAACTTGTAGCAAACGTAGTAAAGAAATCAAAAACGCAAACCACACAATACTTTCCGCGCAGGCTTTAGTATGAAGAAATCGTTTTAATATTTAATTTTCCGTTATACAATAAAAATCTATAATATATTATATATTCGAGATCAACGAGCAAATTGTGGATTCGTATTATTATCGTGTTGTTGAAAAATAACAATAATTATAGTTAATAATTTTAATTGTGCCTACACGGTGAATTTATTACAAAAAAAAAAAAATTAAAAATTAATAGTACCGAAAAAGAATCCCTTTCCTTTAGGAGCCTATCCACTCCTGCACATAAATATTATTAAAAACGGTACAAAAATTATACACCAACGGTGTTGTACTTATATCTGATTTCATTCGACTCGGCACGATTGAAATATTGTAATATAGCCATAATAAACTATTAGATATTTATATTGGAAAAACTATTCTAAGAGAACTTATTGGTTCGCCCGAAAACGCGTTTGAGAAAATTGAGAAAAGACGACACTTAGGTGTATTCACGTTTTCGTCGATAACTATACAGAGAAATTTTTTTAAACGACCTTTCAATCTATACATTTTTTTCTTTTATTGACTTTTCAATACTCAAAAAAAAAATGGTAAAAAACATAAATTGGAAAATATAAAATATATTAAATCCCTCGTTCAGAATATAAAAACTAAAATAACCGTGTACGGCGTAGTAATTTAAATTTACTATAGATACTTCAAATTATATTATAATAATGAGCGTTATATAAGTAATTATATTGACCAACACGTGTGTAATTTGGCGTATATATTTATCAAAAATTGTTTTCAAATATAATAATAAAAATCAGCGTGAACGAGGTAAAAAAGGAATTCACGGAAGAAAAAAAATAATTCCCAGCATTTACGGTTAAATATATAGTTTATTTTTTGTACTATGTTTATAACGATACGTTTATGGTATATATATAAGTGTTTCTGCGGTTAAGAAAACTCTCCCATATAGTGTGTGTACGCGTGTTATTAGCATATATATAGTTGAACAACCACAGCCGTGGGTATTATTAAGTTTAGACAGTGCAGGACGAGTAACTGAAATCGAGCTAAAAACTGTGAATAAAAACATAAACCTAATTCGAATATTATACGTAGAAAAGTACGTACATTTTTTTTTTTTTTTATTTTATAAATATTAAAATACTATAATATTGATTATGTTGGATTTATACGCCAACGCGTTTCAAAAATATATCTGTTTGACCCGGTATATACATCGTGTTCGTTATATTTTATTTGAAATCAAAAATTTAACAACTGGCAATAATCCGTTCGTTTTCACAAACGGAAATCGGTAGACCGTGTAATAACACACAACACTCGAGTAACTCTTTCATTCGAATAAACATCGATAATTTATTTAGATTTAAAAGTATTAATGAAATCTATATCTTAAGACTGAAGTAGTAGGTACTTCGCGCATAGACCTCTTGCAATTACGACTTTCCATAAGCGGTGATGTTCTAAAACATTTTCTAAAGATGCGCTCTTTTTATGTTCTCATAAAAATAATCGAAGACAAATGTGATAAAACATAATTTTTTTTATCGATAGGTTTTTTTTCAATTAGGTTTTCATTTTTAATAAATAAATACATAAGGAACATGCGTTCTTAAAAAAAATACATAAGAATCGTATATTGATTCGAGTGGTTAGGTAACAAAGGAAAGAAAAAAATTAAGAGCCTCCGTTGCAAGCGTTATACCCGCAAGAAAAAAACAATTGCCAAAACACGAGTTTAACTGTTTTTACACAGTTTTTGATTATAGGAGTATTGTCGTATCGCCTAGTGAGTTCTTATTTTAAAAACACATTCGCGTATTTACGGAGTGAATATTCAAATTATTATAATAATACAGTAAATTCTCTAATCTCATTTTCTGATCCTATTTAATTTGTATCGTTTAATAATTCTCTTTTTACCAATAACGAAATACGTGAAACGTAATTAACTCCTGTTAATAATTATTATCTACGCGCGATTGGTAAAGATACGAAGAGATATATGAGAATAGTAACAAAACAAACATTCATTATAAGACGAAAATTTCGTTTTTATATTTAAAAACTAATTTGTGTGCAGCGTCAACGTATAAATATCCAATTACCTAATGTTTTCACCTCGCTAAAATAAGATAAAAAAAATTATTCACTTAAAAAAAGGGTGATTTTCTTTTTTGTCATTAATAGGGGTAATTTTTTCATTTCTAAATTATTCAAATATAATTATAATATTTTAAAATATCTAACTTATGAATGGATACATTTTTCTTTTTATTAAATTGCACGCAATAAACTATATTCTGGAAATTATTGGAAAAAAAACAACAACAAATACATGGAACTTTTCCTAGCTAAACGCGCCTATGTAATTTTATAAATTATTATTCAATCTTAAAACGCCAAGATACCCGCCAAGATAATTTCAAAATTTAACGAATGTATACATATATACACATACTTGATGTCAGTGGCGTGGCCGGGGGTAGGTAGGGGGGCTGACGTTAATACTGAATTATCAACTATTAATTTTAAATAAAACATATTAGTATTATATATATATATTTCTGATATTTTATAAATATGAATGTGTTAATAGTTATATTGCCGCGAAAACTTTTTTTATCTCTAACTGCCGGGCATACAAATCAAAAATAGTATACTTTAACATTTATTGTTTACGCGTTCTGTTTTTGTTTGCGATCGTCTAATTGTTAATTCATTGTTAAACGCACGAAGAACGAATGGGATTGTGTTAATATAAACCTTTCAGTCCCGAATTATGAAATGACAAAATAAAAAAAATATTTTAACGAATAAATCTCATGTTTATAGGACTTTGTAAATCCATTGAAAAAAATTTGGATCAATTTTATCAATATTTGGCAAAAACGGGAGGTTGTCCATTGCAATGTATTCTGAATACTTTTTTTTTACACGAAAAGTGTATTCCGAATACTTTTTAAAAGTATTTTACCCAAGTCTGAACCGTTCGAAATGTTCGACCAACACATAAATAACTATTTTATTTTGTTTATAATTCGAGTGCGTGCGGAGGATTTGTTTAATAATAAAATGAAAAAAACTCGATATACCGCGTATTCGTTATTGTGTACTGAAAATGGTAACATATTATATTGGAAATACGTATTTACCAAATAAAAGTAAATATATTTTTGTGAAATTGAGTTTTTTCGTATTATTATTATTATTATAACTATTTTTATTGTATAAAGTGAACAATATACCATTACCAGCTACAGCATATTTCTGTACGTTACAAATTTTGTTTAACGAACGAACGCGAACGTATCGTTATCGCGAGAAATCGCAGTGTCGTAAGCATTCAACGTACACGTTATCGTACTGCAGTTTGAATAAAAACCATTGATATATCCTTTTAATACTTGGCAAAAAAAAAAAACTCTCAGTTTAAAAATTATATATACACTATAGCTTTTCGCATTGTGTGTTGTATTTTCGACGAGAATTAATTCGGAGACTTTAACGACAGAACAAAGTTCTGTCGCGGTCGTACGACGCACCGCGCACCGTTACGAAATGTATCGGAAAACACTCGAGAGACGAGCGCGTAAAACAGCCTAATACCTAAATAAGCGACCGTAACCGTGCGCAAGCGTATATAACGTATATAAAATGTTTTTCTCTTTAAAATACCTTATTTTTTTTATTTTAAATATTTTCTACGAATCCTGGATGCGAGTCATTGGTCGATAGGATATGAATAAAATAATTCGAACGAATTCGTATCGCGTCCGCTCGCACACAGCGCGCCGAAAGAACTACGACACGACGTTACTGCTCGGCCATTTTATTTTAGAGTTGTATAGGTTTTCTGGTTTCTCTCTCTCTCTCTCTCTCTCCCTTTTCCGCCGCGGTTGCTACCGGTCAATATAAACACTGCCGTCGCCACGATAAATTCCCGCGTAATCGCGCGCACAAATACGTAAACGATTATTATCACTGGAGAAAATTTGTTTTTTTTTTTTCAAAAATATATTTCCGACGGGTTAACAACACGCGACACGTAGACGCGTACAACGCGGTCCAACGAATGCTCGGCACTAACACCGTGTTGCCGGAGCCGCGAACGAACGACCTTACCACCAGCGGTTATACGCCGTTTCACCTGTAGGTATAGGTATAGTATAGCTGGCCGGCTCCTCTCCACCGCGGGCAACGCGTCCGTTGTGGTGTGTGCTATCCCCCACCGCGTACCTACGCTGCACAATATAATATATAATACGGAGAACGCTCGGCCGTGTTCCGGTCGTTGTTATTTGTACAGCAGTATCGAACGCGAAAAAATAATAGAAAAAATACGCGGAGTCGTTTATTTTATTTTTTTCCTTACCTCGGAACGATTCGCAGTCACCTGCAGGGGGACTCTGTATATGTGATATGACCAGTGTCGGCCTGGCACACCATAGGCCCCCGGATCTTTTTATTCTGGGGCCCCTTGCCCCTTGGTTTAATATGAAGTTAAAAAATACATATCAATAAAAAACAATTCATTATATATATATATAGGGTGTCCCAGATCCAAGGGCGGAGTGACTCTAAAATCCTTACCGGGCAAATAAGATTTTTCCGGGCCACTTGTGAAAAAAAAATTTTTTTTTTTTTTGGACTAGCGCCTTCTGTTTCTGTATAAAGTTAATACAGGTTAATAAAAGAGCCTACGTTAAAGTTAGAATTTGGTGGTCGGATTTAGTTTTTAAGTTAAAACAATTTGAAATTTGGCAATTTTACCGTGTTTCTTTAATAGGTTTATTTTTTCCGTTTTTCGGCTCGTACTATAGTAGTCCAATGGATATAAATACCACGATATTACGTGTACGGTTCGGGGTTCGAAACGCTGTTCTCAAATCAATTTTCGCATTATTTTTATTATACATTGTAATAATACAAGGCAAAGATTTCAAAACTGGTGGAGACATAGCGTTCAAAAATATTGGTATAAAAAAAAAGATGGGGCCCCGGCCGCATTCGCGGCCTAGCGGCCATGGCCATCAGGCCGACCCCGGATATGACCAAATACGCGCATCGAGATTACAAACCGTTTTTTTTTTTTTTAATAATAATAAGACGTTATTTTTTAAAACGCGGATTTCAAGCGCACGGACATTGATTTTCTAAAAATCCGCGCAACAGCAAAACAGAAAAATACGCGGTAAATTATTTTTTAATCGCGTGTTTTGTATACTGGATAATGGCGGATTTCGAGTTATTTTCGAGTACCGACTACGAACGCCTCGACGTTTTTTTTTTTCTAAACGACGCTCCGAACGAAATCATCATATCACTCTTATCGTATAAACCTATCAATGTAGTCCGGACGTTGATCGCCGTTATGCCTGTCCTGTATATTATTATGTACGTGCTGCAGAACAAGCAGGCGATTGGAGCGGCGAAATTTTAGGGGCGGCAAAGAAAACTTTTTTTTTTTTCAATAACACGTTCATATTTATGTTTTGATGTCTAACTGTTTTATATATTTTTAAACGATAAATAATAATTTAATTATATTAATACGTTTTGCTAAATAATGCGCATTTTGCCGGTTAGAAAAACACTTATGAAGGGGCGGCAAACTGCTCGATCCGCCGCTGATGTGACCGGTCATTACAAACGTTTTTAAACCCTCCTGCGGAACAAATTATTCTCGTACGGATCAATCTGAATCGGCCTCTTGGAAACGGGCAAACCCACAACGATATTATTATGAAGGATATCCGTTCTGCAGGACCGGACTTGGACGGCTCGTTTTAAATGTTTCGTACATGAAATTACAAACGTCCAATTATAAAGAAGTCCGGTACTTTATATTAATCTATAGGTTCGCCAATACATCGGCTGCCACAAGATTATAATATACTCCTATCAGATGATACTGATGACACCAACTCCTTCGACCAATACTAATATGTATATTATACGCTATTACGAAAAACGTCTATAAACTCATATCAACTGACAAGTGACAACTGTACCTCCATTGCCACTCATGAGAATACACCAATAATTATTGTAATCACATAATCATACGCATCCGTAAGTTGTTTAAATTTACGTCCATAAATGCAAAAATAATTTTTCCACTTACAAAAACACGTATTAATAATGCATATATTGACACATTTTAAAATAATTTTAAAAATAAAATTATTTTGGTACTCGTAAAAAAACAATTCTAAAATTTTCGGCATGAATAAAATAAGGAAAAATGAACACCATTAAACGGTTTTTCTTTTTTTAGTAATTAACTGAATAACGCAATGATAACTGTACCTACTGGAAACATTTACTTACCAAAATACGAGATATATGAGACTAAGATATGTTTTAAAACAATAAAAATTACAAAATGTATTTTGTTTCCACGTAAATTCATTATTATTAAGGAACACTTAACGTTTCGGCATTAAAAATCGTTGGTAAATCGATTAAAAACTTAAATAATATTTACACGCCTTGTCTTCACGTGGGAACATTTATTCTCTTATAAGTCATACTAAATGTAATACCTACATATACTATTAGATCTATTATAAAATAATAAAAATAACAATATTTAATAGTTTAATGTTTTATATTTATTTACAACGAATTGTGTACACGAAATAAGTTTGATTTGAAACGCTGACGTTTCAAACTCTCGTATAAGTGTGCAAACACTCAGTGTATGAATAATGCTTACGGTTCCGATCTCTAGTTATCACGATTGTCATATTTGTTCAACTAATCATCATAGGTTTTTTTACGTAAATATACACTATATACGATAGTTATACAATAGTGGAAATTTTGAAAACATTCAGTTCAGTTTTGTCGCATTGTAAAAAAACTAATAAATACACATTCGAGTATATAACGATAACGTTTTCTCGAGTATACTAGCCGAGTAACGAGTACGTACTTTGTGTAAATACTACAACTATAAAACAGAGAGAAAGAAAGAAATATTAGAAATATTCCTACTTCCTAGGTATACCTATTGCACGATTTTGACATTTTATTTTCAACTAAAATTTTTGTGATTTCATATTATCTTAGAAGTGAATATAATTTATTTTTTTTAAGATTTGACTATTATATTCATTATTTATATCCACATATAAATATTATACCCTAACCTATGAAATAATTGAATACGTTTGAAAATTCGTTTCGAAATAAACATAAGTTTCTACTCGAATTTCAAGCAATTTAAATAAATGAAAAAACACGCTTAATAAAAATTTTATAAAATACAAAGAAAATGATAGTTACAACAATAATAATAATAATAATATTATTATTATTATTATTATTATTATTATTATTATTATTATTATTATTATTATTATTATTATTATTATTATTATTATTATTATTATTATTATTATTATTATTATTATTATTATTATTATTATTATTATTATTATTATTATTATTATTATTGTTATTATTGTTATTATTATTAGTTTACAGTCTATCGATCGATAACAAGAAACGTAATAAAGTTTAATATGGTATAGCGCACAATCGTAACTGTATTCGGATTGTCGAAATTGTATTGATACCTACTTACAATGTAACGAAATGAATTCTTTAGTGGAAACGTTTTTAAAACGAAATGTCATGGTTCCCTAAGAAAAATTCGTTGTATACACAGTTTCGTTAAATACCTAGAGGTTCCACCGTACCCATGTGTGTAAACTGTGAAATATGTAAATTTGAATTGTACGTAGGCTGCACTCCGGCTGTAGTTATAACCTTATATAGGTAAGCAATATACAATAATATATTATATAAAATATTTTGCGCGCTATATAGACGTAAAGTTTATTTCAAACAAATACTCCAAAACCATATACGCACACACACACGCAGATATTTGCATTCAATTCACATGAACCGTGAAAACAAAACATGAAAATGTTAGTGCGGTTAATTATATATCCGGTCAGCTATTGATGTAATAATACCTATAGTTATGTGTATGTCAATAAAACACATACGCCCAAAAGATCTGACTATTTTTAATTTTTTTAGGAAAAAAAAAAAGATTAATTATCATTAATTTGTTTTATATATTCCAATAATGAAACTGTTTATGTGATAAAACAATACTATCGAATTGAATAATTCTTCGTATCGAATATTATGTTAGCGTATTATTATTACATAATATACAAAACTGTTCGACGAGTTGAACAGAATACTGCAGATTGCCATTTTAAATTAATCTTAGTTTATTTGTGTACTAATATACTTTATTAAAACAACCGAGTCCATCAATTGTTATAAAAATAAAAATATTGGCTATTACTCGGAAAAATTTAAATTTCGACAGTTTTGTACACAATGTGTAATATTTTTATTGCTATTTCTTTTGATTCCTTTTTGTACTTAAAACTACTATTTTAATAAGACGAGAAAAATACGGATATTATTATAATTACGTAAATTCGTATTTGACCTACGCGGTAAAAAGAACAATAACTGTAAAATTATATAGAAAAATAATTGAAAATGGCTCGAAGTATTTTGATTACATGAATGAGAGATGTTGAGAAATTGAACTTCGTGTCTGTGGAAACGAGAAAACCATTTAGTTAGGTCTTGAAATCTGGGAAAATCGTTTGAGGACTGCAGGTGTCTAAATTCGTATAGGTGCGGCTGTATCGTGGCAATATAACCGAATAGAAACGAATGATATTTTCGGGGTATATAACTAAAATATTATGTTTTTATTTTCGTTCGATTTTGTAAGCTCTTCGACAATTTTAGAAAAGCACGTTGCAATGGTCTATACGTTTTATACACTTAATAGAATATTTTGAAATAATCTATATGGAAAGGCTTATCGGTTTGGTTTCCTCCCGCGCGGTAAGTATGAATTACGTATATAATTGCATCACTGTCTAAATATTTATTAAAAAAAAAAAAAAAATTATAAGAGAATTTCGTGCGATAATGTTTGAAATATTATTTTCTTGTAATAAAAATGAGAAAGTAAATTTCAGAACAAGAATCGAGTGTTCGAAACACCAGATAAAAAATGTCGGGTGATGGGTTAAGTATTATACCGACCTAATTATCTAACCTTCCGGAACCTTTAACATAAATATAATTATTATACGACGATTAAAAACTTAAACAATAGTTAAGGAGAAAAATTCGGTTTTATAAGAGTTTTGACTTTTACAGAGTAATTGAAATTCTACTATATGACTATGTATAATAAAGTAATAAATTATTATTTTTAAAATCGACATTATACTAAATATATAAATACCTATATAATAATAATATATTTGTTTATTGAATATTAATATAATCTTGGTATTATAATTCGAACGTTTTACATGAAAATAAATAGATTTTGTAACCAAAAGAAATTTATCGGGCACCTATTAATATACTTTCGATATTAATTTCACAAAATTATAATTATTTAAAAACGTAATATTAAATTGACAATATTGAACTACTATATAATGTTATAATACGTATTTATAATTTACTTGTTAAATTATCTTTTACAAATTGTGTTTATAATATAGTTTTAACAAATTTGTTATTGTATAACTATAACATTGCGCGTACCTATGTATATATTAACGTATTAAACACGATATTTTATTAAATCGACTGCGTGATTGTAATCATTGTGACAGTGATTTTCAATATTATATCGCGTTATATATTTTTATTTTAATTATTTTAATAATTTATATATTATTATTATTATTATTATTATTATTATTATTATTATTATTATTATTATTATTATTATTATTATTATTATTATTATTATTATTATTATTATTATTATTATTATTATTATTATTATTATTATTATTATTATTATTATTATTATTATTATTATTATTATTATTATTATTATTATTATTATTATTATTATTATTTCGACTAGATATAATAGGACGCGTACTATGTTAATATCAATAATAGTTACCTATGTAAATGTAGTGCGTGGTGGTCATTCAAAAGTGGTTTCGAAAATAATTACGATCCGCGGATTCAATAAATTATATGAGCAAAAAAAAAAAAAATGTAAATACATATTCTTTATAATACGTAGGTAGGTCTGTACGTGTTCGTTATACACAGTAAATTTTATTAGGTTGGTGTTAACAATTTTTTTTTTTCGATAGTTATTAAAAAAAAAATGTATATTATTTTAGATTCTGAACGGAACGAGCAATGTATTGGTTTTACAATGATGTGTTTTTTTATGCCTATACACACAAAAATTCTACCAGAAGGAGTGCTCCGACCTTTACAATCAGTCACAGTTTGTTTCCGGCAGCAAATTGAATCTAGTTGCTGTACTTTAAAAAGGTCATTTTTCGATTTTCTCAAAAGCACCTAAAAATATAACTCAAAAACTATATAAAATTACATCATCGAAATCGATTATCCGTTATTTCTTCGTAATTATAAAACTAATTGTCGAAAAAACTTGAAATATTCATCAAATATATGTAACTTTCTACGTTATAAAAAAAATTTTCAAAAACTTTCTTTTACATTTGGACTATTTATAGCAATTATAGGTTTTGAGGTATTTAATATTCATAAAAAAGGGTTAGTTTTTGTTATGTACCCAAAACGTTACGCACCGAAGCTCCGCTCAAAATGATTTAATGCAATGATTTATCGCATTATTGCTTTCAAATTTATCGTGATAACAATATATACACTCTAAAATCTTTATCCGAGTAATTCACTTAAGCGACGTTCACAACACGGCCGCGACCTTCTTTTTATTATTATTTATTTTTCTTTTTTGTAAAAAATATATGAGTGTATATGACATACTATAATATGCACATATTATATATAGTGTTGACCGCCGCAACGTAACTGTTTTCAAAACGAGTTCGCATAATACTTATACACACAACTCTACACACACATTGCAAATCTCCTTTTAGAGGAGTAGAAAACGAATTATCAAAAAATATAATTTCTACATAATATACCCACCTGCGGCCGCAGTCTCTTGCGCCCTATACGCGATATATACCTACGTACAACGTGTGTTCTCATATGTGTACCGCGGTGCGTGTACATTACGTAACAATATGGGAACATTAAACGCGTGTAATGAGACCACCTGAAATCGGTCAACTGTAGCGTACAACTTTAATAGGTATCGCGTATTATTATATAAGTTTTTTTTTAAGCGTCATACCTACAACAATAATAAACGCAACGAATATCGAATAATATAATAAGCGCGCTGTAATATAATCGATTTTAAAAAAAAAATATATATATATACGTTTTTATATAGGTATAATGATACAGATAAATGCGTTTCGGATATATTTTATTTTATTTTATTTTACATACATTACGGGCGTAGCCCAAGGTACAGATTAACTTAAATTAGAACAATACATATTTATACAATACACGCATCACATATATCTAAACATAACATACATGTGTATAACACATATACATACACGTAAATATACATATACATATCAGCATACATATACATATACATACGCATGCATATAATACATATATTATTATAAATATGTAATCTAAAATTAAATAATATAACTACAGAAATTAACAATTGATTTATGCCAAGACAAACGGTTCTTCATTTGCTAATCGCATCATCCGATGAATAGGAGGATGGTTCCGGCCATAATTAGAGTGATGGAACGGTATATAGAATGGGGCAAACAAACGGGAAGATCTACCAGGAACCCTGAAATTCACTTCTGATAACAAAACAGGTGCATCAACCGAACCATAAATAAGTTTGTTAAGGAAGTTTAGGCAGGCAAAAACTCTACGGTCGGCTAAGCTAATCAGTTTTAACTGTTGTAAAACAGGGGAGTAATCATGCGGCGGATGTTCAATTTTAAGGATAAGAGCGGCGAAACGAAGAAATTTACGTTGGACTCTTTCAAGTTGGTATGAGTCAGAAGTAGTATATGGGTACCATAGGATATAGAAGTTTAATTGTACAAGAGCCATAGGCGTGTCTTATAATATATCATAATATGACATATTATGTATAATTTATCACTTGTAATCAATCGTTATAAAACCATATAATATGGAAATATTATTTATATAATTGGAATATTAGTATATTTCAGTCGAACAAATTTACCAAGTGCCGACTGCCGACTGAAAGTCTAATACTGCCATTGCCGAGAGGGGGGTGACACCCTTTCGGTTCGTCCCTGTAATCACAGGATAATTTAACAGCTGAGTACTTATGGCGTATTGGCGTCTGAAAAAGATATTTTAGAAATAATAATTGTTGACAATATAACTGAATTTGCCAAGTGTAAAGCAAGAAAAAAATTTTAATTTCGTAGTTTTTTTTAATTTAACATTAAATTATAGTTATATCGGAGCAATGGGACCTCACGCGGAAAATGTTGGCCCCGCGAGGCCTTAAATTATCTTAATCCACGCTCGCGTATACCACACCATAATATATTCAATCGTTGCTTTTAAAATTGAAATAATAATGCTACAATATAGCGTTGTATTCTTATGTTAGATGCTTATTTCCAGTCAGTATATATAACAAAATATCACGTACGCGTGTCTATACTCTATATATATTATATATATATATAATAAAGTGCAAAATTTACGCTGAAAATAAATAATTATAAATATTCGCGTATGCAGCCGCGGAGGCGGAATCCGAAATTAAAACGCGCGCGTAGGACTCGTAGACAAATATTATTAAAAATCACATCCGCTAATTATAATGTTATATTGTACCACACGACGGAATAGTTTTCAATAACATATTATTGTATATTAATACTACTGCGCACCTAAAAATTAATAAACGGTTTATATATACTTTGTAGCGCATATTATCATATACGCGCGCAATGCGACCGACTGTCTCCGCGCAACATAGTTCAATGGAAATCGTCGTCAAAATTTAATCAAACCTACGGCTACTATACAAATTTAAACAGTTACTGGTCCATTTTACTGAATACGGTATTTATTTATAGGCTAATATATATATATATATATATATATATATATAAGCGATAACTGCTTAAAATACAATTTGCTTACAATACGTGCGAAATTATATTTTTATATTGTTTCCTCTCGATAAACCATAAACATAATATATATATATATATTGCAGTACATTATTATATTGTTTATAAGAATTTGGTAAAATAAACGTATCTACCTAATTGTTCTAAATTTAACAGAAAGGTTTCGTACTGAATTCAATAATGTATATATTATATTAGTTTGATTTATTGGAAATTGATAAAATATAGAAAATTAAACGATTTCTAAAATGTAAAATTTATTAAATATAATTTATATTAAAAACAATATCACTAATAATTAAAACTATAATAAAACAAATTTATCCGATTCGCTAATAATATACGCGTAATACGCCGCTTAACCGTATGATTTGTTGTGCTTAATTATACATAATATTATAAATTATAATATCATGATGTGTAAACTGATAATTTATACCGAAACAGAAAATTTGACCTCAGTGTTTTTTTTTTTTTGTATAAATTATCATAAATCCGATATATGTAATTATTGTTAATTTAATCAATCGATTTTCATTGGTTAAATACTTAAATAATATAAAATATAATATTATGTGCATCGAGAATCTATACACTCGTATATTATACAGCTTGTGCGTACCAAGAACAAACACACGTGAAATACATGTATTTATACAGTGTTCGGAACGTTCACATAAAAATTGAATTCGTTCACGTACACGTTCAAAGCGTAAAAAGGGAACTCGTTCGCGTTCACGTTTATATTTTTTTTAAAGAACACGTTATCATGTTCATGTTCTTTAAAAAAATGAACGGCGTTCATTTAATCGTTCATATATATATATATATATATATATATATAAAACTAATTATTTATTACTTTGTGTGACTCCTTTCTTCCTGCAGGAAATATAAATGATGGTTTTCCTTCATTGTATGCCAATATCATATAAACAAGAAAACCAATGCTACTGTTGCATCATTTTTAAGAAAAATTACTTGTAATTTAACAAGTATCTTTTAATTTAATTCAAGAAAATTTTCACCATTTTTATTATATAATTATTATCATTAATTCTAGTAAAATATAAATCAAATTACCTAATGAAATTTGGATTTCATTTAATGAAACAATAAATCATTGGGTTTAGAAAATTGAATATTTACCCGTTACATACCAGTTTTTCTTTTATGTAATGTATAGGTACGTTTTCATTAAATATAAGCAATATTTTTCTGGGTGTGGTGACCCGTGGAATTCGTCGTTAATTTTCTTCTTTTTTTCGGCAAACCTGTAAAAAATCAATCGTAAAAAACCGATAAATTTTTAAATGCGTATATATATATATATAATACACGCATGTAATAATAATAATAATAATAATATATTTAATATTATTATTTATATTTTATGGCCAATCACGGCGATATAGTTAACAATGCAGTAGGCGTCCTCATAGTGTATAATATATTGTATATATCGTATATACGCGCAGAACGTTAGCAGTGACCTTAATTGGCGTTGCGTGGAACGGTTCCCCAAACGCCTCTTTAATTTCGAAAACGGCATTTAGACGGCAAGTGTGAAATATTTCTTCGATCAAACACGTGTAAATTAAAATTATTATATCTATATTATTCGGGTACGCGTAAATTAGTTATAATATACATACAGGTAATAATTTACAAAATATGCTGCAGCTGGAGCTGGTACTTTTATAACATAAATATATATATATATGTTTAAATATTGTTGAGTACGATAATACAGTATTAAACAATCGTATATCTATAGTAAATAATATTCGCGAGAACATATATTATTATGTTAATGTATTGTATTTGATGAAAGTATTTTGATATTGAATTTATCGAGGATTTTTCGAAATGATGGCCCGATTCATTTAATGATAAACATTATAGACATGGAATACGGATTAATAGTAAAAAGTAAAAACTAAGAAGTGATGACCAGTTATTATTATTTTAATTCCGTATCTTATATGAGTGTTGATGGTAAACATTTTTTTTTTTATGTTCGGTAAAATAAAACATAATTCGCGTTTGTCTAATACGACGTTTTATAAATAAAAATGTGGGAGGAAAGTCCTTTTTGTATTTTATGGTGGTGTGGTCTAAAATTAGGAGTGGCAAAATTTGATTTTGCCCATGGTAATAACCTATTTTGACTAAACCTATTTTAACTGTTTAAATTATAATTACACTGTTATGGGTATAAATTTTGTTTATTAATTGCCGTTTATTATATATCCCTCCTCCCTTTGAGAAGAAAGATAAAAACATTTTTTGTAAACAGTGTTATTAGTTTTTTTGGTTTCCGTCTTCCAGAGCGTAAATATAGTATATATATATATATATATATATTTTAATTTTTATATATATATATAGTTCTGCGTTATTATTCTAGCAGGGATATATTCTTCACGGAAGCCCAGTGGCGCCGAACCCCACATTCAGGTATTGTAAAAACAATAGCTCTAATGGGTGGGTGGTCGGGTGGTCCTCACTCCTCAGAGATTGGACTGCATACGGTAATAGTTATATAGTCAAGACTCATTATAATTTACAAAACTATGTTCTTAGAGGTGTTAGTTGTCGTAACGCCAGTATTTTAGTGCCATTAAAGTATTGATATGATTTAATACCATACTACTATACTATAGGTACACTAAAGATAAAACAATATTATATATTATATATTATGGGAGTACCGCATTTGAAAATTACTGCACTGTTCCCACTCTCTCAGTAGGTAACATCTTTGGACGACAATTTTAACATTACAACTCTTATTAAAAATATTATATATAAAAAAAAAACTATATAATATTCATATGTTCACAACAGTAAGTATTTTAAAAATATAGGTAGTTATGGTACCCCACGGGTTTGTTTGACCATTTTTAGGTGGGTGGTACCTAAGGGAAAAATGTTTGACAACAGCATTATTTTTAGAATTCGGCGCCACTGCGGAAGCCACGTGGAATATTTTGTTTTGCAGCCGCGATATTACTCCAATAAATCGGATGTAGTTTTTGTCACAAAAATTTTGTGTGAAGGTTTGATCCATCTTAGGTTTGATTCGACTTTCTCTTCAAACTTTTTCCAATTTGTCTTTCTAAAATTCCACCTTGGCTTTTATGTATTGATCTTACTAAAGAAATTTGTAGTCCAGCTTTGAATAAAACTGGTCTATGTTGAGTATTTGGAAAACCCGTTAACACTTTCCTTGTACAGTGAAGAGGAACTTTTAAATTGTCTGTACTGACTATGCAGATATCTGGGTTTGTTTCGCTTTGCCATCTTGCTGATCGGAAGATCTTTAAGTCTTTTGCGTCGAAAGCTAGATGTAGGTCATTTTTAACCATCAAGTTTGATAGTATTTTTCCATTTTATCATCAGAGGTACCTATATCCCCAGTCGGCATATCGACAGTTAAAGTTTGTTAAAGTCACCTATATCCCCAGTCGGCATATCGACAGTTAAAGTCACCTATATAATATGCTCCTTGATGTTCGAGGGGTGGGAGTGAGGGATTCGGCCACTTAACACTGGGGGGTTTGTATACTGCCATGATTATTCTTTCTGAGATTTGTATGATAATGGACTCTATGTCGTGTTGTCTGCTACAGTTTATGACTTTATATTCCATTGTTTTTTCGTGCGTACATCAGTGAGCTTTGAGAAGCAATACTAGCAATGAATTTATAACCCGGAACTTACATCATTGCGGATTTTTCATCATTTTCTAAATGCGTTTCTTGTAGTGTAATAATATCGATTTTATTATCAGTAGCTAGCTTGCTCAGAATCTCACACTTATTTTTTACTTATTCCTTCTATATTCAGTTGCAGGATATGGATTTTGGGGCCAATATCCTTTGTCAGCGAGTCCTTAAATGAACTATTTTGATTTATTTGAGGTGGGAACATTACTAATGTACTATGTAGTATTTTTGTTGGTCGTGAGGGCGCTATAATAGAAACTAATTCGAACATGTTGATAGAAATCTGAAATAAATTAAGGATCACTTTTTTGTAAAATGCCACTCTAGGCGGGAGCATAGCAGCTCGCCTATACCATCAGCCGGCACTATGTATCTTTTTTTTCAATCCATAGGTTGGTTTGCAGTTCCTTTTCTCCATTCTCCACAGTTACTCGTTATTTCGTTAAGTGTTCTATAGCTTTCGACTCGCACGTCTTTCTTGATTTGTCCTACAAACGCGTTGCGGGGGCATACAGATGACCTTTTTTCTTCAATCATGCCCTCTAATATTGTGTTGTGCAGTTTTTCTACCATTGTCCATTTTCTCCGTCTAATGAAGTCTACTAATGAGCGTTTCTTTCAAGACTATTTTAAGTACATTCAGACATTCTGATCACTTTTTCACTCTATCCAGCTTATTTTCTGCATACGTCTCCAGCACCACATTTCCAGTGCTTCTGATGCCTTTTTTTCGTCTATATATATATATATATAAGTACTTGTGGAGGAATAGGTATATATATAAAAAAAAGAAAAACACGTTTTTAAATTTGTTTGTGTTTTATTTGTTTTGAATTTATATGTCCCGCTTGTTCTTTTTTAAACTATTTTTTATGTCATATTGTATCATTAATTTTTTTTTCTTTTCTAGTTTATTGATAAAATATTTTTTGTTTAGATTGTATAAAATGTCTCGTTTTTTTGTAATTTTTTTTTTTTAAATAACAAAATCACGCGTATGACATACCATACATTACGCATTACAGAATGCACCGTACATAATTTACAGTTTTTAAAAAATTAGATGTAGAATTCCATCTACATACAAATACGTAGTACAATATACATATAAAACACAATTACTTCAAATTTAGAAAAAAAAAGCGAATTAAAATAATTTTAAAATTACCTAGATATAATAAAAATTATAGCTTAACACAAAAATGTTTCATATCTTAAGATCTAATAATGTAATAGATATAATATTATATTCTAAAATTAATAGTACATTACATATATATATATATTTGAAACAGATATAAAGTATAACATACAATTCATTTGCAAAATTATATTAAGTGGAAAATATATATTTTTTTAACTTCCATTTAGTCATTACATGCTACGATTATTTAATATATTTTTAATATTAAAACTAATTTTCGTTTGAAAAAAAAAAAAAAATTGTAAGCTAATACAATCCCAAGTAGACCCAAAAGGCCATGCGCACAAATTGTCAACACAAAAGAATTATCTATTTTTATAAAGCCAAGTCTCTTCTTTTGTTATTTTTTTTTTTTTTACTTCTTGTATAATAACAATTCCCACCTACTCTGTTGCGATGGATTTATTATGCTCGTCAGTATGGATAAAACATAGCTCTCCTAGAATAGCCACCTCTGTAAATAAAAATTCATAAAATAAAACTAAATATTAATTAACAATGCAAGATTAAACAACCCTCAAAATGTAGAATATTACCTTGGTCTACGTGAGGGTCTGTAACCACCATAAAATGATGATTGCACACCACCGCGTGACATTGGACGACCTCGGTACATGGCTCTACCTCTAGACGCTACCGGTCTATTTGTAGTACTAATACCAGGTTTATTCGTTCTTTTTGGATTTACCTAAAAAAAAAATTAATATTTGGAAATAGTCCAATGGATATTATTTAATTTCATTAAATTTAACTGAATTTTACTTTAATTTGACGTCCCCTAAATAATGAGTCATCCATTGCCATTGCAGTGTTGACAGAATCCATGTCAGCAAATTCAATGTATGCAAATCCTTTTGGATGGCCATCGAATTTGTTACACAATATAGTAACTCGGTTGATTGAGCCACATCCATGAAAATGAGCTTCTAATTCTTCTGCTGTTGCAGCATAATCTACCTAAAATTAAAATTAATGCCAACACTTTAAGAACATACACCATTGAGAATATACTTACATTTCCAACATAAACAGATCTAGCATCAGCTTCAGCCTTTTCTTGTTCAGATAAATTATAGGTTGCACCTATAAAAGACGACATTAACAGTTAGTTATACCTTTATAAAAATTATAATTTACAAAATAATATGCACATAATGGCTAAGTTAATTAAGGCTTATTTTTTCAAATTAAAAATATCAATAACTAGTTACGATAACGAAGTTTAGAAAATATTTAACCTAACCGCCTAATTGTTTTTTTACAAACAATTTTTTTTTTTTTTTTTGTGTCGAATAAATTTAGTTACTATACTATCATTATTTGTATTCTGCAGAGATCCACTGTAATATTGAAACATTCAATGTTGTATAATAAAATACTATTAAAATAGTTTTAAAAAGCTAAAGTTTAAAGTTAAATATTGAATTTTTTAATATATCCATAAAATAATTTTAATGCTTATAAACAATTATAACGTATTTGTAGTAAGTAGACAAATAAACAATAATTTACATATTTAAAACTTATTAATGTGCAAATATTGTTTATACACTTTTAACTTCAAATTAAATAATACAATTTACAATCAAATTGAATTGTATTTGTACAAACTCTACTTATAAATAAATTAAACCATAATTTAACTTAATTAACACCTATTTAATATAATTGTATTGTAATGTAGATTTAGTAAGTGATTGCTTAACAATTAGGTAATTGCAACACATGTGGAGATCTACTTCATTAATATTCCTCAAAGTTGTAAAAAAAAATAGCTATAAAACTATTTTAAAGAGCCTTTGAGGTTTTATGCCAATTTTTTCTTTTAATATCTTAAAAACAACTTAATATTTCACTAAAAAAATAACTATATATTAGTAACATGAATAAACATACTTAGAGCCGCTATTACAATGTTGTATTAAACGTAGCGGATACATTTAGTGGTCAATTTATTTAGCGGCAGGTGTTAGTAGCCACTGAACTTTTAAATGAAAAAAATGCTATGGATAAAGCAATGTTATTATTTTTAAAAATTTCTTTTGTTAAAGAATTGTATGTTAATATGCATATTTGTTTTTATTATTTAAAATGAATAAAATGCATAATATGACTCAATTTATTGATAATATCAATGCTGTTGGTCATAGACGATAGTATACAAAGGTCCGATTTTTATGATATCATGACATATAAGAAATTTACATATAGATTTTGTTTAATAAAAATAAGTTGTGTTAATTATTCGTTGCATTTACTGGAAGGAATGCCGGAAACAGTGAGTCATAGATACATACTATGTACAATGTACCTACTACCCATAAACTTTATTTTATCGAATTAATATTTTCTTAAGAATATGATTTCGTCACCAATGAACCAGATATTTCTTACATTGGGTATCATGTAATATAGTGGCAAATATGTTTGGTTTCCAATGTAACTTGCACTAGCAAGACAATAAAAAAGATTTGTATGCAATTGCAGGAATGAATGGTATGTTTTTTTTAAATCTCCATAAAAAAAGAGAATGAAGAAATAGCAAGATTTTTGTTAATATTTAGTGCTATTTATTGTATACATGTCCGAATTCAATTACTAAGAAGTAAAGATGGTGAAATGTATCGAAATTGTAAAGGGTATATGTGTGTGTGTGTGTGTATGTGTGTGTGTATATATATATATATATGAAACATGATAAATTTTAACTTGAGACTTTTTGATGTTACCATAAATTTATGTGTGATTATCAACTATTATATAACAGCAGAAGTAACATTGTAATAATAGTTTATTTTAAACTATATGCTAAAGTCCATGCTACACACTATACTGCACTACTAGATTAATATTGACAGATAAGTATAATATAGCAGGACACTGTAATAACAATATTTATATAGACTTAATTCAATTCCATTAACTTAATTCAATTTTAATAATAAAAATAATAACTATACATAAATTTGTGTATTTGAATACATATCCAACCATCAAGTGCTATTTTTAAACAAATTAACGAATAATTTAATATCCATGTACAGTAGATTTAGTAAGTGATTGCTTAAAATGTATTAATTGCAACACATGTGGAGATCTACTATATTAATATTCCTCATAGTTGTATAAAAAAATAGCTACAAAACTATTTTAAAGAGCTTATGAGGTTAATCATAGTACTTAAAAAAATATTTTTAAAAACCAACTTAATACATCAATCAGAAAGAATTGCAACTTGAAAACATATTATAACTGAGTACATGAATATTTTCATGCAGAAATCATTTCTTTAAACTTACATGAATAATTCACTTTTTATTGAAAATTTTACACAAATTTTTGGAGATTTTATTTATTAATAACATCAATATATATATATATATATATATATATATATATATATATATACTGATATATTAATCTGATATTGTATATAAAATATACACATCACACTAGTTAAGCAAAATTTTAAATAGATAAACAATTAAATTTTTTTAAAATGTAATGTAAATTTAGTAAGTGATTGCTTAAAATTATTAACTGCAACACATGTGGAGATCTACAATGTTAATATTCCTCAAATGTGTATAAAAAATAGTTACAAAACTATTTTAAAGAGCTTATGAGGTTATAATTTTTTTTAATCTTAAAACAACTAAATACTTCATACATAACTTTGTAACTTACACTAACATTTCTACATATACATATGAATGCATATGAAATAATTAAATTGACCATAACATTTTTAAAAGTTGCATACCTTTACGAAAAATGTGTGTATTATTATCATTCAGTTATATTAAACAAAATACTAATAATAAAACATTTATAAATTAAACACCAACCAGCATTTTAAATTTATTAAGTAACATTACTCATAAAATAAAGATGTATAAAATGTTGCCATATACCAATGTTTTTGTGTATATATTTTACTGTGATTTAACAAAAAGTAATAAAAACTAATTAAATAATAAATACCATGTATTATTGAGCATCTATACTCTATACTGATTCGTTTGTGTGTGTGTGTGTGTGTGTGTGTGTGTGTGTGTGTGTGTGTGTGTGTGTGTGTGTGTGTGTGTGTGTGTGTGTGTGTGTGTGTGTGTGTGTGTGTGTGTGTGTGTGTGTGCGTGTGTCATAGGAACAAGACCATTTATTATTATTTATTTATTTATTCATTAGCACTTTAAAACATTAAAAAAATACTGAAAAGTTCATAAAGTTCAATTTTTTTAATAGGCCAAAATCAGAAAGTGTATATTGATTCATATTAAATCATAGGAACAAGACCATTTACTCATCATGCTGGCATTTAACAATGATATTATATAATAAAATTATACATAAATAAGTAGATTAAAATCAGACCAGTAAATGTTTTACAATAATCAAAAATTATCATACGAACGAGACTAAAATTCATCATCAATTAATCTTTAATAATTAATGTAAACACTAATCAAATATTATTACTTAATTTAGTAAGTGTAATAGCCTATTTTATTCTTGCATTAGTTTATTTATTACTGGGGAATGGATATATCCATAAAACCATCAAAATGTTGAATAGTAAGTGTTAATTAAATGTTTTAATTTAAAAAAATAATAGTTCAAAATTTTAAATGTTTCAGTTTGTATTATTTTTATACTCCTGTTAATTAAAAATAAAAATAAAACCAATAAAAATGTTTACAATAATTTCTATTAAAATAAAAATCACCATATTGAATAGAATTTAGTAAATGTTAAGTTTCAAGTTGTTTTCAATAATAACAACTTATTAGAGACCTACAAAATTATATTTCTCATTCATCGAAATATCTATGTATAATAGTTACACAACACAAAGACAAATTAAATATCATAAAACTGTTAAATAGAATAAGTGTTAATAAAATATATTATTTGTTAACACATGTGGAGTTGTTTAAAATTTTATACCTCAACATATAGAAGGCATAATTACTATAAAGCAATAACGCAGAACTTTTTGAGGATAACATTTATGTTAAATTCAAATGTGGTTTTTATATTAATTATCAAAAATCATGTGGATATTTGTTGACACATATGCAGTTTATTTATCAGATTTTACTTACCATGTCATATCGATACCATATGAATAACTTATTATAATTTATGTTATTGCTAAACAGAATATGTATTAAATAGAATTTATTTTCCCCGTGTAATTAAGTCATATATAAAACCATGGAAATGACTAGTTTTTATATAAATATCATAATTATTTCAATAAAATTGATTTGAAAGAAATAAAGTACCCATTTAATAATTTCGCATACTTGTTTTCGAAGAGTTTGCAGATGAAAGTACAGGTGTATTTGACATCTCTTGATCTACTTGAGACTGCAATTTTTTTAACTTTTCTGCTTCTTCTTCCATTTCACGTACACGAGCTCTAATTACTTCCAAGTCCTAAGCATATAATAATGTTTGTATTCAGTACATATTTATCTTTTTACAATATTCAACAAAATGCAACTTACGGAATCTGCCGATGTTTGAGAATCAGCATTATTTGATTGGCCATTTTCAATTAAATCAAATGAAATACTGTTTTCATTATTGATTTGCGTATTATGTTCTTCAGATGATATATCAATACCACCTTCTAATAATTGGTCATCTAAATCTGCCATTATTGTAGGGTCTAAAAATAGAAATTGTTCATTTAAATAATTAGTAGTTAGTTAACATAAGATTGGTCAACATTTAATCATTTAGGGATTAATATTAAACATTTGTGTAAATATGAAATAGGTGAAAAAAAAATGAGATTCGATTGCTGGACATCAATAAAATTAATGAAATTAATTGTTGCCAAAACCAATTCTGCTGAGCAACACTTGGTACGAGTATCCAAAATCATGAATTTTTAGGTTTTGAATTATTTTCTTAGATACCTACACGTCTTTAAACTGCTAAGGAAATAAAAACAATGTTTTTAAGACACTACTAGGTACTGACTAGTGTGTGATATTATTTATAAACGCATGATTAATAACTGCTACATCTTATGTTTTAAAATCAATAGGAGTATTGGAAGGTAGATAGTTTTTCAATGTTAAACTGAACTAGGCTGGGTGATTTATTCCAAATTAAATAATTTACCGTTCAACCATTATGTCAGATGGAGACCATTCATTAAAAATTGCAATATTATGTTTATGTAAGGTTTGATTTATTATTTTAACATGCATGTCAAAATTAAAAAGTTATTAAAATTGTATTAAACACTAAACTGTATTACATTCAATAAGAAGTATGTAATTAATTAGTAAATAGTATTAGTTGGTACCAAAAAAAAAAATATATATATATATATATTAAATACCAATAACCGATGATATATCAAAATTCAACTAGAAGAATTGGTTTTTTTTTCATTAGTTTATTGATAGGGCTGTGAATCTGAATCAAATTAAATATTTGTCGCAAAATATTTTTTTTATTAGAACAAATTTCAAATTATGTATTAAAGCGTTACTGAGTTTATGAGTCGTTCTTATCTTTTATCGCATAAGATCGTCAATCGACCATTTACGCAAGTAGCCAATAAGTATCTACACACAAATATATATTTTATAAATCATAATACGATTAGTTTAAATATAAAACAATCAAGAAAAAAACAAACTCAGTTTAGCTACCAAACAAACTTATGATTTTTCTTTTTTCTCATTTAATCATATGAAATTTTATGTAGTCAGTTTTTTCTGGCTGAACTTAATTTAAAAATTATAATCATTTGAAGTTTGGCGTTTTCTAGTATTGTATTAAACAGATAGAACCGTCAGGCGCCAGCACCTCATGCCATAGCATAATGCGTCATTCACGATTCACAAGAATGTGGGTTCGATACCAATAAGTACTTTGAAATGTTTTTAACTCGCAAAGGCTTTACTTCTTACCTACAGTGATTTTGCACGACAAAATTGTAGATAATTTTGAAATAAGGCATTATACAAATATATTTTTACGGATTCTCATAAAATAATATTTTGTTATTAACTAACTTAAAATGAAAGTCATCGCTTCACGAGCTGGAGTCGAAACTCAAATAAAAACTAAAATAAATTTTATTATGAAAAACCACCACACATAGATCACGTGTCATAATTATGTTTATGAGTGGCGTACAAAGTAACAACGAATGCCTTTGTAAGGTAAAAAATGTAAAAAAATTTCAAAATAACTTATAATAGTATCAAATCCACGTTCTCGTAAACGGGAAACGACGCAGTGTTCCATTAAGCTACATCACGCGAGATAATAGAATTTAATGATTTTGATTGTTCAACATAACACTGAAAAACACCAAACTTCAAAACTGACTACACAATCGTTTATAACTTTAAAAATCACATACGATTAAAAAAAAAATATATATATATATAAAATCACCCGGGAACTAAACTAGAATTATACCGGAAAAAATATTTTCAACATTTCTTGGTAGATATCTACATCTAATTTGTACGCATACATTAGACGTAAAACGTGTTTTTTAATAGATACCACTGATTACTTTTTTCTTTTTTTTTTTTAACACCGTTACATCATTAATAAATTACTGAAAATAAACGCGTCGTAGGTTTTATACAGTATTCGAAACGCGTTTCATCGTAGCTTTTTTTTTTTTTTTTAACACGCATTAATAACAAACGAATGTCAAATAAAACGATAACGTTTGAAATAAACGACGTTTTTCGAGAAACACGACGAACGATTGAACAGTATCTAAACAAAAAAGCGGTGGGGTCCCACCGCTTTCTCGAGCTATGACACGAACTACGGAAGAACATTTATAACAGATGTATATACTTGGATAAGCTGCTTCTATAGACGGCCTATTAGTCCTTTTTTTTCTAGCGACACACGCCCACTACTAGGCTTCTCTTATGTGATTTCATGTGGCCAAACACGTATCGATTCATCGGCGACAAATTAAACCGTACGTTCACAATAACAGTAACAGAAAAAAAACGTACAATGTTGTGACGGGCGGAAAAAAAAACGTGCGAATAAAACGACTTGTATAGACGCAGATTCGTAAAAATCCGAAATCGTGCCGTTAAAACACGTACGAGCAGAGTGGGGGAGTGCGTGAGGCACAACAGATGTAACGCACAGCGGCTCGTCGTTACAGGGAATTCGCGTTTATACGAATGGGACGGAAAGTGAAAAAACAAAACGCCGAAAAGCCGTACGGTACCGGCGGCGTGAAAAACCGCCGCGAGTCCACGCAACCGTACGGCCGGCGTCGGTTTTATTCGTCTCGGAAAACGGCAGTGGACACTACGAAAACCGTGGACGGCGAAAACGGAAACCACGGAAAACCGTCGATTTTTGACAATATTAAAATACGCGATTACTATACCCGACCGGCGGACGGACGTCTCAAAGTTTTAACGGTCGTACGACGGCCGGCCGGCCCGTTCGGGCGTGTTCGGTACTTACACAGCTTCGGGTTCGATGGAAACGGATGAAAATCAGTCGTTGCGGCACACGGTTCACGGACGTGGAAAAAAAAAAAATAATAAAACGTTTGCCGGTAATGATGGCGGCGGCCGTATAAACAAAATAACAAAATATTATCAGCGTCTGTACGGAACGGACGTACGTAACAGTTGTTCGGCCGATATAACGCAAATACGTACAACGGTACGCGATGGCGGTACGTATCTATCACAACAAACAATAACTATCAGTTTTTTGCGCACAGGCTGACCAACGTGAATCGCGGACGCGTATACCGGCACGCGCGCGCCGCTACGGACTCGTTATCGTCGTCGTCGTCGTCGTCGTCGAAAAACCCGAAAAAAAGAAACGTCTCACTGCCGGCGGAACGCGGTCTCGTCGATTTATAATATGAGATTCTAACCAAAGAACTCGTATATAGTTTGCGGTCACGGTCGCGTACACGCTTGACGGAGATAACCGCGAACGCGGTAAGAGCGACATTCACGACCACAACAAACCGACGGGCCAGTCTGGCAAACGTACCCGCCGCGCGGAACGCGACGGATTCGACGGCCGAATTTCCCCGTAGTAGAATTATATTTTGTAACACCAAAAAATACGGAATAAGACTACGTCCGTATATTATTATTCGGCAAAACATTTTGTTTTTTCCGACCAAAAATGTGTAATGCATGTCATCAGATCTGATCTTGCTTTTCCGGAGAAAATTGGTTTTTATTTCAAATATACAACAAAAAGTGTTGGGAAACGTTCTCGTATATATTCAAAAAATTCAACCAGAAGTTTTAGGATAAATGTGTGAAATTCTCCAAATTTATCTCTCCACAAAAATATCATTAAACCCAAAATCGCTTTTTTTTTTTTGTATATGAGTAGGTAAATATTTTACGACAGGATCGGTTTCTAATAAGAACATTCCAACAGAGATCATTTCCATCATTCCATCCGTCCACAGTCGTGCGATTTGCGTCGAACTGCAACTATGTAAGAAAAATATACCATGTGACTACTGTATAATTTTGGTGAATTAAACTGAAATCCGGATGTAATCCGACCATTTGCGTCGGCCGCATACACATTGCCAGTGTCACAAATGGCGGCCGTGCTTCTGTGATAATGTCGAGTCGACTAGCTATATAGTTGTTTTATACGTCTATGGCACGATTTAAGATATATATATTATATCTTAAATCGTGGTCTATGGTCGGCCGAGTTTTTTTCCCGATAACGGTCCAATAATTCGAAAAGGTGTTCGAAAAATATTCGGCTGATATCGGGTCCATATAGTCAGGCGCGGATCCAGAATTAAAATTTGGGGGGGAGGTCAAAAGAACAAAAAATTATAAGTAGGTACACAATAGAAAAAAAAATTTTAATAATCGTATCTTTTCGTCGAACATTCAAATATTTCCGCCGATAAATCGATTTCTTATCTATATATATATATATATATATATGAATCCCTATTTCCCTTGGTCACACCATAAGTTGAGAACGCCTTTACCGATTTCATTAATCTTTTTTGTATGTTTTCTAATACTCTAGAGTATAGTACTATAGCTATAGTCATATACTGTCATAGATGGTTTTTACGGAAAGAAAAATTAAGAAAATTGGAAAATTTCAGAAAAATCAAGGACACTACAATATAAAACATGTATTTGTCTATGGATACCATAATTATTGACGACCATAATTAAATCATAATTTGTATGTTTTCAATTTAGATTGAATATAATATATATAAGTACGCAGCTCGATAAAAAAACACGAAAGCAATAAATAATATTTAAATATTTATAATATTTTAACAATAATAAATCGACTCAATTGGATTCAGTGGAGAGAAGCGTTTGGTGTTCTGTGCGATAAGAGAATGCCAACGAGGTTGAAAGTCAAGTTCTATAAGAGTGTAGTGAGACCAACTATGTTGTATGATTCAGAGTTCTGGGTATAGTGGACGAGAAAATAGAGCAAATTACCAGTGTAAGATAATGCTTAGATGGATGAGTGGGGAAATGAATATGTGAAAAGAAGCATAGATGTAGTGTCGATCGTAGAGATGAAAGAGAATAGACATACATAGATGGGTAGTTCATGTTATGAGGAGAGAAGATTCGGAGGCGGTAAGAATGGTTATGGAAATGAAGAAGAGGAAGAGGAAAACCGGAGAAGTGGTTGAATGCGATTGAGTGCGTGATATTAGGACTGCTGGTGTGTACGTGAAAGATGTGGGAGATCGAGTCAAGTAAAGGTTTAGGACAAAGGTCGACCCCAAATAGCTGGGATAGAGGCAGGGAGAAGTAGAAGAAGAATCACACGGGCGAAGCCGGGTAGTTCAACTAGTTATATATATTTACTCGCGACTCGCCAACAATATTATCGTCAATCAGTTTATATTAAATCGCTGTTTATATATGCGTAATGCGTTGTATGAAACAAAATATTAACTATTTAAACAACATGTAAATATTAAACATTTTTAGCGCAACAAAAATGTCTGTGAAAAAAATTAAAAATCAATTATTTTCAAGTAAACATAAAAGACTTAATCTTGAGGTTTGTTGGGGAGGTCATGACCCCTATCCCTATGACCCCCCCTGGATCTGCGCTTGATCTGACGCTGACAGGGGCGTATTAACTATTAAGGTTCAATATTTAAGGATGGGGGGGGGCAAATATAATTTGCCGCCACTAAATTTACAGTACAGATTAAAATTCCAACAGACTAAAACATAATTCCAAAGGTCCATGATCGGTGTGCCGCCCGGGGCAAATGCATCCTTTGCCCCCCCCCTCAATGCGCCCCTGGACGCTGACCGTATATGTACCTACTCGTATAAATCGTATAATGGAGAACGGTAGTACACGAGTAGGATTTTAAATTCTCGACGCAACAGCTATGATTAACAAGACGTGATTTTATATATATATATATATATATATAAATCGTATTACTTATAATCAGGGCTCGGATTCTGTAGCATTTGCTATAATATAATTATAATTATTAAATAATACTCAGTTTTGTTTTTTTCAATTTTGGTGCGTTATTTTTTGCTAATTCGCATTAAATATGATTTTTGTGATTTTTTTAAAGTCTTATTTGAATTAAATGAAAGTAATAAGAAAAATGTTGTCGATTATATACCCTCGATTAGGTCATCCCGCATTGAGTGTATTTATATACACGTTTTTGCCTCCTATTTTTCTTTTGATATTTTAAACTGTCACATCTTTTGAAAAATAATTTTAATTAAAAATTTTTTTTTATTTTGCTATTTTTTATGTCCTTAAGGCATATTATAGCGCGTATTTTAAGCTTTTATTACAGCACATATTTCAGTACTTTATAGTGCTATTAAAACCGATCCCTGCTGATAACATTATTATTTACCGCGTAAAATGATTATTACGCAATAAATAAAAATGTAAAACTATTTATTTGTACCATAGACATATGTCTATGAGTACGATGATTTCTCTATCATTTTGTCACTCAAGTGGTCACACTGCCAGCGTTATCATCGATCGTCATCGATTATCTCATCCCTCCAGTCCCGTAGGAGCCCGCAGCAGCTGGAGTCAGCCTGCCTGTAGGAGGCTTATTTTTTTCAGATAAATATACTAATTAATACTGAATTTTGATTTATCAATTATCCATTGTAAAGTCTAATTTTTTTTATACTGGTAATGTCTTTTTTTTTTTATTCGTAAAAGCAACTGTTTGTCATGTTTTTAATCACTGCCGTACAAAGTATTATTTAAGAATATTGTTTTCTGTTTAGTTTTTTGCAAACTGCATTAATTTTATGCTTCATGTAGTCTAAGTATTCTCTATGATTTGTGACGACTTTGATTATTTGTAATCAAAAAAGGTAAAGATACGTTTTAATTTTTTTTTTTACTTGTACATATTTAAAAAATTAAAATTCCATGTAATTCATATTTAAACCATTACATTTGGTTTTGATTTTTTTTTCCAAACTTCGAATGTATACTTTTTGTTTTTTTTCGCAATAATTTTGTTTATAAAGGAAGCTATTTAGAAAATTATGCCTTATATTTTAAATAAGTACGCCCGATAAATGTTCAATCACCTTGATGTTTATTGCTCCTAGTTATATTGTATGTATTGCAAATTGTTATACATTTTAATTTATTTAAAATTTTATCTTTTCAAGTTAAAATGTTAGCATCATGTTCGATATGCGGCGATGTTTTTACTGGAATTCATCCGGAATCTGTTCATTCAACACCTTGTGGCCATGTTTTCCACTATGATTGTCTCATGACGTGGATTAAAAGGTACGCTGTGGCCCACGGCAATGCTTGTATAGTCAATTGTTGATATAGCTCTGCCAAGTGTATTATTGATCTATGAATTCAAGTAACTCGTCCAATATTTTTCTTTTTATGATTTTAAGATCACAAACATGTCCTCACTGTCGGTCAAAAGTAACAGAAAAGCAAATTATTAAATTGTATTTTCACAACAATTCAAGTTTAAGTGTAAAAGAAGATATATCTTCATTAACACATCAGGTGCAATCACTTACATTTCAAAATACTCTGAAGGATCAAGAGATAAAAAATTTACTACAGGAAACCAAAAAAGAAAAAGAACAACTGATGGCATTAAAGTATAAAAAAATACATTATTTTTATTTTATTTTTTTGTATTATAAACATATATATTAATTATATTTATAGGAAACATGTAAAAGATGTAGAAGATAAAGTACGGGGTCATCAGACATTATTATCTAGCTTACAAGAAAACATCCGTTTTCTAAAATCCGAATGCAAAAAATCCACTTGTTACAAGCTTGAAGCTGAGGAATTAAGAAAAGACTTGGAAAAATATCAATCGTAAGATTCAATTATCCTAAATGTTTTAGTTTGCTTTAATTGTTTAACTTTTATATATATATATATATATATATATATATATATATATATATATATATATCATACATCTATAAACACTTTTGAATGATGTCATTATTTATTTTTTTAAACATTTGTTTAATTGTAAATAATTTACATTTCAGAATAAACAGTATATTATACGGGACACTTGCAGATTCTCAAGAAGCAGTATGTTTATTAAAAAAAAAGACTGATATTCAAACTTTATGTTTACTTATAACTTCTTTTAAAAGGTATAATACATTGTTTATTTATTATACAACTAGTATAGTACATAATATATTTTTAAATTTAATTTTTAGAGAAATTCAGACATTAAAAGAAGTTAATAGGGATTTAGAAAATAAGTTTTCACAGCGTGTTACCAAATACATGGAACTGAAGAGACATTTGTGTAGTGTAACGTCTAAAGAATCTATGAATACTCGAGTAATGGAGTATGTACATTTTTCCATTGTTCATTTTATAATAAATTGTTTAAAGTTATAAAACAAAAAAATATATATATTTATATATCTTACAATACTTCCACTTGTTTGTCCAATAATTAAATATTAAATATGCGAAAAAGATATAGAAACAATTATTTAGTAGTATACAAAATAATTAGTATTAATGTAATTATACATAGTACAGTTCAGCAACCAAAAAAATAAACAAGTACAATTAACTAATTTATTAATTAATTAATCTCATTTTCAGTCTTTTCTGTGATAAATAACTACTAGTATAAATAAAAAAATATCAAAAGTACTGTCTCAATCGCATTTTCTACCTAATTGTAATATTTTGAGTATTATTGACTAAATGTATATTTATAATAATAAGTATATATTTAATCAATACTTAAGTATTAACTAAGATATTAACTCTAACGTATTTCCTTTAGAATCTAAAATTAGTTTTTATTGTCCTTACTCTCAAATTATCTAAATATGCACACTGTTAATAAAGCAGATGCATAAGTAACACCTTTTATGGTAGTTGTTAACTGTTTTTTTTTTTAATTTAGAAAATTAAAATCGGAAATTGTTGACCTTGAAGCGGAAATTACAAGACTTCAAAAAAAATGTGAAAATTTAGAATCCATGATCCAAGCAAATGATAATACTCCAAGAAGAACTGAATTACGTAAAAGATTAATACATGAAAGTCCAGCCCCTGAGATGCCAAATACTCCAACTCTAGAAGAAGTACGTAAACTGATAATAATTTATTTAAAAAAATATTAATAATAAATAACATTGCTGTTACGTACTATATTACATTAATATTAGATAATTATTAATTAATTAGCTTACACTAATTTCAATTATAATTTTTTTAGGATTGTAAAACAAATATATATGTACCAGGAAATTCAGTACAACCAAAAGGACTATTGAGACCACATTATTTGAACAACAAAACAGAACAATCATCGTCACAATGTGTAAAAACATATTTACTTCTATAATATTTCTATTCGTTTTGAATTGTATTAACGTTATAATATTATAATTCTTGTTTAGGTGAACACGTTTATGCCTAAAAGCCCTCGGCGACCAATTGGATTTATGAGACCCCCTTTAACTTCAAAATCAGTAAGTGCTAATTATGTATCAAAATCTGTGGCTTTATCAAGTAGTTCAGACGAAGAAATCTACGATGGTCTTGGTGGTCGATCAAAACCAGATGTCTATCCTAGTCGACAGAAACCATTAACTAAAAAACGGAAATTAGTCTCCAATTACAAGAAGAAACTTCCACCGCCGACTGGTAATAAAACTTTAGATAGTTTTTTATCTGCCGAAATTGTTTAATGAATCGTTATCTCATTATAGCAAAATACAAAAATATAAATAAATATATAATTTTTAAATAGTATTTATTTGATAACTTAATATTACAATTCTAATAATATGTAAATACATTAGTAATATACTTTTTTTATTTATAATATGTATGACAGGCTTTTTAATGTAATAATGAATATTATTAAGCCAATGCACAATATTTATTATTAAATTTGTGTACATAAAATGCTCATTACTAATACAAACACTGTCATTGACTTAATGAGATTACATTTTGAACACACTTTAGTGTTTGGCTCCTGTAAAAACAAAATTAATTGTCATTTGATGTAGAAAACAAATTAAATGATGAATTTATAAATATATGTTATATGATGTATTAATACATATATATATTTTTTTTTTTTTTTATTACCTCTGGATGACTGTTATAACATCCACCCAATTTTCGTCTATAAAAAGAGTTAAGATTCAGTTTGTTGCAACTATGATTCGTGATAATACCCGATGAGTTGTCGTATTTCACTTTAACTGGATTAACACTCAAATTGCTTTGACTACTTTCTGCATTTTTTACAACAACAAGAAGTAAATTCGAATGGACTATGCGTTTTACGAAAAATGGCCTAGAACAATATGTATATATTTAATGGTTATCATTGTTCATGATGTAAATCATACCGTATAGTTGATCCAGCTGATGGTGGAGCACCATATCCTTCTGCACTGAGATGCTTCTGTTGTAACATAAACAAATCGGCCTCTTTGTCACAGGGTGTATAGATAATTTTATATTTGTCCGTATTTTTGTTGGGCATATTATCATCTACATTACCTAATAACATATATTATAAATTATAATATAGTGAAACAGTACTCAGGCATTTTCCTCAGATAAAATATGTTTAAAATAAATTCTATGGGCAAAGTATATTTGGGTATGTAAAAAATAATTAAGTTGAACATTTTTCTTGTTTGTTAGACAAGCCAGTTCAATATCAAATAAATATTTTTTTAGTCTCTAATTCTATTTAAAAATTCCGTATTGATCTGGTTTCATTTTACTTATAATTACGTTAGAGTATTTAATATTTTGGATGAATCCACTGACTGATTACCTTCATTGACTGACCATACGTGGGCAAAGTTTCCTTCGATTAATAGCCACATTAAATTCATCAAGAACATTTTAAGACTTGTATACACTATGTAAAATGGCTGCAAACATAAAATAATTATTTATTTTATATCTAATAACAATATTTGCAATTATTGTAGTATACTCTGTTCAATATTTTTTGAATTTATAAATGAAAACATTTGTAGTAACAGAAACTTTAGTAATTACTCGGTTTCAAGTTTTCTTTATCATATTTTCTAAAATATTAGAATAACTCAACAAAAGTTATATTAAATATATGTATTATGACTTGTTGTTCATTAATAATACAATAACAGCTCTAAAATTAAATAAAACTCAAAATTACTGTCAGCAAATAGGATGAAGCACTTGTTATTGGTATTATTTCTTTACATAAAGCTTGGTAATCAAACATATGTATTCTTCTGAAAATTTTCGTTGAAATCATTTTTTCCATAATAACTCCAGTGCTCTTCAATTCGGTTTGTGCAAAGAATCTACCAGTATCTGCTGGAATTTCTGATAAAACAACGTATCCATTTTCATCAATTATATAACAATCGACGTGATCAGATTTGCAGGGTAAACAATTGGAACACTGTAAATCATTTATCATTAATAGATATTCCAAAACAAAATGAATAAAATTATTTACATTTTCATTCGGTTGTGTAATTTCCATGAAGCGGTCGTAAAATTTTTTGTGTGACATTTCATATCCAACTACTGATCCTGGCGCTTTATTATTTTCATCCTCAACAAATATTGCGTGACTAGCTGTGATTTTTAATTTATCATTGTCGCCTATATAACGCGTATATTAGAAATTAATATTATAAAATACTAATATTATTAATATATATATATATTTTTTTAACAAATACCTACCAGAATTAAAAGGCACCGAGAACACGAATGCTTGTGGATTCAGATTATGATATAGTACTGGGCGTTTGTACCAGACTTCTTCAACCGAACGATTATGTACATCTCCAAATTGTCTTTAAAAAAAAATGACAAAAGATATTTTTGATACTTTTTTGTAAATATTGATATTCTATATGATGCACATACAATTCACCTTCAGCCAGATCAAGCATATGTTGCCATCGACTTAATCCTCCTTGAGTGGCCAAAAATCTAACACTTACATTATATTGGTTTACAAAACGTTTTCTAAAATAAAGACATCAATATAAATAGCAAACTAATATAACGTTAAAGTTTAAAAATTACTCAAATTCTGAAGTTGGTATCCAAGTTGAATTGTACAACGCATGTGTTATTTTCGCATCAAAAAATAATAATTGCATTAATTCTTTATCGCCTAAAAATTTTTACAAAATTTGCAATAAAAATTTAGTACTAAGATAATTATTGTTAATTAACTTACAGTAGAATTCATCTATGTCTATTGGTTTCCTGTCGCATTCACCTGTTTGCCACAAAATAAACATAAATCATTTAGACGAAATTTATTTAACTATAAATATGTACTTACGTCTGTCAAATTCATCCATTGAAATATTTTCAAAATTTGAATCTGGATATTGTTCTCTCCATTCCCATTCTGGAGAAAATATTTTTTCCATGAAATGTATTAATTTATCTTCAGGATTTTTGAACTTTCGCTCGGATGAATGAAAATAATCGCAATACACCCTGTAATATTGGTAAACTATAATAATTTAGATGGAAAAAAATATATATTTTTATTTAACAAAATCACAATATACCAATTTGGATGAATTTTCCATTTATCTTGAAAATATTTATCAAATGGCTCTCCTAAATAATATATATGTCAATTTTTACTATTTTATTATATATATTCTTTCCCAACACTTCTAATATTTACCGCTTTCTATTGACTTATTAATTTCATCGCCAGCTTTAATCCAATTATTACCATATGAATCAGGTAACACTAAGCCAAGGGTAAATGGTCCTTCAATTTTTGGATCTAATGCTGTATAATGATAATTACGAACTTCGGAGCCAACTCGTCTCTAAATGAAATTAATACATTTATTAAATTTCAATTATCCAATGTCAATAATATTTAATAATATTTATTAGCATTACTGTACCATATTATCATAGTGAAACTTAATGCTTAAATTTTCCATTGATCCACGAGTATGATTAACAATTGCTTCCCGTAACTACTCAAGGAATAAAATAAAAATGAATATATATTTAACTATTCTATTTCGAACAAATAATATTACTTGAACTATATTTTTATGTGGTTTTCTTGATATTTCATTATCATCGTCCAACATTTCTAACTCAGTTAAATCAATACTGTTGTGATTTTCTTTAAGAATACCTTCTTCCTTAAAATTATATTTAATTGATGATTTTAATTTATTTTAAATTATTAATTTAATATATTTACTTACAACAGGTCTTAACTTTGGATGAAATAACACATAACCATTATTTGTAACGACAAAAGCATAACCATTTACACCAATCTGGATAATTTAAATACAATTATTATTTATTTAGATATGAAAATATGAATTTTAAAATTTAAAACAATAAGAAATTAATTTTTTAAAAAATCACATATTAGATAATTAAACTTTTAAGTTTTTGTATAAATATATAAATACTATTTGTAATTACTAGGATTCAGGATTTATTGCACTAAAATTCTTGAAAATATGAATGAACATATTATGTACATAATAAAATAACTGAGATATGCAATTAAATATACATATATATTTTTAAACAATTAAATATTAAATGAAATAGCTATAAAACTTAATATTTTAATTTTAACACTATTTAAATTTGAATTTTTTTTAAAATTAAAATTGTTTTTTTACAATAAAATTACTCTGCAAGGTCTACATTTTTTTTTCTTTTACCATAATAAAAAAATAAAAATAATCATTGAAAAGAAAATTCCCTCCACAAAAAACTCATGGTAACAGTAAACAAAACCCAGTGTTAATTTTCAAAATGTATTTACTTAACATAATAACTAGAAAATGTGTCAATATGCTAAAAATAATAATTAAATAGTTAAAATCTGCCAAATATGCTAAACGCGAGAAAGTTGGCAGAAAATAAAAGGTATTTAAGTTTGTTATTCTTCAAAAACAAATGTATATCCTACTTTGAATATTCTACTGAAAGAATATGCAAATGTAAGAAATTTCAGACTCTAGTAATTACTTTATAAGGAAGTGTAAGCTTTTCAAATTCAGCAATCGGTACATCGGTTCCAGCAACACCTAGTAAATCTCCTTTAACTCTAGTCTAAAATAAAAAAATGTACAAACTAGGTATTAAAAACTTAATTAATAGTACCTAATAATAACAATAAATATAATTATTACTACAATTAATGATTTCAACCATAATATAAAAATTATTTTGAAAAAAAAAATCCAACCTTGTTAAATTCATCCCTTTTTTTGTTAAATATTGGTATAGAAATTGCAGTCATTGGCCTATATTCTTGATATTTTCCTTCTTCATCTTTACTCTGTGCAATAAGTAGTCATTTTATGTGATTAATATATTTATATAGTCATTACTAATTACTCATTATTATAATATTAAATACTCAAATGTTTCACACAAGGTAATATTTAAAGGTATTTATTTTGTTTATCCATTTATTATAATATATGTAGTTTATAAATTAGTAAGTGATGTTTAGTTTATCTCGGTGGTTTAGAATTATTTAATCTACGATTTTGGGTTTGGGTTTGGGTAATCACAGGTAAACACAACAAATACCTCGGAGTTCAATATCAAATACATAGAATCCATTTTATGTTGGTTAGGGAATTGTTTTTGTTCATTCAAATTTGCAGCAAGATCACTCTTCTGCTTATCAAAATCCATTGAATTTTTCAATGCATTTGTCATATATGGATCCTAACAAAATGCTCTTAATATTAATTATAGGTGTCAAATAGAACCTAAGTAATGCCATCAATAACTTATAATAATCTTATACAAATGCTGACACTTACAGATATGTCCATAAATGTATGAGACCATGTTACAGGATGTTTTTCAGCTTGTAACACCAGAGGTCTTGCTAAAATGGCTATGTACTTCAATACGCTTTCAAGTACTTCATCCTTTGAATGTACATGTGCAAAGCTGCCTATAAACACGAAATAAATATTACTTGTATATTAGAGTTGGCTTTGCTTATCATTATGTGTAATTAATATTCAGTTAATAATCAACCCCTGTTTTCACAAGCAAGTCGTTCAAGTTCAGGTGTTGTAGTTATATCGCGACCAATCATGTAAGTGAATATTCGCACTGGTATATTAGTAACTTTATTATCATCAATACGATTGTATTGTTGAACAACTTCAAAAAGCTCATCATTAGGATCATCGTCCGTGATTAACATAATCATTTGATTACATGTCTCTTCGGAACATTTTTTATTGTTTCTGTTCTAAAATAATATTCAGTAATCAGATTGCTTACTGGGTATTAAATAATAATTTGAATACATACATTAGATAAAAGTTCAAAAGCTTCAATAAATGCCTTACTATAGTTTGCTGTTAAGGATGGTGATAGTCTTATATCTTCAATTATAGCCTTATGAAACGTATTGAGATTTTCAGGAGTAGCCTAATACACCAAATGGTTATATTTTGAATATATTGTAAAATAAATAATTTAAAAATAACAACTTGTAATTGGAATTACCTGAACTAATTCTTTAAAACAAGGTACTAAGTAGGCAAAAGTAGTATTGAAAAAAATAATATTAACTGAATCATCATTATTAAATGTCTTTAGAAGAGATTTAATTACAAGTTGAGAAATTAATTGGTGCATGCCATACATAGAACCAGAAGTATCTAGTAAAATAACTACATCCTTTGAACAAGTTGCAGCTTGTATGTACCAAGGCCGTAGTCGGGCGTCAAACACACTTGGTTTAGCTGACCATCTTACAGCTAAAAATAATATGTTAAGATAGGTAGGTTAGTACGCTTTTTTTCAACTCAACTAATGAGAATGAAATTTTCTATAAAATAATTTATACACACAAATATATATATATATATAATATATAATGTATATCCTTATATAGTTATATATATAAAAGAACAGGCTTTTTTTATATACAAAGTTCAAGTTTCTAACGATAAACTTTTAATAAACTTTTTTACAATTTTTTTTTGATAGAGTTGTTCCAAATACTTCCCCGAGTTTTACTACATCGCCCATTTTTACATGTTTAGTCTGAAGAGGGGAAGGGAAGGAATGTATTGTACTTAAATGTTATGGTTTTACTATAAATATATGAGTCCTATTTACGGCAGATATACTGCAGTATACACACAAGAAAATGTTCTAAATTACTCCTACAAATTGGTAATGGGACTTTAAATGATAAGGTTGAGTATATCACAGTTGTAAAAAAATTAGCAGTATCGACAAATTTGTGCAAAATCATATATGAATTTTTCGAATATTAAAATAAAAATTCGTAGATACTGTTAATATTTGTGTCATAATTATATCTATCATAATATGTATATAGAATCATTTTTAAATAATAATTATTTAATTCAGCTTCAATATATCACTTTGGTTTTTGTATATATTTTGCTTAGAATTTTTCATTATTTTTGTATTGGATTTTACCTGGATAATGGCGCATAAATCCAGCTGTACTGCCAAAATATTGCCAAGAAAGTGATGGGTCACTACGATAATTTTGTAAAAATACTTCATCCAATTTTTCAGACCATTGTAAAGGTATTTGAACGTATGTAACTAAAAATATAAAACTATTATATATATATATATATATATATATTAGTAATGATTAATTATATATACGTACGCTTTTCAAATAATATAGTTGGTAAATAAACAGCACTATAATCAGTATTAACAGTTAATCCATAAAAGTGATCATTTTTTGTCAGATTCATTGTTTTGAATTTAAACTCTAAGGTAGTTTTTCCTAAATCTAAAGATATATTTGGTGTGGTTCGATCTTCATCACCAGAATCATCAATACCTTCAACTGGTGAATACTTTGCATTATAATAAGTATAATTAGAAACACTATTCTCTCCATAGAACTTCCACTCAAATTCTTCAGATAAACGTTCTGCTGCATCCATAAGACACTAAAAAATTATATTTACGATTGATATAATTTAAATAAAGCACGTATGATTTCAATGTATTTACTGATACGGCAGTCATTTTCAATCTTATCATACGATTCATTGCTGTCGATATGTTTTGTAGTAATTGACTGGCATTTGTTCTAAACACATGCGTTTCATTTAATTTTTTGTAACGCTAAACACAATTTTGATTTTGAAATTTTATATGTAGTAATATTAATAAATAATAATTATACTGAATAAGATTATATACCAGTCTAATCTCATCAGATTTAGTTATATTTTGTCCCAAATACCATAGTTCTTTTCCGAACGTCTCAGCCCAATTTTCAACTCTATATTAAAATAAAATAAGCAGAAACTTTTAATTTTTGCTTACCTTCTGTAAAAACTAACTAGGGTTTACTTACAAAAGTGCTTCCGAATTATTATTATTATTTTGAACATCAATAGCATAAATAACAAATACAATTGCAATAAGCAATGTACACAAATGTATACAAATATTCATACTTCATGAATGTTCACTTTCTTCACCGACTAATGTAGTAACACTTTTAAACAGTTAGGGTTTCAGCTAAGTTTAATATTTATAACCTTTAGGATACAATCTTTAGCATATGTATAATCTAAATATAAACATCACGTATTCCCACTCTTGGATGGTAGCCAATTAACTTCAGAACTAACTTACACTTTATTGTTAATATAGGTATTATAGACCAAAATTAGATGTTAAGAAATTTGAATTCAATTGATCCCACTTCTAAAACAATAAAAATACAATTATTGAAAAAAAATACTTTTTAATTTTTATTGTTTTACATCAGAATAAATCACTGATGGTTTTTTTGTTTATTTTTTTAATTGATATTATAAAGAACACAAAGTGACAAAGTTGTAAGACAGATTTGTGGTTCAAGTAAACTAAATTAGTTTCATTTTATTAGTTAAATAAATATATACATACAAATTATTATGTATATATAAATATATACATAATAAGACTATATATATATATATATAGTCTTATTCAATATATTATGTATATTGGAAAGAAAATGTTAAAAAAAAAAAATCATAAATTAATTTAAAATGTGGATGCCACAATATTTTAATATTTCAAATAAAATATTAACAAATATAAAATAAAAATATACAGGAAAAATCACTTTTAATTTTTTGTCATGATATATCATTGATACACCATTTAACAATCAATTTATTGATGGTTGTTCAACTTTGTCAATCAATCCGAATGTAACTGCTTCATCAGCACTCATGAAATGATCAGATTCCATGCTAGCATCTAAAAAAAAAAATGTGTATCATATATAATATATGTATTATATACACATGCTATTTAAATATAAAATTAACATAATTAGTTTAACTAATACATAACTATATTAACTGAATATCATAAATTATTTGTGTACAGAAAAATATTTAAATATGGTATAAATAGTGTATTTAAATTTTAAGTCTCTAAGAATAAAATTACAAATTTCATAAAATCAGAAAAACTTCCAAATTTGTTTGAAATAAAATGCGAGGAAATAATTGTTGAATTAATAAAAATTGAATACACAACACACATGCATTTGTCGAAAGGTTAATAATAATTGGTTTTCGCTAAAACATGGACAATTTCATGTAAATGATTTTAATAAATCCATGTATAAGCAAGATTTTAATAATGCAATCATAGCAAGATAATATTTATATCATGCAAATCATAGGCGCAATTAAGAGGGTGCATAGGGGTCTTGTATACCCCCAAAAAATAAAAGCTTTCTTCTATTACAATTTGATTGTTTCGAAGTAAATATTATCAATTATATTATAAGAATGTTGTACTATACTGTATATCAGCGGTTCTTAACCTTTTGTATAACACGGACCCCCGATGAAAGATTTTTAGAAATCGCGGACCCCCTACCAATTTTTTGTCGATATAAGATATATTTTATAATTTTATATGAAAAAAATAAATAATATGCCAAAAATATTGTAATAATGCACTCATGTCACATATTGACTTATGTTAGGTGTTAAGGCTGCCATGGACCCCCGACATGAGTATTGCGGACTCCCAGGGGGCCACGGACCACAGGTTAAGAACCGCTGCTGTATATGATTATTAAAAAAAATAGATAGGTACCCATAATAAAAAAAAAAAACTGGTTCATGAGGTCTTCACAATATTTGTGCACCCTCAAAAATATTGGTCTAATTGCGCCTATGATGCAAATAATAATAATAATTCCTTGAAGTTGCCATATAAAAAGGGGAACTGACACAAGAGAGAAACAGAATGACTTCAAGTAATTGTTTAATAATAAAAGTTATAAATTTGAATTTGTTATTTTGAATACTGTAGTTAACAAAACTTAATACTGGACCCAACATTATTTATAAAAATAAATAACGTAAATTTATTTTGATAAAAATTTGTGTTTAATATATTTCAATAATAAATAGACTTGCCTATTTTTTCAACTGGCATTCCTGTGTGTTTGACATAAATGTCAATTAATGAGGATTTGAGTCTCAAAATTTCATCAGTTACAATTTTCATATCGGAAGCTTTTCCCTGAAATTGTTTTAAGTAACTGATTAGACAAATTTATAATATATATATATATTTTTTTTTTTTTCAATACCGCCTAATTGTAATGTAATACCACTGCTTATAAATACTAGTATTTATAATTAATGGTAGTACTCATTAACTGAAATTGTTGATATTTAGATGATACAATCGTAGACGAATAATAAAATAAAAAACGTGGGTACATAAATCTTTGAGAATATTTTATCAATATACGTATAATGTTATAAATAAATTTTATAATTATTATTATTTATACCTGCATTCCACCAGATGGTTGATGAATCATAATTCTTGAATGTGGCAACGCATGTCTTTTACCTTTTGCTCCAGCAGCTAATAAAACACTTCCCATGCTACATGCTTGTCCTATACACCACGTTGACACATCTGGTTTAATATACATCATAGTGTCATATATACCTAGGCCTGCTGTAACACTACCTCCAGGACTAAAAGAAAATAATAATACTCACGTAGATAATGCGGCATAATATTCTGACAGATAAAATTAATATTTTACCTGTTTATGTACATGTTTATTGTTGCTTTTTGGTTTTCGAATTGTAAGAACAATAACTGAGCAATTACCAATGAAGCCACGTGATCATTAATCTAACAATACAAACATTTTAATAATTATTTTTTTTATATAATAATCAACGGGTTTACCTCTCCCATAACACAAACAATACGTTCTTTAAGGAGTCTTGAGAATATATCGTACGAACGTTCCCCGCGGCCAGTTTGTTCCACTACAATTGGTATAGTCAAACCACGAACGCTATTGCACATTAAGCCATTACCGATCAGCGATATTTTGTTGGTGTGCTAAAAGTAAATCTGTATTTTTATTTTCATTCGTACATATGTTTCCATTGAAATATATTTCAAAATAATTAGTTTTTCTCGTATGACATGAATACATTTCACAATTTAATTGACTACCGAATACCAAATAGGTAATAGTTTACCTGCAATATACTACGAGCATTCGAAAAACTCATTTTGAAATGAGTAATTACTACTACTCAATTCAATAAATTCGTTCGTTAAAAATTCCCAATACTGCTATAATCACAGATTAGATGAATATTCATCTAACTGTGCGAAAGTCAAATGCGGTTGATAACCGTTCTAAATGTTCTATGATAATACCACAGACATAAACATATGTTTTATATGCTATGGATCTAAGGACTATATAGGAGGTGATTTGATGGTTTGATAGGTTGATCTCTTTTCTATGGTTAAGGGTAGAGAGCCTTGATATATCAAGGCTCTCTAGTCAAGGGGATTGAAAGCGGGTATTTTCTCTCTTTGTCTTACACACATAAAACATAGCAAAAGTAACAAAAGTCGTTTTGTAGTAAAATTCACGAGGAATTCAAATCTGTTTTCAAATTTCTTATCGCACCAATAGATCGATCGGTACGTTGGAAGTACGAAACGTCTATTTTGTTATGTTTCATGTGTGTAAGATAAAGAGAGAAAACACCCGTTTTCAATCCCCTTAAGACCATGACTAAATATTTAGCCATGGTTAGGACACTCTCTGGATACAGCGACTTACAGCTGGATTCTTCTGTTTTCTATGGATACAGCCATAAACTAAGATAATATTATCTTAGCCTCACACCGCAAAACATGTGGTTAATAATTTATGTAAAAAAAATTTTTTTTAATGAAATGTTTTAGTTCGACTAGCGCCACATATTATGTCTATATGATATTATGATATGCCATTATGGTGGGTAGTGGGTACTGGTTTTTTACTATGTGCAGATTGTACTGATATAATCGTACATCGTGGTCGGTTCTAGCCGTTCTAGGACAATTTATTGGCTCCCGTGAAAAAAACGGGGTACACGGACAATTGGTCCTCCCCAAAAGCATTATACGAATACGGAATACCTACCAATCAAATTAAAATTACATTAATGTTGTCGAAAAAATTGAAATAGACGTATAAAAAAAAAAAAAAATGAAAATTGAATTTTCAGCGGATGGAGCGTATTATGTAGCTATGAAATAATTGATGATTGTAAAAAACAAAATTTTTTGATCAAATATTCGAAAATGTTCATTTAAGAATTCGCGGATGTTCGTGAATAATTTAAAAATAATAAACTTATCGTGACATTTTTATATGTTTTATTACCTATACCTCTAAGTATTTTTAAACCCAAGTATATATTTTATAAAATAATTTAATAATTTATTAACAAACTTTTATCTGAAGTTTGTGTCTACGCAATAGCCGTAGCATTTATTTTATGATACTGTGGCCGCACGCATACGACAACCGTCGTTTGTTTTATTCTGTGCGACAACGGACAAAGTATTTTGTCGCGGACATGGTATTGTATCTTATAGTTCGTAATACGGACTCATTGAGCTTTTAAACCAATAATGGATTAAAGATTCACATTTTACCTCGAATGACACCGAACTACGTTGATAAAAGGTAGTCCGAACATGACTACGTTAAGCGAATGTACGAAGTTCTTAGAGATGGAGAAGCCTCAACTGACCATTACGATAATTATTATAATGTATTAAATTAAAAGTATTCATGTTGTTTTTATGGTGACATTTTTGTTATTTATTCTAAATCAATTTCTATATAAACACGTAAATAATTGACTAATATCAATATCCTTTATTTTTCTAAATATAAATAATATATTTCTGAATAAATCAAAGTTAAATGTATTAAGTTATTGTTCAACTTTTGAATTGTCATTTTATCATTGAAAAAAAAAATCTGCCAACGTTGTACAGACTTGATTCACTGTAGTCATCGTGCTGCATGTTATTTTTGTTTAAAAATTATTTTAAAAAGTTCGAATTACAAGTTTAAAGTTAATGTACAATTTATTTTTTAATTTATGACAACATTATTGTCAATCTCATAAATTACCAACATTTATTCTATTTAAAAATCATATACATGAAATTGAAATATGTATTGAATAGAATATTTCATGTTTCAAGGATGCAGTTGGTACATTAAAATTAATATCAAGAATTCAATAATGATGACCTAGGTATGCGAACATTTTAAAATCTCGAGTGATTGTATTCATCAAACATTAGCCAATTTACAGCACGTTTTTTTTCCTTTATATAGAAAAAAAATTAATTACTAAAGAAATTATAAATTCTGTGATTCATGTTGTCCAATAAAATCATAGTTATTCATACACTGCACAGCCTTTATTAAAAATGTAATATTTAAAAGGCAAAACAAATAATTTTAAATATTATTTTAATAATGTAACCCTTTGAAAATGTTTTCCAAATTAATATTACTGTGGTAATGTTAAATGTAAGTATATGTTTCAAAAAATAAAAATAATAAAAATAATAATAATTTTAATAGATTAATTTTAGTGACTAGTAGTAACTTATCTTCTAAAATATAATGTGTATATTAACATAGGGTACAATCAACTTTGAGTCAATAAAAGACTGAATATTACAATTAAATAAATAATGATATTTAATAAATCATAAATTCATTTTAAAGCTAATAATATATTAGCCAAAATGCTATGCAATCAAAAACAAAATCGTGAATATAAAATAAGTAATAAATATACTTAATTCAGATCATAGTCAATAGTATATATTGTTTGGATGAAATGTACTCGTGTTTGACCAAAACAATATAATAACAAATACGTATTAATACAATCTATCACAGTGTAAAATAAATGAACTTATATAATTCAATTCATAATTTAAATAAAGTAAAACAAGGATATTTGGGAACTACTTGTAGTTCAATTTATGTAATTTCAATTATTTGTCTAACCAAGCCGCAGCTACTGAAGGAGCAGTAGGTGTTTTTGGTTTGATATTAAATTGTTTTAAGGTAGTTTCAAGCGCTTGATGATTATTTGAAAAATATGCCAATGTTGCATTATGAAACATTAAAAGTTGTTTATGCATTACTTTCACCTGAAACAATTTATTATTACAGTATATTTTATGCATAAATAGTAAATGAGTGTATTATTTTCCTCATTAAAATATATTACTATGTATTTAAAAGGAACACAAAGAAAAACTGAACGAGTCATTAATTAACACAATGTAAAAACATTAAAAAAAAAAAATTAATTTTGAAATATATATTTTAATTCTTATAAAGTTATGCAACTACAATAGACTATATCAGGGTGATCCAACCTTTTGTAGTTGACGGGCCAGTTTACACTTTCATAAAAACACTGGGGGTCGCCAAAGTTAAATACTCTTTTTTCATCATCGAATTTGCGTTTTTTTCTTTCGGACATGGTAAAAATAAAAACATAATAGAACGCATGTATGGTTAAAACTATATTGACACACGAGTACCTATACACTCAACTGATTACTGATTAGATTTAGAAAAATAGAGAATGCTCGCGATTGTGAATAGTATTCAAGCCGTTTAGGAAAACCCACAGTCATTAATATATAAAACTATAAAATGTAAAATGTACACGATCATATTACGATTTTGTTATAATATATAGTATATAATATTATTGTGACTTTTAAAATTTAAATCTTCTAGGGGAGGGGGACAAAAAAAGGCTTCAAGAGCCGCGGGCTGGACCACCCTGGACTATATCATACATAAATTATAAAATTGTATTAATTATAAACCTATTCATATCAAAGCAATATAAATTTATTAAAACATATATGCTCACTCTATTTTCATCGAGGAATTTTAATTTAACAATAACATCAGAACGTAATTTTTCGAATTCTTCTTTGTGTCGCTGATAATTTTGTTGCGCATCATCAACACGAACTGTATTAGAATCAGTTCTTGGCATTTGTGCTAACATTTCAAGATCCGAACGATAAGCATCATATTCAATTCTAAAAAAATTAATATTTTTATAATTTTTACTTATTAATTCATAATAATAATGAAAAAGGAAAAAAACTATAAACATTATAATCATTCCTTATTAATTACCTTGCACATTCATACTGTTTTATGGTAATCAATGTATCTTCGATAGTTTTATTACACAAAGTGTTAACTGAAGAAACAAAAAAATTGAGTGCATTTAAAAGGCTTTCGCCATTTTTCGACAAACATTTCTGGGTTTCTGAATTTTGTACAAATTCTTGTTGTAGTTCCGGAGATTTTTGACCCAATTCAGCAAACGCTTCTCCAAGCGATTGCTTAACATTAGAAAAAAATAAAGAATATTAAAGTATGTATGTGACTATAATAACTAAGGCTCAGATTTCAATGCATTTGCATATTATTTTTGGAATGTCTTGCATAATGCTTTCCAAGCTACAAATGTGTTTTAAGTACTCCATGTTGTAACTACAAATTTTTTTTGGGGTATTTTTTTGCATTTTTGCGGATTTTATACTTTTTGGGACATTTTTGACCTATTTCTCGTATTATGACTAAAAAAATTGACTTCATTGAAATATAAACACAGTACTACGTAATATAAATCATTTTCATTTTGAACTATATAACATCTAAAACATCTGTAATCTGGTAATCTGGTTTTAAATTAGACAAGGCTGAAATTTGTTTTTATCTTTATTTCATTAATACAAAAATAAAATGATTTAATGTAAATTTATGTTTAAATTAATTTTTTTGAAATTTTTAGGGTACTTAAATCCGAGCCCTAATAATAATCCAATGGCTAACAGTAATAGACACGAATAAGATTGAAAACAATACGTTGATGATTTATTATAAAACCATTAAAATAAATAAACATAATATAATCTTTAATTCTTACTTGGGTTAGAATAAAACACTGGAATTGTGTTGCCATGCTTTTAGCTAATTTTAAAATATTTCCATATTTTTTTTGCGTTTCTCGTAACTGCTCAATTTCAGTCTCCAATTCTAAATTAAATTTCTTATTAAAAATTATTCGGGTTTGAAATACAAATATTCTTACCAATATCAACTGTTTTCGATGATTTTCCAAGTTTTTCATTGATTAATTGTTTAGTACATTTATATGTCGATACACTCCAATTTTTAATCACATCAATTTTAGACGCAGAAAACTTTGGGTGCGGAATTTCTCCATTTTGAGAAGGACTCGGAGTATAACCTCTGGGTGCTAAAATAAAAACAGGAATTATTAATAAATTGATATTCAATTTTAACTTTTATGTTTAATTTACCAGCAGTGTTTGTAAGAGGCAACGAATTGGGAACATATGTTCTGGGTCTCAAAGGTCTTGATTCTATTTCCGATTTTAATATTGCAGGATGCATATTATCTGTTTCTACATTTCTATTGATATACTCGTGCACTGTGTGCTCACTAGAGTTGACGATTCGTGACATTTTATTTACTAAATTTTTTTCTTGATTTCTATTACAATCTATAAAATAAAACACGACATAATACAATTTTGAAAGTGAAAAAATAAAAAATTTCATATTTTTAACAATGGGGCCGAATACAATTCACAGACTACAAATTTGCTCCTTCACACGTACACTGTTCAATCATAAAATTCTATAAAAGTCATAAACATCATAATACGATTTTATACGTTGCATTCAACAATTTTCATTAAACTATAATTACTGTAAATCTTAAATTATACAAAATTAAATTAAAAGAAAAAAAAACCTACAGTATTTTCTACTAACATTATATAGTTTACTAATAACTTATTTAAATTCAATTTGATTTCAATTATTAGAATTCCAATAAATGTTTGATTGTTTTTAATGGCATTTGTTCGTGTTAATTTACGACTTATGTAATGAACGATTCGTCTATGAACTGATTTATACGAAATACACGCACAGACAAACGGTTCAGAAAAATAAATGAATAAACTTACGTACCTAAATATCTATTTATCGTGTAATTAAACGAAAATCGGTAGAACCGTATACCTTTCAGCAATAAAGAGAATGATATATTTTTAGTAGAAACTGTTCATCTCAGACTTTGTTTCGACACTTTTATTTCGGGTTTACTTTACCACTGAAAAATAATAAGGAACATCTCGTTTCTGAAAAATCTGAGATAATGTTCTCTTTCTCGCGTACGTAGGTACACAAAAATTAATCAATTTACGAAATTGAAAATTATGATGTTAGAAACAAACTGTTATCGATTTTGTAATAATCGTGATAACCAAATAACACAAACTTACTAACGAGTCCCGTAGCCTGTAGGGTAACCGTGTGTTAACCGTATAATCACAGAATTCTGTGGTATAATATCCATGCTGATTGCTGATATAACAAGAAAAACGTTTGCGGGCGAAATGTGGAAAAATGAAATAATATTATTAACGTCAATGAATTTTAATACAATCATTAATCAAAGTACTTAAAAGTAATTATTGAGAATAACGCCTCCGGTTGTTCGCAAATTTATATAATACCAAGGTTTTTTTGTTGTTGTAAAATACGTAATAAAGATGGACGAAGAAGTTCAATTGAAAAGTGTATGTAATATTAGTATTTTAGTAAATTGTTCCTAAAGAATTGGTATGTTTTCAGATTAAAGAATTCTTACAAAACTACAATAAAATAACAGACGATTGTTTCTCACAATGTGTTTATACGTTTTCACACAGCAGATTAACGCACGAAGAGGTGTAAAATATTGTTAACGCGTTAAAAATTTAATTATTTTTAAAGATTTTCGTAATACTTTTAGGCGTTGTGTGCGAGTAATTGTGTACAGAAATCTAAATACGTCGATCAAAAATGTATGCAAGCGTTTATCGAACATCAGCAACAGTCTATGCAAAAATTTACTGAAGAAACGAATCAGAACGCTAATGAACAAAAAGCCGTTGTCGACTCGGATATTTCACTTGTAGAAAATAAAGAAATAATTGAACACCGACCAACAGAATCTGATTTAAAATGACATTTTATATTGTTAAATTCAGCAATTGTAAATACATCAACGATAATTGGTAATTTTAAAATATAGTTGTTTTCTAGCACTGAGTATAACAGATATATATATATATTTTTTTTTTACAGTCTTTCGTTATTATTGTGGACAACTTTTATGAAAGTTGTTCAGAAATGAATAAAATTTACTGTTACAAATAAATTATATGAATAATATAAATGTATACAATTAATGTGACAAGGATAAATGGATAATGGAGAATAAATAGATATACATAGTAATTACATTAGAAAATAATATATTGAAATAGATATGGATTACACTGTAAACATTTAAAAGAACCATTAATATAATTTGTTTTTGTAAAAAATAAATTAATAACCCAGGTGTGAAATTCATACATGTGCATACAAAACAAACTAATCAGCAATGTTTATAATATTTTAAATTATATTATACAATTTCTTTAGACAACGTTTGACATTATCAAAATTACTTTTGTTATGACAACATGCGTTAAAGAAGGTATGATTGAAGTTCTTGAATCTATAAACAAATAAATCAGTAAATGCATTAAACAATAAATAGTTAATTTCATAATAAAACTAGTATATACCTTAAACTGAAAATTATAAGAACAAAAAAAAAAATGTATATATATATATATATAACAAACCTGTTGTTCTTTTTCTAATTGCTCAGTAAGTAGGTTATTCGATATATTAATGAAACGTTCTCTTAAATTTATGTTCTCAATATTTTCAATTTCCATGTCTTGTTGTTTTTTACGTTCTTTAAGTTCCCCAATTTCTTGTTTTAACTGATTAATTTTATGTTTAATGTCATCTGAAATAAATGTTATTTAATGCAAATTACGAAATAAAATAATGTTGCAACAACTTACCAGACGATACATTTCCAGCTTCTAACGGAATCAACGTAGACAAAACTGGTGTATCACCAAGTTTACTGTCATCACTAAGTTCTAACTCGGACTTGAGATCTTCACCTAAGTCATCTCTATAACCTATACTTTCATCCAAAGTGGAATCCATGCCATGCTCTTTTTTAATTCCGTGTTGAGAATTATTGTCATCGGATATAAACATTTCTTTAGTAAATTCTGTAACGAGCTTTTGGGTTCCAGAAATTGAAGGTTTTTCTTCCTGAATTAATAATATTTAAGACTTAAATACATTTGCGAACATAACATAATTAAGTTTTACCATTAATGAATTAGTATCAGACAGACGACTGTCATCGGCAGATAAACGACTCAGATCTTCATCCATATCCATTATATTTATATTACCAGCTTCTTCATCTGAATCACTAAGAGCCTCACCAAATATGTCTCTTTCAGCTATAAGAATAAAAGACTTATTAATTGTGTTTACAAGTATATAGAATTTATAAAATGCTTAACAGAATATATTTTTTCCAGTCTTGCCTAGTAAATGTAGTACAGTATAAATGGAGTTCCGTATTACCACGATAATACATTACTGGTTGTTTTGAATACACTCATTATACACATTAAAACATCACTTCCCATAAATTTATTTGTATCATAATGTAATTTTCGTAAGAGGAATAGAAAGAATTCGTAAGTGTTACTCATACTTTTTGTGTTCCTCCATCTTACTGGCGACGTAACACAATCGCACTTTGCCAATCGTAAACTGTAGTATTCGAGTCGAATTTCGAATTTAAACACCTATTACTCAACTTAAATACATGAACATTACCAATGTTCTCACATTTTTGTTTTTAAACATTATAATTTCTAAGTGATATACATCTGTTTAAAATAAATTATTTAAGAATGTTTAACTCTGAAATTAAAATACAGAAAAACACTGACAACACAGATAATGTTCTTGTTTTTAAATTTGACAATACCTGTTTAAATTCTAAATTTAACCTAAACACTACAATTTAAGTTCTACATGTGATTTTGTTGTATTTTTCATTAAATACATATGGATACTATATATGCGGGTATCAAGCCCAAGTTAATTTAAATGAAATAATGAAAACTGTTCATCGTAACGCATAAGCGGAGAAAAAAAAATGAACTATCACGGCCACTAAATAATAATTAAATATCATGGAAAAATGTTTCATACCAATGTCTTGCTTTATATCATTATGCATTTCACCTTGCATAAAAGGTTCTTCTTTAATTTTTCTATTGTTTTGAACTTCTGCTTCAGATACTACTTCCCATTTGACACTGAGAGCTTCACTATCACTTTTTAAAAGATATTTAACCTAAGCAAATATAATAAAGTTATACAAGACAAATATAGGCAAAAATTAAACTAATAAAAACAAAACCTCTTTTTCGATTTCTGGAGCTTCAACATATTTTTTCCGAAGTGTTTTACGAAATCTTCGTTTCCGTACATTTTTTAATGGTGGTGTTATACCATGTGGCCATAAATATTTTTTATCAACTTTATTGGGTTCTTTTTTTTTAAACACTTTAGTTTTATCATCATCGTCAGACAGTAAAAACTTCTCATCTTCTTTACATAAAATCATCTAAATAATAAATGTAAAAAAAATTTAACTAAGTATATCACTGATTTTTATTATTAAAATAAATAAATAAAAATTACATTAATTTTTAAAATAAACATAGAATAATATATGATTTTCCTTTAATTAAAGTTATAATAGACATTTTTAGACAAAAACTGAGATTCATTTTAAAATCATATCACGTCAATAAAAATTAAAATATTACAAAATAGTAATTGATGAGTTTTTCAAGTTTAAAATTTTTAAGTTACAAAAAAAATTGTTATTGATAGTCGTTTTTTAAACTTCTCTGAAAAACTACAAGAATATTTTTTAAAAAACCTGATTAACTACAATTTTGTCCATTTATGTCAATTTGCAGCCTATAAATGAGGCTGCACGAAACATTTAAAACACTCCTTACTAAAAAAATTATAATGAATGAAAAATATATTTATACATCGTAAAACTAACATATTCCTTGCTTTGTTTAGAATCTAAAAAAGTGATATTTTATTTTTCTATTTTCAAATACTAGACTTAGTAGTACACATTATTCAGAAAGAACTTTGATTATGTTTTATATTTACCTGACATATATCTGCAGTTTTATAGACGGTCTTGTTATCGATTGTTTTTTGTCCTTCAATAATAGTAGGTAAATCGACAACCTACAAATTTAGGTATTACAATTAAAATAACAATTGGTACATACATTTTACATTTAAATTTCCTGTCATCAAAGCAAAATTATGTAAAATTCTTAATTTGTTGTATTTGGGTTGGATTTGAGTTAAAATATATATTAATTATTACCGAATTTGAAGAAAAAAATATTTTCTAGGGCAATCTTATAGATACTTTGTACAATAACGTTTGATAAAGAGTCATTGTTGCTAAATCAAAATCGCAAATCATTGTAACTCATTGTCAGACAATATTTTACAAAATGAGATGCCCTGGAATACATTCTTTTTCCAAAATTTATAATAAATGTTTAAACTCTAAATTCAATCCAAATAGTACAAATTAAAGAACTGTGTAGCATGATTTTGCTATGTTGTCCATTAGACATGCCTAGTCGAAAAATAAAGAAAACAATATTAAATTTTCCGTCAATGTTTATAATTACCGCCTACTTTAAAAAATAAAAATAAGTAATGATAAAAAATATGATTATATAATGTTTTTAAACAATTAAATAAAACTTATATTTTAATTTATTTAATAAAATATTATAAAATCAATGTGATCACCCACGTTCCACAGTAGAGCAATTATATTTGATGCACGTTGAATAAATTATATAAACAACAATAAATGAGTACTGCTGAGTAAGAGCCAACAAAAATGAGACTACGGCTGGCAAGTTTTCACTCTACTATGGGACAGGATTCATAAAAATATATTATGTTTTAGGTTTTGAATATACTATTTACGTAGACATAATTAATATAATTCTAATTAATATATTATTAATTATAAGTGAACAATAATAACCTTAGCAAATAAATGATGGTTGCCGATTACAACTTCACCTCTACGAATATCGTTTTCCAATTTGATGCTTAAACATTTAGCCGCATCTTTTTTAATTAATTCCCTTAAAGTAGCAGCAGCTTCCTAAAACAAAATAAAATATCGTACTTAACATTAATGTCAAAAACGTAAATGTTTTATAACAAATATAATTTTTTTTAATTTTACAAAACGCAATAAAAAAATGTTTGTATATACAGGCATATATATTTAAAAATATATGTAGTACGTTACAGTTAAAATGGATAATAATATTAGATGATGTACATTTATTCCAAATAATAACTACAAATATTTGTTAATCTACGAATCGCAAATTAATATCCAAGTATGTAATACCGATGGAACTCTTAGAATAACTTCACTTTCTAATTCAACAACGTGATCCGACTTGTGTTCCATCTTTAATGATATGGTTCTCCAATCTGGGTAATCATAGAATATTTACAACGGTTTTTTTTTTTTTTTTTACTTTTCGATGTGCCAATTATTAACAAAATAACTTAAGACAACAAATTCATAGACGACCAACTGTAATAAACTTTTGTCCGGTAATACAAAACATACATCAGTATTGTACTATTGTGTATTATAGATTGTATACACTATATAGGTATATACAATTATGAAAAAACAAACTTATGCACACACGACATTCTCAAATTTGAAACTTGGAAACAATCTACGTCCTCCGAGTAGGAACTTGGAAGTCGGCATGAACTAAAATAATTATCTTGGTTCATGGAAGTCAGAAATCAGAATGTGATAACGATATCTCAATCACAATCATTGTCGTGGTATCAACCAATATTATCTTAAATCGTGGTCAGTGTTCTCCGGTCAATAGTCAAGAACCTCCTTGAAATTAGATAAAACAACCTCCCTGGTAATAATGTTATCGGTTAGGTGTTAACTGTTAAGTGTTCACCGCCATAAAAATCGGGTATAAATTGGAAAGTCAAGTGGTAGTGTGAAAGGTGGAACTTTAAACGTGTCCGTTGTGTACTCCTGTGTAGACTACGTTAGTGTCTAGCGACCGTAATGAGTACTGACTGCTGAGTAATGTGGCAGTGGTAATGTCTTCACATTTCCACAGTGACCATTCTCATTCTGCATTAATGTGCAACAGTTGCCAGCTAGGTCTCGTAGAGAAAGTACCTAAAATATATATATACATTTTTGTAATAATCTGTACGACCATTTATAACCATTTTAAACATGACTGATTTTGATTCTGCGATTGCTTTGCTTAAAAAATATGACCAAGAACACGTTATTAAATTTTGGGACAGACTCGATGAAAAAGAAAAAAAATTATTGTTAAAAGATATTTACGAAGTAAATATTCCAGAAGTGGTTGGAATGTTTAAGAAGACTGTTGAAAACGTCACCGCCGATCGACAAAAATTGGATGATATAATGAAACCTATACCCGCCGAATTGTATGGCGCCGTGAGCCGCAGTCCAAGTGAACTGTTGATGAAGTATGAGCAGATTGGACTCGAACAGATATCTCAAGGTAAAGTCGGAGTTTTGTTAATGGCTGGAGGACAAGGTACAAGACTTGGAGTTAACTATCCCAAAGGTATGTATGACATTGGTTTGCCTTCTCATAAATCATTATATTGTGTACAGGGTGAACGTATTCGCCGCTTGATTTGCTTAGCGATTACTAAGTATGGAAGCTGCAAAGGTTTACCTTGGTTTATAATGACTAGCGAACACACTATGGAACCTACTCGTGTGTATTTCAAAAAAAATAACTGTTTTGGGCTAGACGAAAATAAGATATTTTTTTTTGAACAATATATGTTGCCTGCATTTACATTTGATGGAAAAATCATAATGGAAGGAACATATAAAATCTCTAAATCTCCAGATGGCAATGGTGGTATATATAAAGCTTTACGTGATCGTAATATACTGGATGTAATTAAGAGCTTAGGTGTACAATACCTCCATGCTCATAGTGTAGATAATATACTAGTTAAAGTTGCCGATCCAATATTCATTGGTTACTGCATAACAAAGAATGCTGAATGTGGGGCAAAAGTTGTTGAAAAAGCTTATCCGTCCGAGCCTTTAGGTGTTGTATGTGAAGTGGATGGAAAATTTCAAGTTGTCGAATATAGTGAAATCAGTGAAAATACTGCCGAAAAACTAAATTCGGATGGTCGTTTAACATTTAGCGCGGGCAATATATGTAATCATTTTTTTACAATAGATTTTTTAAACGATGTCGCTCATAAATATAATAGTAAATTGAAATTGCATGTTGCCAAAAAGAAAATATGTTATGTGGATAATGATGGAAATGAACGTAAACCAGAAAAACCGAATGGTATCAAAATGGAAAAGTTTATATTTGATATATTTGAATTTTGTAATCGTCTAGCTGTTTGGGAAGTAGAAAGAGATGAAGAATTTAGTGCTTTAAAGAATTCTGCTGCGTTCAGCAGTAAGGACAATCCAAAAACAGCGCGTTTAGATTTATTTTCTCTCCACAGAAAATTTGTTGAGAAAGCCGGAGGAAAATTCGTAAGAGATAATATTGAGTGTGAAATTTCACCTCTTTTATCTTATGCCGGTGAAGATTTGGAACGTTTGGTTAATGGTAAAATTTTCAACTCATTACTAGAATTAAAATCTGATGAAGAAATATCTAATTCTAGTAGTTGATATAGGAATTTAAAATTATCTTATTCGTAAATATTTAATTGTTCCTAATTAAATATTCTTTGTGATGAAATGAAGTGTCTTTGAAGTATTTACAGTAAAGCTTTTAAAATTGTTCTTCATTAATATTTAAGTAACATTGTGCAAAAAATGTATTTTAATTATTAAAATTATTTGTTGGTTTATATAATTATTAGTTATTACTCTTCTATTCTTATTGTTAATTTAATAATTAATAATATTATTGTTGACTGATATGGTGTTATGTGTTACCATTGATTATAAATTTTATAAATATTCAACAGTTATACTTTTAAAATGTTTTATTAAAATTACTCTACTTTTTTATATTATTATTGATATATATATATATATATATATAAATAATAAGTTAAGCATAATATTAATAATATTGTACTTAAATTTTAATTACTTAATATAGTATATTTATAGTTTATTTTTTGTAAAATATATTATGATAATTTTTCAATGGGTAATATTATTAATAAAATAGATACATTTGAATATTTAATTACACATTTTTGATAAATATTTAACATTTTTTCATAAAGTCCAAATAAAATATATTTTAGTTTCCAGATGTGAAATAAGTAATAATTAATTATCATTTAAGTTGATATCTGTTATTGAATAGGAAAAGTCGAAAATTCTATTTAAATATGAAATTAATGAATTCGTGGATTTTTTTTATATATAATTGTCATTAAATTAACCGAAAGTTAAATGACAAATATTATTATATACACATAGAAAAAAACCCTTTGAATATTTTTAATTGTCATTTTATTAGTTTTCCAAAAAAAAATTTCTATTTAAGAAATTCATATGTAAAAATACATTAGCACAGTACAAATCCTATAAAATATTAACATTTGTCTTGCACTAAAATAATATGTCGAAACTCTTAATAGTTCAGAAACCCATTTTAAACTATATTAATGAAATATGTACTACATTTTTATACAATGTCGCAACAAAAAGTAAAAGTTACTAACTAGTCATTAAAATGTGTTTATCGATTTTCACGTACAATGGATTTTATTAATATATCTACATAAATTTTATGATCCTCCATTAACAATCGCTCTGAATTAATAATATTACGAATTTTAAATGATTAATGTGATCACATGTGTTGTTTAGATACTCAATGTAGAATTGTATAACACTTAAAATTATAATATTATTATTTGGTAACATTGTTTGGCTTCACAACACTAAATGTTAACTCTAATTTTCCTAAGTTTTGTTTCCTTACGTGCGTCCATAAGTATGGAAGTGTCTTTTTGAATTATTAATATTAACCTTTTTACTGTTATAAATACCCATATTATTTTACTTTGTATCTACGAACAAGATCTTGTTAATTTTATAATAATAATTCACTGAGATTTTTTTTATTACCTCGATTATGTAATTAAAGTGCACCATGACTGTTTTTGCCCCCAAAACCCTATGTTATACATTATACATATTGTATTATACACACCTTTCGCTATACAGTAAAAGTGAATGTACATTTTTCAAACACATACTTTCACTTTTAATATTAAATTTAAATATAAAGGTACATAAAACAAAGTCAAATAAATAAAATTAAAAAAAAAAAAATGTAATATTTTCATCACACGCAATGTAAAAATGTAAAGAAAAAATAGTTTTACAAACAATAAACTAATAATAATAATAATTATTAAATTTCTAATATTTATTACATAATTTATTGATTTTATTTTTTTGCTTTTTTCTTTAAATGTTTTAAAGCACATTTAGCTGCTGTACACTTAGCAATTCTATAATTACGACCAATACCTTTAAATTCACCTTTTCCAAAAATTTCAACCACAACTCGTACTCGTCTTCCATCTGCAAGTTTTTCAGGTTTACTAAAAATAATAACAGAAAAATATGATCAATAAAATACATATTTAAAATTTAAATAAACAATAAAGATAATAATAATAATAAATAAATATATATACTTATATACTGCAACATGTAACTACTCATCATTTGATTTATAATTTTATAATTTACCTGAATTTAGCAGTTTCTGGTTCTAGTTCTAGAAGTTCTCTGATTGGAGATTTTGGTACATTTGTACTAAATTGTTCTGTAAAATAAATATGTTTTATATGTTTAATAATAGACATATTATTAATACAAGTATTGGTAAATACTTGTAATATGCGTTAACATGTGGGTGAACATAAAGAGACGTATGAAAATAAATTAGCTACATTCGAACGAAAGATCCTTAGAAGGATGTATGGACCAAAATGAAATGATCAAGGGAATACGTGATAAACCGTGAAATAGAAATACTGTATGAAAATATAAATATAGTTTGACTTGTCAGGAGTAGTTAACTAAACTGGAGTCAATATGTTCCACTGGATTAACTACAAGATAGAACACGGACACAAAATGGCCAAGAGGGTGTCCCAGGCAATGATGGAGAGGTAGTATAAATAGAGACCAAAAACCTATTACTGTTAGGAATAGAAAATAGAGAATAATTAGTGTTTGGTAGGGAGAAATGGAGGCTTTTGGTTGTTACAGTAATGGACCTAAATGATACATAGAAAGCCAAGAAGATATTTTTTAATATTATAACACGCAGTATAAAATAAATATTAAGTTAATTTTACTTTAGTTCTAAATATTTAAATATTTTGTTGTTAAATATAATTAGTATGATTTATGTACTAAGGACTTTGAAATACCAGAGTTTAGACTAAAACATCTGTTTAAAAAAACTATTCTTGGAACATATGTTTTTAAGACAAAATAAAACATATTGAGGCATAGACATTGAATATTTTTAATACTACTCACCCATTTCATTTTCCATTATTTTATGATACACTTTCCATACTGTATCCAATGACATATTACTGTCCAAATAAATTGCCCCAGCAACAGATTCAAAAACATCACCAAGTGCTTTTGGTACCTCAACATCTTCAGCTTCTTCACATTCATCTTCTCCCATAAAATAAAACTAAAATAGAGTAATTTTAATTTTAATACAAATTTAAAAACAATTTATTTAATGGTACCTCTTCATCTATAGTATGACCATTTTCTTCTTGTATGGTTACAAATCTACAAACAACTTCAGACAAACCCGGGGATAAGTGTTTAAAATATTTATGAAAACCGTTTCTAACTGCTAATGATGCAAAAATTGTATTATTCACTAGTGCAGAACGAAGATCTGTCAAAGCTCCTGGTGAATGTTGTCTTTTGTCTTCATACAAATGCCGTGTAATTAAATAATCTAAAATTGTAAATATCATTTAAAATTAAAAATAATCAAGTAATTATTATATTTATATGTACTACAATATATTTATTACTGAATATTAAACTTCAATTTATTTAAATTTGTTTACCTAAAACTGCATCACCCAGAAATTCCAGTCGTTGGTAACAATCAGTTAAACGATTGGGATAATATGAAGCATGGGTCATTGCCTGTAGTAGGTAACTACGATCTCGGAAACTATATCCTAAATGCCGTTCAAAAGATTCAAATCCATCCATTAATTTTGCTAATTCGCCTTCAGGATTAGGTACATTACGCAGGAGAGGGGAAGATGGTGGTTTCAGGTAACCCAATTTTGAGTCCTCGAGTGTAGGTAATACTTTAATTCCTAGCCATGACATAAATAGCAATGCTCCACGAGCACCACAAGATATTAAGTAAGCACCTACATAAAAGACAATATTTTACTTCAAGGAAAATTTAAATAATTATATTTAGTTTACCAATTAAAGCTTCCACACAATCAGCAATACTTTTATCAGGAATACTGTGTTGAGTTACAAGGTTGTAAGGCACAAATAAAGGAGCATTTTCTATATTATCATTTGAGAAGCCTATTTTGAATTTTTGAATAGCTTCTTCTATTTCTTTATCACTAGGATCCTTAAAAGTAGGAAGTGTCACCATATTCCATAAATTAGTGGGTATACCAGCATCAATAAGTGCTTTTTCTAATTTATGTGGTACAAAATAACAAGGTGGTAGCCAATTATCATGGGGTTCAAATTTAGTGGATATCATACGTTCCCCAAACATTTTTAGTTTACCCAGACGATACAAATTCAAATTACTGACTTGTTTTGATCTAAGATGACTCAGTTTTCCTTCATGTACATTGTCATGAGTACAGTATAAGTAAGCTGTAATAGCGTACTTTAAAAATGAATCTCCAATTGTTTCTAATCGTTCCAAATTAATACCGTCATTCGCGTTTGACATGGTCAATGCTTGAAGTAAAACACTAGGACTTGGTCCCGGATGGTTGTTCAAATCTGGTTGAAAATCAAAACTAAATGTTTCTGTTTTTATTTTGTTTGTATTTTCATCGCTATTATTATTTTTTGTATAGTTTATAGTTATTTCTTTTTTTGTGTATTTTTTGTTTGAAAGTTCCAATAAATAATTATTTGATAAAACACTGATATCTGGAAGTCCATAACCAGTGTCTGAATTTAATATCCATGGTAATACCAAAGAAGACGAGCTATCAATATCAATATCATTTTTAATTTCTCTATTAATAATAATTTCTTTATTTTTTTTATAAAACAAATTTGTTAATTTTTCATCTACTTCATTAGGGCTATATTTAGTTACAGTGTCACAATTATCATCCCACGACCATGACTGAGTTTCATTGTTTTTAAAAAAGGATAGTTTATTTGGTTTGTAATCATTTTCGTCAACAGCTTCAGCTAAATAAGTATTTCTGAACTCAATTCGTAAACCATTAGAATGAAGACTATTCTCTTGAATTCCGTCATCTGAATCAATATCACTGTATGTGACCGATTCATTATCACTTTGTACTGTCCAACTAGTTGGAGATGAATACCTTATTTCTGTTATATTATTGTCAATACTGTTCATAGCAAAGTCAGCCATATCATTAGACCACGTACCAATATTCATCCAATTAGGATCATCTGAATTATGTAAATTTTCTTCTTCTATTTTTTCATCTATCAATTGTTCAATAGCTTCAATTTCATTTGGTAGAATTATCTTTGACACACTATTTTCTTTTTGTTCTTTTCGTTTTTTTAATACATCTTTCATGGTCCAACCAAAATCTAAAGGCTCCCAACTGTGATCTACACAATTTTAGAAACAATTAGACAGTAAAAAAGTTTTTTCATATTTTTCATACCATAACTTAAATCCAAAGATCCTAGAGATATATCTTTAGCAACAATAGTACGTATTTCATCAGCCAACAACAAAGCATTAATACGATATAATATACATGGTAAAGAAACAGCTGTACGCCACATTGATGCTGGAAATAAATGTATATAACAAAGTTCTGGAACAAGAATTTGTTTTTGACTCAAATTATCCCGTTTAGCTCTTTTAGTTGCATCACTACTTGTAGGTAAAATTACACCTTTGCGATTCATGTATCTGGAAATAAATAATAACGATATATATATATATATATATATATATATATATATATATATGTATGGACGTATGGTATATTTTTATGCTGACAAACCTTGGAGTAAGAAAATTCAGCCTAGCTGAAGTATGATCCACATCCAAGAGAGGTTGTTCAAGATTTTGGATTTTTAAATCATATTTGAGATAATAATAATCTTCAAATGTTTTGTAGTTTTCCAAAGAACCAGGGAAAGGCGATTTAGGATTTAAATGTGTACATATCTCTGCTACATAAAAATACTAAATAAAAATATATTAGATAAATTATAATAAATTATTAAATTTATTTTGATAATAATACCTGTGGTTGTTCTTGGTTTCTGTACCAAGGCGTAACAACAGCGTCTTTCAAAACTTCTATCTCTGGTTGAAAATTTTTTCGATCTTCATTTGATATAATATTTAGTTTTTTATCTTTACTTTTATGCATATTATCTAAGAAATTCCAATCAATATCTATTGATCCAAATTCGTCTATAAAATATCAAATATGTTTTATACATTTCATCATTATATTATTGATTTACAGGTATAACCTCTAAGAGTGGGCACAATATAATAACAATTGTGTGTAGTATTTGGATCGAATGCTACATGACATTTTTGCAAACGTAGTACATTGGTAAATGTATAATTTAAAAATATGGCTATATTATCCAATTGCTGTTGTGTTAGGAATAAATTTGTTTTAATTGGCTTTAAACTCACATACACTTCACCACATCGAGTATATATAGGAAATGGTGGAATCTAAATTATAATACAATTTATATGTTATAAATTATAATATAGGCTCATATATTACAAATATTTATTTACACTTGGAATCTGTTTCATTGTAAGTATACCAAACCCATGAATGGATTCTTCAGGTGGATGAATTCTTCGACCCCTAGTATTTTGTTCTTCAGGCACAGGACAATTCATATTTAACAATATAGCATAAAAATGACAAGGTTTATCTTTGATGGGCCTGCAATCATTCAGTGCCTCAGCTATCTAATAAATAATTTTATATTAAAAAAAATTATTATTTTAAAGTATAATTTAATATTTAATATTTTAATTTAATATTTAGATAATTAAACATCATACTCTTTTATAATAATACTGGCGGCGTTTATTTGTCCCTGGTCTAGGATCTTCGGTGTCCCATGGTATTAACGAATCTTCAGCATCAGGAGGTACTTCATCGGCGTTAAACAAAGCATGGAATGATTCTTTTGTAATGGGGTGAAGAGTGTCATCTAGTTCACCTTGGGAATGAAGTTGTCGACACACTTCAAGTGCAGCTATTCTTTTTGCTAAAATTTCACTGGGCATTGGATGACCCTCTCAACAAAAATTTAAAATTTTTAATAAATATTAAATTAAGTAATAATTGTATACATATTCCCATAACAATTTTGGTAAATTTTGACTGACAAATATTTTAATTTTACCAGTCTTTATTCGAAATACTATAATATTTTCATGTTAAAAATATATTCTACCAATAAACACAGATGATAAATATTGAAGACTTAAAATAAAATATGAATTATAATTTAACAATGATTAAAACTTTTCTAACAAAAAATTAATAAACATTAAACCACATAATATATATTTTGCATTAGGGTATGCTAAAAAGTTTAAAATGGATGATCAAGTATCTTAAATTTAGAATTTAGTAGCAGGGAGTTCTTCCGTATACATATATATAGTACACCACTACACCATTAAATATAAAAGACAAAAAAAAGTTTAATGTGGCAAGTTTGGAATTGTTCAGAAGAGTGTTTTAAACTTTGTTTACATAAATACATACATTTTGTACATATAATTATATAAATATAAAAATAATATTTAAAAATTTGATTTGGGGTATTATCAATGAGCAACTTTCTCATCATGTGATTGTAAATATTAATATCCAAATTACTCATTGTGCTACTACCCAGTGGCGTATTTATGGGGGGGAGTCCAGGGGTACTGGACCCCCCAGAACCAAAAAAAAAAAGATTATTCAAAGGTATTTTTTGAGAAATACCTTATATCAATATATCCTGTTGGAATTTTCAAAAAAATAAAAATTTGGACCCTTCCCCTCCCCAGAAAAAAGTTGAAAATACGCCACTGCTACTACCAATTGTATTTTTCCATTTTTTATAATAAAATAAAAAATGTATTATATACACTTGAATTAATTTGGATATAATTTATTTTTATAAAAATAAATGCTAAGGTGAGTCAAATTACAAGTACAATATGGTAAGAATAAAAAAATTTAATACAAGGACACTTCTCATTCAAATCAACTTAAAATAATAAAAAATATATACAACAACTGATAAGTGTTGCAACATAATAACAAATCTATTTATATAAATATTATACAAGAATTTTCATTCATTACAGAATTTTTCATTCTATTGTTATTTTTATGGTATAGAATTATTTTTTCTATAAATTTCTATTACACACAATTTTTAATTTTTTGTAATTTATTCATTACTCATCAAAAATAATGTTTGAATAAAATATGTGACTTACAAGGTTATGAATTATCATCTAAAAAAGATTTTACAAAAATCTTTTTTCACCTCTAATACCGATAAATGTACAAATAGAGCTAATAATAAAAATAAATAGTTTATTTTTGTCAAAATTGCATTCTTAATACGTAATTGCATTGTTAAAAAATATAAACAATAATAGGAGAAGCTGAATCCTATGAAACCCTCATAAGCATGCCCTTGATTTTACATTCAATATTATAGTACTAATAGTTAATGGATTGCTAATAAAAAAATAATAATAATTTAGTCTATAGAGATTTTTAATTAAGAACTCGGCTGACTAATTAGATAGAATAAAAAGTACTACATAATACCACTGATTATAGAATGTACTAGAGTATTCTATAATCAATGATAATACTTACATGTATATCATGTTTTATAGGTGAATTTATTGGAAGTCTGATAGTACAAACAAACATTGGTTGATTTTCATATACTACTGATTGTATTTTCCATATTGGAGATAATTTTGTAAATGTATCACTAGGTAATTTTGCACAATATCTAAAAAAATAATAATTATTATTATAAGCATTTCATTTGGAGGTATAATTAAAATACAGATTAAAACTTTAATATATTTGAGTTATATAGCGTTTTATAAATATATTTAAAAAAAAAAAATTTGTTTATAATTTTGACACTTTCATTGTATAAAACATACCTTAAATTAATATTCTATATATAAGAAAGATAACACATAAATAAATTTAAAAAACCTCTTATATTAAAAAAGTGACAAAAAAAAAATGTATAACCTGTTCACAAGACCAATTGCTGTTGCCATATCTACAAATGCAGAGTCTTCTTTTTCTCCAGGTTTAAAGGGTGTAACACACCAATTATACATATTAGCATGGTTTTCTTCTTCAATGTCAATATCTTTTAAAGTACAATGACTCAGTAACATCTTGAAAACAAATTAATTATTTTATATTTAAATAAAATATATACGAATAAATAAATAATTTATTTTTTACTTGATTAATTTCTTTATACAATTTCATATGTGATAAAACATCAAAAGTAGCTTCTTCATCAAATATTAAAATATAATAGGCATCTAAAGTTTTTGCTCTACTTTTGGATCTTAAATATGATTTGTATGAGAGTGGGATATTATAACTAATTACTAAATTACACCTAGGTAAATCAATTCCTTCTTCTAATACTTTAGTTCCAATAAGAATATTACATTCCCTTTGTCGAAACCTATAACAATAAAAAATTATTTTAATGAAAAAAAAAGTTTGTACTTATATAATTTTAATACATTAATAACATTTTACCGTCTTAAAGTTTCTTCTTGTTTCTTATGTTCAATTTCAAATTCTTTTGGTTCAGTTATTGGATCTGCTTCTTTATCTACTGTGTATTGAGGATGAATCCAACCAAAATCATCTTTATTATTGTTTTTTAAATCCTACGCAAAAATTTTAATTACAAATAATTACATTAATCAAATAAAGCTAAATATCTTTATTCAAAAAATAATAGTGCTTACTAAAAATAAATAATATAAGATGGATGCAGTAATTTTATTGTTTACAAGAATTATTGCACAAACAGTTTCTTCATATGAATCTCTTGATCGACCTTGTTTTCTTTGAGTTCCATATCTCCTAGCTAATTTCCAATTGCGTCTAACTGATTTGGATTTAATAATTCCATCTTTTTTTTCTTTTTGGTGATTATATACTTCAACACTTTCTTCTGCTTTGAAAGATTTTGGTTTAAATTGTTTAAGAGTGTCTATTAGTCGTAATACACGAGGAGAACTAAATTTAAGAATTCTATCTTCATTACTATATTTACAGAAAATGTCATCAAATGTTGCTCTTATTTGGATCAATAATGTAGAAACAATGCATAGCAAAATGTAGTGTCTATCATATGGTGTTTTGACTTTTAATTTTTCCACTATATAAAGAAGTGTCAATGCAGCTTTATCTGCACAATATGGACCCATAGTTTTTAAGACATCTAAAAAATCTGCTATCACTCGTAAGGGATCATTTTTAGGATTTGGTATTTGCTTCAGTTCTTCATACAATTCATGATTTTCTTCATATATGATACCAGGTTCATAATTATGATCATTTAAAAAATTGGTTAAGCTTTGCACCATTGTTTTTATTCTAATATCCGTGTGATCTTCTGTTTTAATAGCACATTCAATAAGAAGTTCTTTTGGTTTACAACAATGGCGTAATATAGAAACAATATCACTAGAAGTCTCTATAGATGAATATAATTTGTTTGCTATACATTTTAATTGACTTTTAATGAAAATAGGATCAGAATCAGTTTCAAATAATGGTTGAATAATACCTACAATTTTACAACTGGTATCTGGTTTGATAAAATTACAAATCTGTATAAAAAAAAAAATTATTATTTTAGTTTTTTAACGTTTATACATAATTACAGATATTTCCTTATAATAGATATGACTTAACAGTAAACATTATACAAGAAAAATAATTGAAATTTATATTATAAGTGATCAAACTTATAATTTATAATATATAAGAAATTATTTTATTATATAAAATTTAATGACACGACAAAGTTTTCAAACATTTCAGAACGTAAATAATTAGGTTTTTATTGTATAGTTAATAAAAAAGAAGTATCAAAATATATTTGTTTCAAAAAAACTACTCGCCCAAGACAGTAAAAAGGTTTGAGGCACTAGGGAGCAGTTGAGTTAAACATTTAATGTAAAAATCAGTTTTTTTTCTTTTAACTATGATTAGCCTAAGGTATTTTCTTATTAACGGATCTTTACGTTGAAGCTATTGACGTACATTACATAGAAATTTTCCAATATTAAAAATGTAATAATTAACAAAGACAGAAATAGGTACCTTAAAATAAGTACTGTTCTTTATAATTATTTTCTGGCAGTTATTAAATATGGCTAAGTTAAGTTGATCAATGTGTAAATACTTTTTTTCAAACAATTCTAGACATTCCATCTCTGTAGCAATAATAACCTGGATAGAGGGAAAAAAATCAAAAACTGCATTACATTGTTTATAAATTATAATAAAGATCAATTTTAATTAAAACTAAAATAATACAATTGTTGAATGTATAATTAGGAACAAATTGTATTCAAAAATACAGAAATTATAAATATAACAGTATAACATTGAAGATTAAAATGACTACACAATGGATATACTATTTAAAAATTGAAATAATAAAATAGCAATTCAAATTAAAAACAATTAGATATTTGCATTTTATGAAATAAATTACTGGAGGAATGAAAATTTTTTTATTTCAATCTCAACAAAAGTATACTAATTTTTTATACACATAATAAAATAAATATTAAGACATTTTCTCAAATGATAAAATAAGATATGGTAACACGTAATATTACAAACCTCATAATTATCAAAATCCATATTTTGGAATGATTTTAACACAAATGGCTTTAAATCTGTCAAATGTTTGATACAAAATAAATAACGTTCGATTTCTGTTTCTTCCAAAATCAATAATGTACCTTTCCTTTTTTCAGACGTTCTACATAGAAAATACGTAAAGAAAAAACACATTTATCACATATTTAATAACCGAATATGGTACAAATTTACAAATAGTATAAACTTACCTGTGAAGTGTAAAAGCAAGTTCTTGAATTAGTTTCAAAATGACAAATAACTTATTCGTTACACCTCCTAAAGAAATAATTACATTTTTGCTTTTAGCTGAATTCAAAATTTCAACTAGGTATTCTTGAGGAGTAAAGGTCTTAGTATGTATATTATCACCAAAAGTTAACGCCATTATACAAGTTATTGTCAATTAAGTTATTGAACAGCATTTACGGATAAATGTCCTATATAAACAACAAAATTAAATTTATGAATACACATAAACAAATACGTTCACCAAATTTTACGATAGGTACTCCAGATTGTAATTTAAACCGAGGTTTATGGTCAGTAATTATATGGAAAAAATCAAATGTGTTACCAATAACTAAAAATTTAAATAATACAATATTAAAATATTTGATATATTATCTCAATAATCAAGGTAGAATGTAATTTACGGTTTAAATAACGATTCGAATATCATAAATTGGTGGATGAGTAACAAATAGTTTTATATTATTCGTGTTTAAAAATTAAAATATTAAAAATATTATAAACGTATAACGACACCGCTAGTATTCATGTTGGATTTTAAAGTCAATAATAAGTTTTATATAGTTACGAAATTAAATTGCAATTAAAATCGTAATATAATAATTCAAGTAGAAACGTGTTATTTTTAAATATTAAATTGTACCTATTAATTGAAATGGCTCCCAATATTATACTCTCGCGTATTTTTTATATTGACGCCAAAGTATAAAAAATTATTGATACGGTACATAATAATTAAATGTCTACACAATGATTTTCTTCGCTGCTCAATCATAGTACGTTAAATAATATGATTCGATACTCAGAGATACCTACCTACAGTACTTAATACTCCATAGTTTTCATTAAATTTATAATGGTAGAAAATTAACGGTGTTATTCATTACGAAGTGAGTACTATTAAAAATGCCGTATAAAATAAAAACTACCAGGATAACAGTAAATTACTATATTATATCGGTTGAAATATTTTTGCCAATGCTTTGTTTGCACCACGAAAATTCAAATATTGAAAGTTTATACAAATTTTATAGAGGCTTTAAGTTTTTACCGTAAACAACTATAAGAGATAACAGTTCGTCTGCGAATTTATCATTTATCAGTGTTTATTGCGGCGAAAACATTTCTATAATCAGTAATCACCGACGACCGTATAAAACATTGCCGGTCTTCTTTTTTTTTAGATTATTAATTTAAAAAAAAAATGTTTTAATTTTTTACGATTTATATATGTACAGATATAGAAAAACATTTATAACGCATTTCCTTTTCAAAAACAATTTTTCTTTTTTGTTTTAAGAAAATGAACAAGTTTGTAAACTACAAAAAAAAAAAAAAACCGGCTAACCGGCAATGCTTTCGTAGTCGTGACTGGAAACATTTTATATTTTTTATTCAAAACGTTTTCAGAGGGAAATACATAAATTAAATGGGTGGAAAACGCTATTAGATAAACAAAATAACACGGCAATTTTTTTTATTATTACATTTTAATGCATGACGGCATTACCACAGAACAATGTTCTGTGGCATTACCATTGAATAGACAACTGTTCGTCGTTATTATTTCAAAATGTGAATTTATTAAAAACAAAAGAATTATTGGGTTCTTTTTTTTTTTATATAATAATTTTACTGCCCATCATAATCACATACACGTAACGAAGCATATTTATATTTTTACGATCAGATATTTAAATGGAGTTACTGAAATAATTTCCGTTATGCATAATTATTATGGTCCGAGTCCGTGGATCAAACTGATATTATTGATAACAATGATAACAATAACTAAGTAAAATTCAGTTTTATTGTACACACTAAGTTTGAATTTGAATTTCGAGTTTATTGTGCTCTTAAAAACCTCGTATTATAATAAGACATATTTCATATATTAAATATATAGTATATATTAAGTTCATGTTTAGAACGTATCGTTCTTATTTGTGTACTACTTTTAGAAAAAAAATCTATTATAATGGAAGCGAGAATTAACTATCATATTAGAGGTATATTTATGTTAAACGAAAAGACTATTCCACCGGCATTGAATAAACATCTAACAAATGTAAGTATTCTTTTATAAATTACGAACATTTATGTATTATATCTATAAATAAAAAATAATTGATTGTATTAGGTATAGTCATTTTTCTAATTCATTTGTTACCTCTATATTAGTGTTTGAGTACGTTTTTGATATTTTAGAATGTGTTCAAAAAGCCAAATAAAGAAGCAATGGAACAGGTATTACATTTTCTGCTTCCTCTAACAGATCTAAATTGCTTAAAAACTGTACCTTGGCCAGTAACTACGTTTAAAGAAGCTGCAGAATTCCGTAATGCAGCGACTGTTGTAATTAACGTAAGTATTTATAATTTAAATATACTACCTGAAATAATTAAAATACAGCTATCTATTTTTATTTTTATACATTGTTTCGAGTAGTATTGTAGCAATTTATTAGATGTAACTTAAAAAGTAAACGCAATTAAGGTTCTCAGCAAACCTGGAAAAGGAATGTATAAGTGAATATTTTTTTCTCACAGTGTGTGTGTGTGTGTGTGTGTGTGTATATATAGCCAAAACTCTGGGTCGTATGAAAAGTAATTAAAAGTATTGACGCAGCAAAATAAAAAATATATTTTAAAATATAGTAATTTGAAAACGAAATTCTTAAATCTTATTTTATAAAATTAAGTTTTTTTATTTAGAAGATATGGAATTGTAATACAAAAAGAGACTGGTCTCTTAGATATAGTTTAGATAATACTTAGGTACATGTCTTGCATGCTTACTACAAAAGTTGATATTATCTGTATCAGTACAGTTGTTTTTATTTCATTGAAGTATGCTATTGAATAAATTAAAATAAGTAAAACATTAATTTTGGATAAATATTGATTACCATGTTTGATAGTCCGGTTTTTGGTATCCCAAGTATTTTATTTGAATAAATTGACCATTTAAATCTGGTTTTAAATATTTTTAGAAATTGCATTCATTTTTTTATCACACATCTTACCTGCAGCATTTAATTTTGTACGAACATTTAAATTTTGTAATAACTTTTGAGCTTTTAAAAATTTAATGTAAGTTTCATCGTTAAAAATAATTTGTATATGTTAAATCACCAACATTATTTATTGTGAAAAGAATAAACAAATAAATACCGAACAGTGAATATGCACATATTTGTCAAGCACCAAACATATACTAATTGAAAATACAATTATGACAAATTTTCAAGGTATTAAAATAGTATGAGAAAATGTGTAGATGACTTTACAAAATGTAGATAGTATACGAATATTTATTATTATTATTTTGTAAATATTTATGAAATAAAGTACAATTTTTATAGAATGCAAAGTGTAGAAGTCAGAAAATATACATTAAGGATTTTAAATATTTATATTGTATTATATTGTTTTCAATTTAATAATTTTTTTAATTATTAAAAATAATTTTATGTTATTTTAATCTATGTTTATACATTATTTTTTTTTTAGGGATTGAATGGATTTGTTTATGAAAAGACTTCAAATATTGTTGGAAAAGTGAATTCTTCATTATTAGCAAATCCTGGTGGACCAGTATTTGTTTATTTTATGTATCAGTTTTGTTTGTATATTAAATGTTGTGAACTTAAAAAGAAAGGTATAAAACATTTAATTTATCATAAATCAGTTTTAATGAAATTTAAGAATTTTGCTACACTATTCTCTCTGTTTAATGTACACACAATATATAGGAAGTATACTCATAATTTCTGTAGTTTTATTATTTTTAATGTTAGTCTTAATTGATTCATTACCAAACATTGAAATTATATCTATTTATTTATTTAAAATTATAATATATAATTTTCAGTTTTAAATTAAATATTGAAAAACTAATTGAGAGATAATAGATAATAAGTATTCTCGTCATTAAATTTGTTAATAGGCCAATTTTCAACAATATTATAAATTACAAAATTTCAATGATTAAGTAATGATATTCTATTTCCTACTATGCATAAGTTAGATAGTGAAAACAAATTGTGGTATAGCCCTCTTAAGTATGATATGTTTTTATTGTGTATAGGTATCGAATTATTAAATGCACCATTATATATTGATGATGAATATATTGAAAAAAAAATATTGTTGTTTAATGGAATATCAAAAATAATTTTAATGAAGTAAGTGAATTAATTTTTCGATTGGATAATAGTCTTCAAAATACTACAAAATTAGCGGTGTAAGTATTTATGATTAATTAATAATTAATAAATCTTATATTATGTATTTTTATATTATAGAAAATATAAAGAAATAATTCAAGATAGTAAACAGCGAATAAAAGATTTAAAATCTGAATTACTAAACACTGAACATTGTGATGCAACAGGTGTGGAAACGACTGTTTAAATAAATATGCATGTATAATTTATTATTTTATTTTATTTATAATTATAAAGTTTTACTACATAATAATAATGGATAGTAATGTTGCTTATTAATTAACATGTCGTATTTATTATACTTGAAGAAAATGAAGTTGCAGAATTAAGACAAAAATATATTGACTTGTATGATAAATTTGAACAGAATAAATTAATTGCTATGAAATGTGCCAAATTAGCCGATATAATATTAAATATTCCAGAAACGTATGATGCTAATATAATAAATGTAAGATTTAAGCATAAATTAATGTCATGGTTATGTATTTAACTGTATTTATTTTTAGGTAAATAATGAAGAGCTGATAGGAAATGATGGAAAACTAGACCTTGTAAAACTGCTATCATTCATTAAAAATACTTTAAATGGTTATATGAATTGGTGTGAACAGCTAAACGATAAAGGAGAAATAAATGACAATGTTTTAACAGCACGAAAATCAGTTATAGATATGACAGAACAAATGCGATATTATGAAAGACTTATAAAAGTTCAGAGTAATATAATTGACAATTTACAAGTTGAAAACCAAGAATTACATAAAGAAGTGTTCACTAGTAAGTTCATTTAAATATTTGTAAATTCATCAACCTGTAAAACTAGGATATTTTAATATTAAAATTGGGTTAATATAATTAAATAATTAATTTTATAGTGTTAAAGTGGTTAGTTGTAAAGTGGTATTAATTATTAAAATAATTAATAGATGTATTTTAATAAATTATGTTATTAATTGGTTATTATTTATTTGAACTATTTTATATTCATTAAAATTAGATTGACACTAAATTGATAATGCATTGTATGTTTTTAGGTGAAAGTATGAAAAATATTGATCTTAAATTACAGTCATTATATAAAACAACTCCTCCTTTAATTTTAAATACAAATTTAATTAATAAACCAAAATTTACAAGTTCTGGTAATGAAAGAAAGTCAAGACAATCAATTTTATTACACTGTAGTAAACCATGTACCTATCAGACACTGTCTATTGATTACATTACTGAAGTGTATAAGGATATGTTACTAAATCAAAATAAAAATGATGTACAAGATGTAATTATAATAATTATCTACATGATTAAATAATTAAGTAGTCTAATAATTCTAAAAAAAAAAATTGTAACATTTAATCGTTTCTGTAAATTCTGCAGGATGTGTGTGAAAATAATGAATATTCATCTAAATTAAATGAATCAAATCAAAGAATATTCCATAACAATGAAAATGAAAATCCTCAGGTAAATATTATTTAATACAAGTTTTTAGTACAACTTGTGTAATACTTACGTAGTCTGTGTATTTTTAAATTAGGAATGTTGATTATAATTATTTTCTAAAAATCATGGGGTGTTATGGTCTCACCATAATAAAATGTAGATTTTTTGAAAGGTGGTTTTAAACTTAAGTTATAATTTATTCATTCTTTAAAAATTATGTGTATGGATATATCATTTTTTTTTTCAATCCTTATTATTGCGACCATAGAACTATAGATGTTGTATTTAATTTTTTTTTTTTATTCAAACCAAGTAACTACAAAATCAGAAATATCAGTAAAACCTATCTGAGTTCCGTAATAAAATCAAAATTTCTTAAATAAAAATATTCATGTATTATAGAACAGGACTAGACAAACACATTTTTTAGTCCAAAAGAGTGTTCAAATTTAAGTTATTCTAAAATTGTTTTGTGTATAATTGTGTTTCTATATAGAAATAAGTCCCTAAATTTTCTCTTGATCTTTTTAATATTTATTTATAAACCTAAAGAATAATTTGAACCTTAAGTTTTAACATGTTCATTTCTTTTCATAGGAAAACACAATGTATACAGACGCTAAATGCCAATCTCTGTTGACAATTTATCCTGCAAAAACGGATGAAGTAAATTGTTGTAAACCTTCAGTTAAAGAAGATGAAGTGAAGAGTGTATCAATTTCTCGAAAATCAATCGAGAACATAAAGCAGAAATTTTATAAGATAAAAAAACAGGCGATGAGTACAATACCACATTCACCTCATTCGCCATTTTAAATACCTTTAAAATAATATAGAAGTAGTAACATATTAATTATATTTAATTTGATTAGATTTTATATTTAATTGTTAAGTTATTTTAAATATTGTAATTGATACTATTGTTTTTTAAATTTTTTTTATATAAACGTATAAATTCTTAATATAAGACTTCCTATATTTTATTGAAATATAATTAGGTCGTAATGTTATCTTAACAACTAATTTTCTATGTAAATAGTATTTTAGTATTTATATTCAATGATAGTAAGTATTAAATTATAATAATATATAACTATTCTAAATACTTTTTACATGAATATGATCTTTGAAAATGTATTTTATTATTTGAATTTAAAAAAATAGTGTATTGTAAGAATCGGATATCAGTACGCACATGACCGAGAGAAAAATATTTAAAAATAATGACAAATAAATAATAAAAATGCAATGTCTTTAACAGGTTAAACATATTTTATTAAACCAACTCTTGCTTTGGTAATACTATACATATGAATGGAAACAATATACTATAAGGATCATTGTGATCAATATATTTTACATTTAAGATATTAATATAATAATTAAAATTAATACTTTACATATCACAACATATAAAAGTTTACCAAAATCCATTTTAAACCACATTTTAGTAACAATACAAATTTAAATCTAAAATATGAAGTATCGTTAAAACTATTAGCTTGCGAGTTATTAATGCAATAGGAATAGTTTAATTAAAATTAGAAACTATAACAATATCACATTTTATAGTATTATGATAAGTATTTAGAAAAAACTTATTATAAATTAATTTTAAGAGAATCAATAAATAATTTTACACAATAAACAAAAATGTTAGCCAGACTAGAAGCCATTTAGAGGTACACTTAAAAGATCCAATAAAATGTATTATTTAAATAAATTTGTTTAAACATTAACTTGAACATATCATACACTTTGAAATAGTTATGATAAAAGAAATTAGCAAAAGAAGTATTTAAATTAATTATATTTATACTAGAATAGTAGTTTATAAAAATATGCTATTCTAATACAATTCAATTCATGAATCATTACAGAACTTAATTTTTACTTGAGTAATCAACATTTTAAATAAAATTAATCATTGAAATGTATACAGTTGGTTGTAATTAAGAAACTAAATAACAAAAGTATTTAATAACAATATAAAACGAAATATATTTAAAATCTCTGCTTAATATATATGAAAGTATAATACTGTTTTTAATTATGCTTAACTTAAATTATTGCCATTTGTAATTATTGTTAATTTGAGACGTACTTGGAGATGAATAGTTATTTTGATACTGTCTTTGACTAGATGTACCTCTAAAACCTAAAATAAAAATTTTGTAAGAATTGAAATAATATCATAAAAAAAAAAATTTTAACGATATAATTAATGAAAAAACTTTAATTTTTTTATTGGAGTACAATAATTATGTGTTGAAAGAATGTAACACTATATATAAGGAACCTTTTACATGATACAGATAACAAGTAAACTGTCCTAGTGCAATCAAAAATCTATATATAGTTAAAAGAAATACATTTTCTTTAAACCGTTTGTTTTTTTTCCAAATTTTTACAATAAAAAAAATTTAAAAAATTGTTTTAATTTTAAATTTTAAATTTTTGGTTTCCTTGCATATTGCAATTGAGTGTGGTATTCTTTAAATACATAACTCAATTTAAAAATCTAATATTGAAGATTGAAAAATAAAAATGAACATACAATCATGTAGAAAAGATATTTTATTACAAATTTGTTAATATTTTAAAAAATATAATTACAATGTATTATGCAATTATATATACATTTAAAATAATTATAAAAAAAAATAGTAATAATAAATAGCAACTGTGCATTACTTACTAGGCACATTAAAACTGTTACGACCTGACCTTACGTTTGAACCATTATTTGTATAATCTGTTGATTTATTTGAATTATTAAAATAATTATAATATTAATTAAAATATTAGTAACTTACGTCTATTATGAGAGGAGTGTTGGCCATATTTACGTAGAGGAAATGAAAAATTATCATTATTTTTAGAATGACGTCCTATTAAACAAATTAAATATAGTAAAAAACAATAACACAAAGTAAAAACTTTTATACAGATAAATGTTTTAAAATATGTAATAGTTAACCTTTATTATTGTTTTCTTTTGGACGTTTACCAACATCTTCTGGAGACTCCAGGCCTACAGCATTATCTTCTATAGCTAATACTTTAACTACTGACTGAACAACACTACTGAAGGACTATGAAATTTTTATTAATTAAATATAAATTAATTCTTTAAGAACTTGATAAAATATTAAATATATATAATTACACTGTGTGGTGAGATCATCTTATTTTTAAGAAATTCACGATAGGCTAAGGTAAGGCACAATCGCATATTAATGATTTTTGAGATATCATCAGCAGTTCCAATGAAGTTAGTCCAACCATCTAAGTTCAATGTTCCTAAATTCTCTTCGGCTAATGTATCATTTTCTTCAAAACTATCACTATCACTATCATCTATGACAGAATATTTGAGTTAAATTAATAAGTCAAGTTAAATAAAAATTTAATTAATTTAATTAAAATAAGTCTAGATTAAGATTACATTTTCTTTAAATTTACCTTTTACTTTACTAATTGGGTCATGGGGTAATCTCATTGCATTAGAAAAGAGAGCTACCGACATTGGTGATACTACAGTGCAATTTTTTATAAATTTTTTAGTGTTGAAAGAACTCATTTCTTCGAATATTATCCATTCAGATGGTAAATCTTTGACGTAATTCTCACGTAATACACTTGATCCATGATATATAACACTTTTTTCTGTCCTAACAAATTCAAAAATAATATTACATCTAATAATATTACTTAAGATTTAAATATATCAATTTACTTAGTTTTCAGAACTGGTCTAGGATTAGATTTATCTAATTTAGCCAAATTTGGATATAAACCAGCTAACAAACAAGCTTTAACAGCAGCCCAATTATTTGAATTAATATTTACATCTCGTATATCATTAGGTCCAACACGAGTCTGAATTAACTCTAATGCTCTTAACTGACCTAATAGTTGAGTTCTGGTTTGTGTAATTAAACCCATAATTGATTGCGAAACAAAATTAAATAAACCACTGTCAATCATATTTCCTTCATTGAAAACCTATAATTAACACAATTATTATTACTGAAATAAATAAAATTATAACACATATTTGACTAAAATAATTTTTTTATTTAAAAAAAGTTAAGGAAATAGTTTTAAAATCAATATTTAATTGCAGTAGTACACATTTTTTTTTTACCATATATTTTTACATAATATAAAAATGACAAAAAAAAAACTACTGGATTTATTGATGAAATTTCATAAATCATAATCATTCCCTCTTTCATTTATTTATAAAATGTGATCAAATGTCAAACTTCATCAACATTGTTAACATATTCATGAACATTATAAATTAATTTTAAACAAATGTGATTCACTTTTAAAATTTGAATCTATTTTTACAAAAAAAACCCCCCACATACTACTAAAATATGTGTATGGTGTTACTAGTCACCACTAAAGATTGGTAGACACACATATTAAATATTGTAAGAGTAACTAAAGTATATTTTGAAGGATGGAATTTATATATAAATATACATATAAGGTAACCTTTTCTAAAATCAATGAATACAGAGGGAAAGTAAAGATATAAAAAGTTTATAAATATGAATAGGTGCTTCTCAATAATATACAAATAATTTTTACATATTGAATAACTTTATATTATAAAATACATACATACACACACATATATATATATATATATATATATATATGTATTTGTATTTAAAATTTTTAGTCAGGTCATAATATAGTGCTGAACCCAATATAAATTATTAATTTCAACATAATATATGAATTGTATTAATTTACTTACTTGATACAAGCGCAATAGGACAATATGATCACTTAATGCATCACCAGCTAGTTTCTTACGAATAGATCCTAATGAAGCCTTCATATTTACATTAAGAGTTAAGTTGAAAGGTTCTCTGCAAATAAATAGTTATTAAATATATATGATTAATATTAAATGAATTGATTCTTACCTATTAGCTAAACAGCTTATTATAGATAAAACAGGATCTAGACATTTCAGAAATATAGCAAATACTAAGGATTTAGCATAATGAGGTTCAATAGATAAATCCAACATAAAAAATCCAAGATCTGTTAAGTCTTCATTTACATCCATTGCTTCTATTGTTTTTAAATATTCAAGAGCAGATGTAACAGACAAAGTTGGTGGCGGTTGTATAGCTAGCGCTAAGAAGTCTAATACTCGCATATTATTTGAAATCACTTTTGCTAACATACAAAGTTCCTATAAAATAATTATTATAATTTTAATAAAAAATATAAACAATTTATCAAATACAATATTATATCGAGACTTAGAAATTTATAAAATTACTTAAATTAATAATTAAGTTTATAAGATATATTTTATCTCAAATATTTTAATATAAACCAGAGAAAATTATTATGTTCATTACATTTGGATCAAGTGTACTATATATTGTATATAAATACTTGTAAAGGCATTCTAAGAATTTCAGGAACATCATGAGTTGCCATGTGATTATGATGTTCTCTTGTATAAAGGCGATAACATTCACCAGGGCATAACCTTCCTGCACGTCCAGCTCTCTGTTTTGCACAACTCTGAGAAATCCAATTCACATTCATACAACTAATACCATTAAAAGCATTGTACCCTTTCTAAAACAATATATATTTAATTATATTATTAACATTTTATAAAAAAGCTATTAATTCAGTAACTCCATATGAGTACACAATTATGAGTATAATACAGAATGAATTGGTTTTCACAATAATACAATTTTAAGTAAATTAGCTCAAAATAATTATTTAGTATTAATTATTAATAAATACAAATAAAACATAGTGAAAGGTACTTCATTTTAGTCGAATGAAAACATTTCCCAGTGAACAAGAAAATAACAAAAAATAAATAATACTTCCCTAGGGACGTTTTTTTTAGTATGACTAAAATGATCAGTTGTTTTAATTTTTTTTGGTAAATATAAATTACTTGTTTAACTCTCCCTGAATCAATAACATAAACCACATCATTGATTGTAACACTTGTCTCTACTATGTTAGTTGCTAATATCACTTTTTGATAACCTTTAGGTGCTGGTTGGAATACTCTTCGTTGATCGGATGTCTTCATTTCATAAATAACATAACAGAATAATTTAATATACCAATTAATACAAATCATGTGTATATGTACATATATATATATATATATATATATATATATATATATATAAGTATATTACCTGCATCATTGAATGTAACATGTAAATTGTGATTTTTAAATTATCTTTAGTAATAATTTCTTCAATAATAACCTTATTAACCATAGACATATCTTCAAATCCAGGTAAAAACACTAAAATAGAACCTAGAAAAATGCGTTTTTAATTTTTAATATTCAAACAATTAGCAACAAGTTAAATTACCATCTTTTATTTTTAAAAGTATATGTTTAATTAGACGAGCAATCAAATATGCGTCAATGATAATATTTGGTGGTAAACTTTTTTTATATAGCTCTAGTCTCTCTTTAACCTCTATTTCATCTGAAATTTCATTTTGTTGGTTATCTATTGATGCAATAACACTTTTGTTATTAAAAATCAAATCTCTTGTATCAAATTGCTTAAATTCTGTTGCCCAAGTAGCAGCATCCCTATTGAATACTCTAGTTCTTATATGTGGATTAGCACCCATGTTTAATAATCTAATAACATAGTCATTTAGTCCATGAACTGCCACAAGCATTAATAAAGTTACTCCAGTATCTGAATGCTAAATAAAAATAAATTAAATTAGTCTAAATATTTATTTTGGCAAAATTCATAAAATTTATTAAAAGTTATTTATTATAATTTGTAACCAGTGATGAATTGGTAAATTTAGAATAAAATTAATGTTTAAAATAAACATTAACTGAACATAACTGTTTAAAAATATGAAATTTAAAACTAATAAACACTATTATTATTAAAGAAATCGTAAATTAGTAATAAGTAATTATTTTATATAATTTAGTATGTATTGTAATAAGTTGTATCCTTAAATTGTAACTAGTGAATTTTCAAAATGTATATTAAATATATATACAATTAAAATTAGGTAAAAAGAATATTTAGTTTAAAAAAAAATCATGAAATGGTTGATTTATAGTTGTCAAGTTACCAGCCATTTGTAACTACCAGTTACATGTAATTTGTGCAACATATATTTTACTTTAATTTTAATTTTTAAATACATGTCAATTACAAAAAAATAAAATAAAAATTACTTGATAATCCACAGGAATTCCTTCAGACATAATATAATAAATCATTCTATCTATTTGCTCGATTTCTGCATTGAACCAAATTTGATGCAAACAATCATCTAATTCAGATGTCAACCATTCTTGATCAGGTCTCAATGTAGTAGTCTAATACATAAAAAAATATTTTTATATATTTAAAAATATCAGTACCTCTATTAACTATTTAAAATTTTGTAACTGTCAGTTATAAAATAAAATGAAAAAAAAAAAAATCAATTTAGTAGGTACCGGCTCTGTAAGGTTCAAACTTTGAACAGCTTCAGTAGTTTTTTCTACAATATCATTATCCCAATAGCCAATTTTTGTTTTATTTTTTATTCTTGTCATTGAAGGAGATTCGTATTTAATACTAAAAAAAAAAAAAAATTAAATAACAAAACATAGACTTATACAATATTAATATTTACATGTCCAAAATGTCTTCTAAAAAGTAATCTTGAACAGGGAATATTTTTCCTTCCACTAAAAATTTATAAAAACTTTAGTCATGTTTTTACAGAATATATTGTTCATTTTTACCTTTTAATACGGGACAATTATCAAAGTAAGATGAAAATAAGTGTATATCTGCTGTAGCTGACATTAAAATAAGTTTCAAGTGTTTATATTTTGGTAAAATCATGCGTAAAGCAATAAGAAGAAAGTCCACATGTTTATCACGCTCATGGACTTCATCTACGATTACATGGGAAACATTCATTAACATTCCTTTGTTGGGTTCATTATCTTTTTGATGTCGATCCATGAGTGTCCTTGTCAAAACACCAGTTGTGCAATATATGATTGTTGAATCATCACTTACACTAGATTTGAAATTTTATAAATTAATTTTTTTATTGAAAATATACATTTATGTACTTTTATAATTTAGTAATTAGTAAATAACTGTAATACCAGCTTTCAAGTCTGACTTGATATCCAGTACTTATCCCAATATTTTCTCCGCGTTCATTGGATACTCTATCGGCCATTGTTATAGCAGCAATTCGTCTTGGTTGACAGCATATAACACGACATGGTTTATTTTTTATTGCGCAATCATCAATTATAAATTGTGGGATCTAAAATAAATTATTTATTTTATTTTACTAGTAAACTATAATAAATTTGGTACATTTAGATGTCATATTTAAAATGTTAGAATACTGGCAAGTTACTACTTAATAATATGGTAGATCATGAATAACAGTAAACGATAAACTTTACTAAAACGTAAATACATTTATAACTGTTCATACTTGAGTTGTTTTTCCAGATCCAGTTTCAGCTGTGATGATTACAACAGAATTATTTTCAATTAGATTAGTTATTTGTCCTTTTTTGGCCCATATTGGTAAGGACTTTCTCATTGTCAATAATTCTTCATCGGCAGATAAATAAGGTATAGACATGGGTTTATCACACATAAGAGGAAGATTTCTTTTACAGTTGGCCACTAAACAAAAATAAATACATTTTTAATCAGATGCAACATCAAATTTTATTTAATTCATTTCTTGCATATAACAAACAAAAATACATAAAAATATCAATAAAACCGATATGATAATTTGAGGCTAATTATAAATAACGGGTAGGTTTAATTTTCAAATCTATTATAAAATTTAAAAAGGAAAACATCTTCTGTATTTTCTTCAATAAATTAACGACATTATAAATAAAGTAATGAAGAACATTTTCATCTCAGTATACAACCCAGAACTAAGAATATTTAAAATAAGAAAGAATGATGACCCGTACAAGCTATATGGAAAACTAAATACAGGTATACGATCATATTTAAGAACCAAGAGAATGGAATGGTTTGGATATGTATGGAGAGCTGAAAATCATATACTACAAAAAAGTCCCAAATGAACCCATACACAAGAAAAGACCACTACGTAGACTATGAACGAGATAGAATGCTGTAGAGGACATTTGGACGGTTGACAGAAATATCAGTTGAATTAGCATTCAACAGGGAAAGATGAAGAGGATTGCTTGTGGCAGCACAGGTCCTACAAGGATCGTTAACCCTCCATGGACGACTGGTACCAGGTGGGCACACAAAACATGCAAATTAAAAAAAAATTATAATAAATTGGAAAATTTAATTCAAATTATAATATTGTTAGAAATTTAATCCATAAAACCTGTGCAATATATAATTATATTATAATATATAATTGTTATTGTTCTGGCATACAATATATTAATTTTGAATTTAGTGGCTCCATATGGTGCCGCTCGTCACTACCCACAACAATCAGTAACTTAGATTTACGAGTTTATATAATATTATAATTATTGGGAATTTTACCAACCAGATCTTTACTTTACTATTACCCTTTGCCACCAATTACTAATGCGAGTCAGTCACACACATCTCATTAATATTATTTTATTCACGTTTATAATAATTTTTCTCTTTTTTAATATTTTTCATTATTTTTTCAAGTACAAAAATGTATTAATTTTAAGTTGGCTGTATGCTTAAAATGCTTATATTAATATTGTATTATATTCAGTAAAATTATAAAAACTGATTATTAATGAGAATTATTGTTGATTTTTTTATGTATATTCCTCGTGGTATATTACAACAGGGCAGTGCGGCTGAATTTAATCCAAAAAAGGGCACCACAGTAAAAAAAAATTGAGAACCACTGATGTATTGCATGTTTCAAAAATTATCATTACAGCGTACAATAATAGTAGTTTTGTATACTAGCAGAATATTTATTACATTTTAAAATTATATAAATTCTTTTTTCTTTAATTACACAGTAAGATGAGACAACAGAAATGCAATGCATTATTGTATATAGTAGATGCAAAATAAATTTAAGATTATGCATGGGAAAGGACGAGTGGCACCATATGGGCGCAGCCATTTTTCTCAAAACTGGTTAGGATTTTTTTTAATTAAATTTTTTTTTATTGTAATTTAGGACTTTATACACTATAAAAATTAATGAATATATTAGATTCAGAATAAAAAAGGATCCTCATCCATGGAGGGTTAAGGAAGAAAAAGTAAAATAAATACTTATTTTATGCAGTTACTTGTCCTGTACTATTGTATGAACAGGCTAGTCAGTAATATGTAAATTTATTACTAAAAAAATTAGAAGGAATTTTTGTACCTAGTATTATAAACTAATCCTTTTTTATTAATTAAAATTGTATAAATTACCTTTTAAATTTTTAACATATTTAAAATACATTATTTACTCTCAAAAATCAATACAAAATAAAATGCCCAATTTTATTTATATGTAATATATAAAATATACAATATTAACTGAATGTTCAGAAAAGAACTTTGTAAAATTACTAATGTGAAGTTAACTAAAATTAGATATATTTACATAATGTTCATAACATTTATAATTTACCTGCCATCCGTCTGTATGGTTTCAAAGGACTAGGAAGCAATTCATCATACATTTCTTTACTAATAGGTACACTATGACAAATTGTTGTCATCAACTCATTTGAGCCTGAAGACACTTCAATACTACAAGCCTTACTAGTTACTTTTTTTTTATCCATGTAAACAGTTATTGATCGATTTTCACTGGGTTTCCTATTATTTAAAAAGAAAAAGAAATTATTACACACTTATATATACACACAAAAACATGCAGACACATACGTATTATAATTATACAATTAACTATAACAGAATAAACAAATGACTGATTATAACTCACTAAAGTAATACAATTTTAAACGATTGAAATTTTATTTCACTAAAAATAGTCTCTGCAATTCTGTTTAAACAATATTATAAAGTAAATTATACATTGGAAAATACGAATTAACTTGATACTGCATGTTATGGGGATACATTTTATTTATTTTAATTAATTCTAGTTAAAATTTTATAGTCACAAATGGATTTAAACATTTGTAATTTCTAAGAAACTAAGAAAATTAAGCCAGTGGTTCTTACAATGTATTGTAGAATTAAGTAATTAACATATTTATACTTGAAAATATATAAACAATAATTAATGAAAAGAAAGTTATAAATCTCAACATTTCATAATTTCAAACTTTTAAATGATTTGTATATTCTTCTAACTGATGATTTAACATTTAGCAATGAATTTAATTACATGTTAAATTATTATATATTATTTATTAATATAAAACATTGTTTAAAATACAAATTATTATATTTTAACTAATACATTTAAATAATTTTGTCAACGATTCAAATATTTTAGATGCATTTTTAAAAATCATTATGGTGAAAATAATATGACTATTATTAATCAAAATGCATATATTTCACTAGGTAAAATTAAATATTATTTAAAATTATATCCTACCAAAAATAATCTTCAATGGTAAACCCAATTATCATTTAAGTGGCATATCAATTCTTTAAAAAAGCTTTAACATACCTTACTTACATATTAGGTTTTAAATTTTAACTCATAACCAGAAAATCTTATTTACCAAATCTCTCATTAATTAACAAAAATCAAAATGTAGTGTTAATGGGCCACTAGGTGGTTTTTTCTATCAAAATATTTAAGCTACGTAAAATATTTAACATAATATTCTTATTTTTTTACAGTTGATATCTATTAATAAAAACAAATAGGTATATTTAGGGACTATTTACTTCCTTCTTTCTCTTTGTCTTTATCCTACACAAGTAAGGTCAGATATTCTTTTATTTCTGCCTTCCACATCTCTGTTTCTATAATCGTCTCTTTATCTACTCCACAAACCTCCATATCCTTATTTAAGAATTCTTACCACTTTTTCTTTGGCTTACCTCTGCTTCGACTTTCTTTTACAAAGAACTTACCTTCTAAATTTATTCATTATCCTTCCCTCTCTTAACATAGCCCAAATTTCAGCCTATTTATCTCGTTTTCCCAACTAAAGATGTAATTCACAAACTATCTTTTTTGTACTCGTTCCGAATTCCATCTAAATAAATACCTCACACACTATCTTAACATCCTCATTTCTACTACTTTCATATTCTTTTTATCCCTTTTATTGAATGCCCAACATTAAATTATATACATCATAGCAGGCCTAATTAGTTCTATAAAATTTCCTTCTACTCCAAATGGCACCATTTTATTGCACAATACTTTACTATTGACTTTAAATTGAATAATTTATATGTACAAATAAACATAAAATAGATACTAAATTTTTAGAATATTCTATAAAATAAAATAGGACTTATGAGTACATTTAAGCACCTTCTACTATTCTGTGTAATAGTGAATTAGTCTATTACATACTAGACAGTCTATATAGGCTCTATACTACTTTATATATATATATATATATATATATATATATATATATATTATTTAGTAGTAACTGCAGTACTCTATATGTTTTGAACAAAAATAAATAAATATGATTAGACTATTAATTCATTATGTTGAATGTTAAATGATTATGTGATATGTATACATACATATATAATTCAATTAAGTTATACTAACCCATGACTTTTAGACTTTAATCCAAGTTCAGCACTTTTTAAGTGTAAATATTTGCGTTCTTCAGATGTTAATGATGATGGAAAAGTATATGCTAAAAAAAAAAAAAAAAACAATACAGTAATTTGTAAAATATTCATAAAATAAATTCTCTTAACTTTATTAAGTATATAAATAGTAAACAGTATGTAATTTATTCTCGTTACTTAATAGTACATAAAACTAAACATAAAATATTTTAAATTTAATTAATTATTTAATAATTTATTACATAAATGTTTAAATATAGAATATAGAATAGATACAGTATTTAATGGTAGACCAATATTAATTTAATTACTTAACAATGGTAGATAAATAACCCAAGAACATAATATAGGTAATTAAATTTTTTTTTTTACTTCAATCTTAAATTATATGAATTGTGTATTCAATTGATATATTATGTTTACCATAAATTTAAAGTTATTTAATACATTATTAGATATTTATTACTACGAAATTAAAATAATATATACGTATCTGAAATACATAATAATTGCAATACTGTTTATTACTATTGTAATATTAATCGTCTACAGTTAAAAGTTTGTATTACATTATAACTACAATTTTGGAATTAACTTTTAGTAAACAATTGTATGTTATCTTTCATTTCTTTTTCATTTGCTATATATTAGTTGATACTGGAGAAAATTAGAAAAGAACATATAATGAATATTTTCTTCTTTCAGTAGATAAATAATAGTATTATGAGAATGAAAAAAATCATAACTGAATAGATATTTAATAGATTTATAATAAAATTAAAGTATATATTCCAAACATTTACCTAATAACATAAAATGTTATTATGTACATTACAGTAATTCGTTATTCATGCGAGTACATAAATATTGTGAAACAATAGTATTATCAATTTTATCAATATTCAGAAGGTGTTAAGAGATTACAACATTTAGGTGTAATTATTTTATGTTTATAGTAAAATTGAGAATTTACCCATCAAATCAGACGACATAAACTTTTGGAGTTCATGCGACAGAGCGTCTCTACAGTCTTGAGATAAATTTCTTATAGGAGACCTAGAAATAACAAAAAGCGATAAATATGTTGATAATATAAAATATATAATCACTTGTAGCATAATAGTTATTAGTGAAATGAAACAATACACATTTTATTATAATATAATAGCATAGAAAAAAAGGTGTAAAAGATTTTTATAAATAGGTATTCAAGAAAAACATACATGATGGTGTGGGTTCGATTCCAGTAAACTTTTAATGGCTATATCACTAGATTAAGGTGAACACTTTTACAAACTAAACGCTAAAACTTAAATTAATCAATTACATTGTGATTAATAGTTATTGTCGAGTGATTAACATTCAACGGTCCTAAATATCGTAGAAAGAAAACTTTTAAAAGTTCTGAGCAGTCCATACAATCGTTTCAAACAAATTCGTGAAATACGAAATTACGAAAACATTGAACCTGAAAAACCGCAAAAAGTACTGTAAATTCCAGTGTAGACAACTTATATCATACTTTGACCATTGGTCACGTTACATAATTGTAATTGAATGACAACCACATAGAGTATGTAATCTATAGAAAAAATCTGTGTTATCTGTGGCTGTCACGGACTAAGATATATGTTATATATATATCTGTGGTGGTGGCTGTACCGTAATCACAACATAATTCATAATGAACATTCGTGGGAAAACGAATGTGTACAATAATAAATGATAATTTTGGCACCACTTACGAGAGATTTATGGCGCTAAATTATATTTAAATCCTATGCCAACTATATTATATTATAATAATTGATAATATTATAATTTTTAATAGATTTTTATATATACGTAAAAATAACTAATAATATTAACAAAAAGTTAGCGGAGCCGAAGTGTGCTGTGAATGTCGCTTTAGTGAATTTACTTGGATAAAGATTTTAGAGTGCATTGACGTATTGTTATCACACGTTAAATTTTAAAGCAATGCGATAAATCATTGCTTTCGATAAAATGATTCTGAGCCAGGCGCGTCCTTGAGGGGGGGGCGATGGGGGCGATCGCCCCCCATGAGCTTAACGACCACTATGAGGAAAAATACTATTAAAATATACTAGTTTTTCTAACACTCATTTCTAACATTCAAAAACATTTTAAATTACTTGTAATCATAATATACGTAATACCACAAATAAGCAGTTTTGTTAGAATTGTAACAAGTTTCAAATTTTGACGTATTCTTTCATCTAGAAAATCGCCCCCCATAAAACTGACCTGAAGACGCCCCTGTTCTGAGCGAAGCATCGATGTAATACAATTTGTCGAAAAATTCGATATAGTTATAAAAGGAAATTGTGACTTAATAATTTTAAGATTTTTCGAATACCTATATAGTCGAAATAACAAACGTCTGACATAATTGTTTTAAATTTGTAAGCCTTAAAACCAAAAAATTACCTCTTTTATATGAATTAAATACTTCAAAATCTACAATTGTTATAAATAGCCCAAAATTAAAAGGAATTTTTTTGAAAAATTTGTCTCGTTAATACGGTCTAGTGTTACATATTTAATAATAAATAAAATAACGATAATCGATTTTGACGAAATTGCGTTCTTACCGTTTTTATGTCATTTTTCGGTTGTTTTTTCTGACGCTAAAAAAAAGTATTGAGAAAATCGAAAAATAACCTCTTTAAAGTACCAACTATAATATGTAATTATAGATGTAATTTGCTACCGGAAACAAACTGTGACTGTAAAGATCGGAGGCTGGAGCACTCCTTCTTGTAGAATTTTTGGGTACAGACATACACAAAAAAAAAAAAAAAACAGCTTTGTGAAATCAATATATTTCTCGCTCCGCTCAAAATCTAAAAACAGTTAAAGAACAACGTCACAACGAATACACTGGTGGACTTTAAAAATACAATATAATATGTTAATAAACGCGTAAGCTACCTTTGATGGATGATTGTTGATTTTTCGTTAAATGTTTTATTTTTTTTTTTATTGATGATACTGATTCATGTTAAATATTTTTTATATAGTATTATAATTATATTGTTTGTAAGTATTATTAAGAATTATTCGTTATCTGTTATGGTCATTTGATCATATATATGCATTATAAATTTCTAATAAATAATTTATTTTAAATAACCAGCTATTATGTAATGTAATCACTGCAAAAATGTTTTAAATTTTTTTAACAAGAATGTATGAGTGTGTAAATATATGTACGTTTCAAACTATAAGGAAAAAAGGGGAGCACCTCCATTTTTGATTCTCCTATACGCGTTCAGGTTACATTGTTCGCGAAATTAAAATACTACAAATTAAAATTTATTAAAAATTATAGCATTTAATAAGTTTAAATAAAAAAAAAAAAATCTCGATGATTTTTTTATTTTTATTAAATCTTCCAAAGATATATTTTTTAAATATAATAGGTATACTATTTCACGATCATAAACATAATATATAGTATATTGTATATGTATGGCAATATGGCATAATTTTGTAAAAGCATAAATCATATAATTACCCTCTTTAATTCAGTTTTCATATATAATATTAAGTATAAGATACTGATAGTGATGTTATTTTATACAATTATTCTTTTATTTGTAACCCACTATATATTTTATTCTATTTCTATAATCAACAGATTTATATCCACTACCTTGGTATTAATCCTCTCAGATTTATTATCCACTCTAGATACATACTATATGTTATACTACTTATACTACATAATATACCTACAACTTACTCTACATTTTTTTTTTTAAATATTTTTTAATTTAACTGCGAATAACTTAAACTACTATAACCACAAATGTTTGAACATTGTAGGTTCAGCACTTTTCAATTCTGAATTCATTTTTCCATAAAATCCACTTTTTGGTCTTTTTGAAAAAAATTTTTTTTGTTCACTCTAAAGTTTTAACCACAAATTAGATGAATATTCATCTAATCTGTGTTTCAACCATGTTCGTACTTCGTATGTGCTATCACTGGTATCGTCTAGCTTACCTACCGTTTTGTTACCTACGAATGAAGTATACACGAGTAACAGCACGACACGGTGGATTTACAATCACTATTATCAGTATATTGCTATTTTTAAAATATTGTTATAACCCATTTATAACACAAGTTAACATATTTTTTTATTGCTACTGAAATTGACCCCGAACAAGTAATTGAATAATTTAAGATACTCATACCAAGAAAAAGAAGATTGGAATTAAAACAATTTAAGACGTAACAATTTTTTACAAGTAGCCCTAAATATGTAAAAATTTGGAAATACAAATTAAAAATTTGAACGTGTTATTAATGTAAATACAGATTTGGAAATACAAATTAAAATTTTAAATGTGTTATTAATGTAAATAAAGAAAAAGACTTTTAAATTGAGGTCTAGAACATTTTTCCAAGGGCACCTATATGATTTATCGGGGCACAGTTTACTTAGACGCAAATTTTGTAACGGAAGCCTGTGCACGCGTATGTTCGCGATGTCTTAAACAAATTACTTTTTAATTCTTCTATAATCGCATTTTGAATTTTGATGCTATATATATATAGTGAGAAAACAAAATACCTAATATTATCCAGGAAACATCACACGGCAAGAAAGTTAGAAATAGAAGGTTATTCATTTGAAAGAGTAGAACACTTCAAATACCTTGGAGCGTGGGTGAATGAAAACGCGAATAGTCACGAAGAAATAAATGAAAGATTAATAACAGCAAACAGATGCTATTTTGGACTATCAACACTGTTCAAATCAAAATTACTCTCAAGAAGATCAAAAATAACACTGTACAAAGTTTTAATTAGACCCATAGTACTATACGCAAGCGAGACGTGGGCAACCACCAAAACGGACGAAAACAAATTGGGTGTTTTTGAAAGGAAAATACTCCGAAAAATTTATGGACCAAAAAAGAATGATGTAGGTGAATTTGAAGTTAGGACAAATGAAGAGTTGAGAAGGTTATTTGGAGAAGCCAATATTATAGGAATTATGAAGAGTAGTAGATTAAGATGGGCAGGTCATATTTGGAGATCGGAAGGAGTACTGGGGAATACAACGAGATGGAGACCGAACACAAAACGGCCCAGAGGACGACCCAGACAACGGTGGGTAGATAGAATTAAGGAAGACCTCAGAATGATAGGGATAGAGAATGGAGAAGAAGAGTCAAGGGACAGGGAGAAGTGGAGGGATGTTGTTGCTGCGGCAATGGACCTTAATGGTCTTTAAGATGCCTAATGAATGAATGAATGAATGAATATATATAGTGCTGATTAACAAGTTTATCTTTTTTTTTGTGATAAATCGGCAATACCCACTGTTCGGAAAACCGTTAAGCAATACTTCGGGCAGTGGGTCGACATCATTTATTTTATATACTGTATAATGTACATATACATAAACGACAAAAGATTACAAATTTCTAAAAATCATAGAGACATTAATCAGCAACCGACGATTTTTTGTAACACTCTATAGAAAATCCAGCCGTTGGAGGATTTCAAAAAACGGATTGCCCAAAGGCAGTGTCCTAGCTCCTACACTATACAATATATACACCAACGATCTGCCAATATCTAATGAGCACAATATAAAACATTTTACCTATGCTGACAACTCAGCCATTTGCAGCGCAAGACAGTAGCTTCGAAAAAGTAGAATTTAAACTCTCAGATAGTCTCAATAGATTAGGAGAATATTACAGAAATAACTATCTGCGACCTGTAACTTTCTTTCCTAAATAACTTAGGTACCACGTCGACTTAAAAAGAGCGGGTCTCGTGACTTACTTAAAAAAAATATTTTTTTTCGGTATATTAGTTAGTCTCTAATCTAAATCGAAAAACCTAAGTTGCTGTTCCTGAACAGTCTCCTTTTCATGTTACTTACGCTAAAAAAAAGATTAAATTTACTTATAACTACCGTTATAAACAGATTGTAAATTAATAATAAATGCGATTTTATCAAAATTCATTATTGTGAATTAAGAGTAAACAATATTACACCGAAGTGTTTCGTTCAAAATCGTTTTATTAAAATATGCCATGATCCAAATCGTCAATTTCTAATTTACAGTAATAACAAAATTCGTATCTAAGTAATTCGTTTGAACGACATCCACAATATCTGTGGCTCGTTACCAATTTATTATAGTTTTTGAAAATTTTTTATTCATACTATGATGTAGTATATTTTAAGATTATAAGCTGCGTACCTATTACTCTACCTGAACTTCGTGACGTATTTATTGGTGGTGGGGGTTCACTGGATTTAACCCCTCCCCTATGACCTAAACAATTTTTAAACGACCATTTCTGCCATTTATAAAATTATATATTTGTCATTTAACTAGGCAGGGAGTTATCATTTATTGATTCAGGCTTAATTTATTTGGTAATATTATACACTATACATGGTGACTCAAATGCAACAAAAAGTTCCTCTTATCCATTGTCTGATTCTCAAGTATAAGGTAGAAATTTCAGTTTAGGTTTTTTTTTCGAAAAGCAAGATTTTTCTCTTTGAATTGCCGGGCGCCGGCGGTATCCCTGAATATTATTTGTCCTACAGCAAATTTGAATATCCCTATTACAAATTTCATTAAATTTTCTTGAAGGTAATATATTGTACAAGGTTCCAATATTATTTTCACAAACATAAGCGCGATCTAAAAATATAAAAATTCAAAATTTAAAAAAATGTAATTTCTATCTAAAGATTATTATTAATATTTTTGTCACTTAGAGGTGTGCAAATTTCACAAAAATTTTCTTTTTTAATAAACTTTCCAACGGTATACTCATATTTTTTGTTCAAATTTCTATTTTGGGGAGGAAAAAATCACACTTTTAATGAAAAAAATATTTATATACTGTTTTCAATATTTCTTCGTTAGCCACCATCAATGGCGTATTTTCAACTTTTTTCTGGGGGGGTCCAAATTTTTTTTTTGAAAATTCCAACAGGATATATTGATATAAGGTATATTTAATAAAAAATACCTTTGGATAATTTTAACAAATAAGTACATTTTATTTAATATATATAATAGGAATATATATTTCAGTATCTTTACTCTTTAGTAATTTTCTTTTTTTTTTGGTTCTGGGGGGGGTCCAGTACCCCTGGACCCCCCCCGTAAATACGCCACTGGTCACCATATCCGTTCAACTTATATTGAGCATTCTCCTGTAGCACCACATCTCAAAAGCTTATGTTTTTCTAATTGTCTTCTTTAGCAATCGTTCACGCGATTATTGTACATAATACATATAATATATATTACACTAGCTGCCCCCGTGCACTTCGTTGCCTGTAAAAAATACCACCTCTTACATCGTTCAAATTTTGTTCAATACATTTCCTGTTTTGAAGTCCCATCTTTTTAGTTCAGCTGAGGTAACATGTCGATCTATTACTGACGAATAAAACTTAATGAAGTTTTAAAACTTTTAAAACTTATTTCATCGTTAAATAACTGATATTGTGGACGTTGTCGCGTCACATCGCCCGCGCTATTACTATTCGTTTTCGCTTAGCGTTTTTTCCGACTTCTTCTTCTGTTTATCAAATAAAAAAAAAGAATTTTTCGAAACGGTCTGGTAGTTCCACGTTCCATTTTCCAGAAATTCAAACAAAAAAAAAACTCTTCAGCTTTATTATATTAGTGTAGATTATAATTATTACCTATAATAATTATCGATATGCCGGCGGTGGGGAGTGGGGACGCCCGGCAGTGGGAGAGCACACGTCCGGGTTCTTTTTCGCCACACTGCGCCGCGGGGTATTGAAAAATAAAAAATTGAAACAAAATCAACTCATAGAATTGAAATTAAGCCTAAAACCTGCTCAGCGATGTACTCTTTTATTTAAAAAAAAATCTAGATAATCGGACGAATAGTTTCAGTGAACATGCGCGACAAAGATTTCCATTTCACATTTCTATATGTATATAATATATATATGTATGATTGTATTATACGGTCGTATCTCGGTAGATTCCGCCGGGGTACCTCATTGCGAGTACGATTATAACACGAAAATCATAATACATATAAATGCCTCCGTCCACCGTATAGACATGTTTAAAACAAAAAAAAAAAAAAGTACGACGGTCGCAATGATAACAACGACACGGACGGAATTATAGGCCCCGTGGGTGTACGCACAATTATGCCGCCGGTGAAACGGTAGATAAAAGAAACGTACCCGCGGTTCAACGTGATTGCGAATAATGGCGCGCGCGCGCGGCCGTGCACCGTTGTCGGTGTAACGCGCGTGCATGCGTGCGGAGTTGGGGGGAGAATCGACGTCACCGCGGAGATAGTGTCGATGTGTGACCCATAGAAAAGAATACCCGGGACGGGTACGCGCGAACGTGATAGGAAAGTCCGTTAAATTTTTCGTTCACCGTTGTTGGCGGCACTGGAGCGCCGCGCGGCGCGGCGCGTCAAAACACAAGGGGGCACTGTTTACGTCGAGCGTTTTCTCCATGAACGGGTGTCCGCACGGCCACGAGCCACGCTCGTCGTACGAACGCAGCGTCGGCGATGCCCTTTCTATAGACCGTTTTGAACGCGTTCCCGTTGCGACCGGACGGTCGTGGACGAACGGATAAGCGACGAACGAGTCGGCGGGCTCGTTAAAATCGCCCGGGGGGCCCACCGAGACGTCGTGGTGGCCGGCGATAGTCCGGCGCTCGGCCGGAAAGATCGGCGGAATCGCAAAGATTTACCGTTCGGAAAAATCGATCGGAATCGTAATGATGCGCGTCACGTGACCCGGCCCGGCCAATCCGGACGTTGCATCCTTAATACACCGCCCCGTCCCGCCCGCCGGTCCGTAGTTTTCGGGCATTAATGGTCGTATACGCGCGAGTTTCTCCGATTTTTCGTATACGGAAATTATAATTTATCACCGACGCGCCGGAACGGTAATGGGCGACCGTAAAACGATCGCGTAGTGTCCGGTCAGTGGGAAATTGGTGTTTTTTTTACGCTCGCGCGCGTGTGTGTGTGTGGTGTGTTGCGGAGCGCGCGCGTGCTGCCCGCCACGGGAAATACGTGAGGTACGCGACGGAAGAGAGAGAGAGAGAGAGATAGAGAAACCGTCCGCCGTCCGACGACCGCGATAATAATAATAATATATAATACAACGTTTGAGAGAGTACGCGACGCGCCGCGTTACCGCGGTACCCGTGAAACGCCGTCGCGAGTTGTCCCACCGCGAGAACGACAGACGCGACGAACCGTTCCGACTACTACACGGCGGTAAACAATGGACGCGTCGTCCGGTCCCGTAGACGCTGGGAAAACGTTAGTCGCGCCGTCGCGTAACAACAACAACAACAACAACGACAACAACAACACGTCTTGCCGCCGTCACCGTCGTTCGCTCCGCTAGGCGCCTTGGCGGCCGCCCCGTACCGTTTGTATGTATGTTTCAGCCACAGACGAAAGGTACGTTTTGCTTTTTAATTTTTTTTTGTTTCCGGAGGGAGGGCGGGGGTCTCCCGTTTGTCGCCCCGGGCGGGGAGGTACGCGGACACGGCTCGAAATCGCGGCGACGGCGACGTCGTGCCGCGACGATAGCGTGTTTTTATTTACAAACGTCCCCCGTAACCCCCTGTGCGCGGGGGTTACCCGCCATGTTTATCGGTAAGCGCCAAAAACGCTAACCGTGTGTGTGTGTGTGTGTGTGTGTATATGCGAACGCGCGCGCATGTGTGTGTGTGTGTGTCGTATATACTACTACTACTACTACTACTACTATTGGCGGCGTACACACACACACACGACACACCGACACACCGACTTACATGTCGCGGCGGCCGCCGTGTCTGGTCAGTGGTTGCGACGGTTATAGTGCCTATTCGTTATTAATAATATAACGCGATACGAATGCATAACGCGAATATCGCGTTCTCGTCGTGCGTACGTCGTGTCCAGCGTGTTTCGGGGATCGATTGGTTTTTGCGCGCCAATGCCCGGCCGTAACCGACCGCCACAATCGTCGGCTCCGACTGTCGCCGCCTCAGCAGACACCGACGACGCCGTGTTCGCGCCATCAAACAGGTAGCCTGCTGCTCCCCGTGTGTCCGCAATAATTCGGTGTTATTGGCGAACCGCAGAAGAAACTGCCGTTTTTCCCCACCCCTCCGCCCTTGTTTGCCGCCGTTTTTCGGATTACCCGCGGTTTTCGTTTTTCTCGCGCCCCTCCCCCACTCTCTCTCTCTCTCTCGCACGGTAAATTTCGCGCTTAAAACTAGGCAGGCCCATAAGGTTTTCGGCCGATAGCGTCGGCGAGTTCCGTACGTTTGTTACTGTGATCTCACCTTTGCGTCCGTCGGGTCGCTCGATCGTCGTTGCCGTGTAGTTAGTCCGTTGTGGGTTTTTTTTTTTATTTCGATTCCATTTTACAGTCACAAACCCCCCTCCCCGTTCTCTTCGTTTGCTATCGTTATAATCCTTACCAGTCGATATCGTTCGTTGCGGTTATCCGTAGTGTTCTGTTGAGCGATTATATTATACAGTATTTTGATACTGATACGTGTATATATCAACAAATTTAACATTTAACTAGATTATCGCCTTCATAGATTTGTTCCGAGTTTTCGTCTATCGATTGTAAACATAATTTTATCTGTTCTATTCATTATTATTCTGGTCTGGTCTTTCTAGTTGGTGTAAAATACATTTCCGATTTTACTTGATATCTGATTAATTGCTATACTGTCTTAGTACTACAAATTCAGAAGTTTCCTCTTGTCAGGTTGTTTTATTGAACTTATCAAAGGTCATTAATGGAAATGCGCAAGTATTGGTACCTGCATAATGTGTACCGTTATATCGGTTATACCTAAAGGATTCGTCGGAATTCGATATCTGAAGAATTCTCAACGTACATATTATATGGGTTTTTTAATGTGTTTATTATTGTAAAAACATATTAAACAAATGCTTTATAGTTCCGTATATAATATTCTATACGATTGTATAAACAAGTTTTTCAGACATTTACTTATAATAGTGTGCATTCAAAGGAAAAAATATCTTTGCCACTTTTTCGTCGACACGCTGTATTTAAGAAAAAATGTAATATCTTTTCAAATTCTTTCGACGCGTGTCGGTAGTATTTCAAAAGTGAGGCCGGTTGGGTATTTTATTACGAGTGAAGCCGATCGTTTCACTCGGTCTACATTCTGTCAGCATTTTACTGGTAGGTATTGTTTCTGAAGAATATTTTCTGAAAATAACTAATATGAATGGAATAATAAATAGTGAAAAAGATTATTTTCCATACCTATATTAAATATTACAGAAAAACGTGTTTAAACAATGTGTTTAAGGGTTGTTCCTAAAAAAATTAATAGATGATTGAGAATCGATAGATTTGCACAATAAGCGATTTTGGAATTTTTTTTTTTTTTGTTGGTAGGTAGCGTATTGGACACGTGCATAATTCCATAATTTATTTGTATCTGAAATTGTATTGGTTTGTAGCATTTTCGATATGATTAATCTATGTGAAAATCCGTTATTACAAAATGGCTGTAACTTGATAAGATTTTTATTTTTCTTATTTAATAATACTACTATTTTGTTACGTTGTTCCGGTATTATTAATTTATTTTATTTGATTTTAGCGGGTTCAATATGCAGCAGGTGCCAGTTTCAACTCAAAATAGTGGTGGGCCTGCAGTAAGTATTATACTTTCAGCTTGACTTAGTGTAATATCTATTGAATTATGTATTTATTGTAGCATATAATTTATAACGATTGATTAAAAATGATAATTCACGTAAAACGAGATAGTTATTTACTATTATATTGAAAATTGTAATGTTAATAGTAGATTGGTACCACATTATAAATGATTTATACCAAATGTTAGGCAATTTGGTATATTTAGGTGATTTTAAAAACTTGTAACAAAGGATCAAAATTACTTCTTTTGTGCTGTCTACTACACTAGACATTTTTATTGATATTATGGAATATTCCAGACGTCTTCACTGAGCCAAGTTTGTTGCTAGACTGTATCTTATGTCATTATCAATGATCAGTTGTGTATTCGCTCCACTTTAGTCTGCAGTAGTAGACCAAAACCTATAGCTGTTTATAATTCTATAATGAATTTTATTTTGATATTATTTAACATAAAAATGTTAAATGTAATTAATTATTCTTTTCGTAACTAATCTGGAACTTAAAAACTAATAGCAATAATTATTTGCTTTAATATTTATGGTATTTTATTTTATTTTCAAATAATAGGATACCGCAAATTCCAAGCCTGATGGTGGAGATGTTCCACCACCACGGAATGAGCCATATATTGAGCCGGTAAATGGTGTTGTTCAGCCACCAGTTGTACCTCCACCAAATCGACCTGGCCGACTCACTAACAAACTCAATTTCCTTCAAAAGACTGTGATGAAGGCTATTTGGAAACATCATCATGCGTGGCCATTTCAACAGCCAGTCGATGCCAGCAAACTTAATTTACCCGTAAATATTATTTCCGTGTACACTGTATATTAAAGAGTCTGAAATTATATAAATACTTATTATTATTGTTAGTTTTTGCTAAATAATTTCTATACAAAGTAGTGGTCATATTATGGATTTTTATTTATCTATTTCAAGAAATCAAATATTTTTAAGTATATAAAATAATGCTTCATGCTTATTAGGTATTAGTGTGTACTGCACTCTGTTTAATAAAAAAAAGACTTTTCCTCATGTATGATACAATGGGATGTTTATACCAAAATTAACAATACAAAAGATAGTAGTTAAATGCTGTAATTTTGTTGTTGATAAATAATAAACATTATATGTGTAAATTTGTAAATGTTCAAATTAGAGATGGAATTTTAAAATGTATCTGCATAGATGGGTGGGTTATGTTTTATTTCATATAAAACCTGCATTTAAGAGTACACAAATTTGATAAATATTTGTGTGATTTCAGACTATATTATACGTAAGTATTACATGTCTAGGATTTCATTTTTTTTTTGTTTTTTTTTTTTTTTGTAGGACTACCATGATGTTATCAAAACACCAATGGATTTGGGTACTATTAAGAAGCGTTTAGAAAATAATTACTATTGGTGTGCTGATGAATGTATTCAAGATTTTAATACATTGTTTTCCAATTGTTATAATTACAATAAACCTGGTGAAGATGTGGTTGTCATGGCTCAAACACTGGAAAAAATATTTCTTGCCAAGGTAAAGGCTATAATCATTTCTGTGTTAATTTATTAAAATTAAAAATGTATGGTGTATAAATTAACGAATGTTACTTTTTTTATATAGATGGGGCAAATGGTAAAAGAAGAAACTGTATTGCCCCAACATAAACCGGCTGTGAAAACCCATTCAATTATTGAGAAGCCTCCTCCAAGTCCAATGCAACCAATAGCTGTTACTCCTGGTTCAACTGCCATAGGCACCACTCCTCATTCCCAACATAATTCTCTACCACCCCAAGTAAGTTTAATATATAACCCATTATCTCCATTATATTATTATCTTGAGTAGCTTTTTTTCAAATACATTTTGATGTTTAGTAATCATAGAAATAATTTAAATAATATTTAATTGGTATACAATAAAGGAAATGTATACAATTATATTTAAAAAAAACTGGGTATTCAAAGATTTTGTAAAAATATAATTTAATTAGATCATAAATGTATGCGAGATTTAATTCAATGTTAGGTGTGCAAAAATGTATTAAAAATAGTAAGATCATATTTTTTTGATCATAAATTAATTTGTTCTTGTAGTTCTGATTGAATATGTTATTAAGAAGTATACTTTCTTGTACTATATTTATTTCATATATTTTTTTAATTTAAAGATTTTAGCTCCTACGACGGGTGATTATATAGCACAACCAGTGAATGCACCAATTGGAGCATCTAATTCAATAGCTGGTGGCAAACTTAAAAAAGGAGTTAAAAGAAAAGCAGACCCTAGTCCAATTAATTCAATAGATTCCTCCGTGTACCCTGGCCCAATAATGGCAACACCAACAACCCCTGTACAACCTTCTTCACAGACAGCCATTCGTAGAGAATCTGGTCGACAAATAAAAAAACCTCGAGTGCCCGATGAAGGAATTCTGTACTCTCAAAATACTACTTTACCTTCTGGATCTGGCTCAATATCAGTAATTTGATTTATTATTGAATGTTGAGTACTTAGTTTTAATTATAAAAATCACAAATTCTTTTAGGACGGAAAGACCAAAGAAAAATTGACTGAGGCATTAAAGGGTTGTACTGAAGTGCTTAAAGAATTGTTTGCCAAAAAACATGCGGTAATACCATAAGGCTTGTTTACAAATGGGATTTTAAAGAATACCTGATTGATGTCTAATCTGGTTTTAGGCATGTGCATGGCCGTTCTACAAGCCAGTTGATGCTGCTTGGTTGGGCCTGCATGATTATCATGACATTATTAAGAAGCCTATGGATTTGGGAACAGTAAAGGTAATTTAGCATTATAATATTCAGGTAAATATTGATTTTTTTTCAATTTTTAAAAATATTTTGTGATTGTAGACCAAATTAGACAACAGAGAATATAAAAATTCAAAAGAGTTTGCTGCTGATGTCAATTTAATATTTTCCAATTGTTATAAATATAATCCTAAAGATCATGATGTAGTTGCCATGGCAAAGAAGCTGCAAGTTATATTTGAGGCCAGGTATGTTTATTATAAAAAAATAAGTATTAAATTTTGTTTGGATTATTATAAAATTTGTTTTAACAACAACAACAACAACAAAAATACTATTTTAAAGAATGGCAAAAGTACCACCAGACCCACCTTTAATAGAGATGAAAATGGAGCCTGAAGATGAGAGTAGTTCGGAAGGAAGTTCTGGTTCTTTTAGTGATTCAGATGATTCTGAGGATCTAGAAAATTCTAGAAAAATTCAAGAATTTCAAGAAAAAGTAAGTATTTTAAAATTAAAATTTCTATTATTTTGGAAACATGAACTAGAAACAAGAATATTGTGTGCATAAAATTAGTACTAGACAAAAATAATTTTCATTAAACCTTTTTAATGATCCTATTTGATATTTATCATGTTATGTATGAGTTATCTTGAAATTGGAAGAATATTTTGTTAGAACATATTTTATTGTACTGAGAGTTATGAATTATGGTGAATGATATTCATGTGCGTCATTTGATAACCATTTTATAAGTTCAATTATACTATAGTATATAATATAGGGTTTTAGTGTGATATGAAATTTTAATTCTGAAAAAATAGATTCATTTAATTTATGGTTTAATTGCTTTAATTATGTTCGTATTATTTATTTTGTATGATGTTTTATTGTCAAAAGTGTTTTTAGGGTATGAATTATTTTGGTTTGAAATTGAAATGTTCATTTAATATATTTTATCTTGTTTATGGTTTTCTTTTATTTGTAATGATAATATGATTGATAATTAATTAATAACTGATTTATAATTAATTATAATATACAGCTTTAAACAAATTTATAATGTTATTTATATTCAAGTAGTCATTTGATTAATCATATATTTAATTTAATATATTTTTTTAAATTGAGTATAATTTTGATTTTAAAAGTGACACGAATTATAAATTTGTCTTTTTAAATAATGTATTGTTTTATGTAAAATATATTTATTTTTAATGAAAATGCCATAATGATGATTTCCATGTGCGTCATTTGACTTTCCAATGAGTAGTTTAATAATGCATGTTTTATGTTTATTGAAACTCACTCTTGGCTATTTATTTGATATAAATGAAATATTCTGAAATGGAATATCTGTAAGACTGTATCTAGGTATTATAAGTAGGAACAGTATTATTAATATTTTTTATAAAAATAGCACTATTTTTTACTTACCTGTCTGTTTGTTTGTCTGGAATCAAAACTGAAAAGCTCTATTTGAGGCACTTTTTGCCAGTAAAAAATTCTTTACATAGGCCTTAGTTTTTGATAATCTTTTTTTAAAATAATTTTTTACAATCCATGGTCATTTTTGACCTGTACAGGTCACAGGATGTCTAGGGTATGCAAGAAGATAATTGCCTAATCAGGCCTAATATTTCAGGGAAATTGTAGGCATTCATATTTTTCGTCTAAGACGATATTTTTTTACTTAGGCAACCAATATACCGACGGTAGGTATACCCCCAGGGGTTTCTGGGAGTCCAGGTGGTCTATGCTAGGTGTACCCAGGTCCTGGGGGTTAGCTTCAAGAAGTCTGGTTGAAATATTTTGCATACTTTTTAAAAATATTGATAAAAAATTTGAAAAAATATTGCTAAAAATTCATTTGTTACTAAAAAGTAGAAAATAAGAAGAATTTTTTAAAAAATATACTAAAAAGAATAAAATTAATTGCTTTGCACATATAACTTAAAACAATTTCCTAAACAAGTACAATTATTTTGATGAAAAATTAAAATGAAGTATGGGCGCTGACATAAAATGTATTGAAAATTTCAAATACTGTACATCGAGTTTGTAATAGGGGTTTCTAATGGTAAAAAAATATAAATATATATGTCTTGTTATCTGACTTTCCTTCTAAAAAGATAAATAGTGAGTCTGTTATCAATATCATGTTTTTACAGTTTTCACAATGATTCGTATAGTTTTGAAATTATTTTACGCAAGAAAGTAGTTGTAGAAGTTCAGACGAAAATTGGTCCTTAAGTGTACGACGATCACACTTCTAGTTCCATGGACTGTACTATAGCGTTTCATTTTACTACACTTGTTTGCCTGGACACTATGCAGTCATTAAATACATATTAATAACAGACATTTATTTACAAATACATTTCAACATGAATAGGTTACTCTTAGTTGGAACTGTCACAAGGGTGAAAAGAACTTTTAAATCAGCAGCGTGTTTAATATACTCATTTAGGAATAAATGAAATGCCAAACATTGTCTATAAGGTGTGTCATAATCGTATGCTGTGAAATAGATTATAGTGTTACTTTTTGTATTTTTGATTGTTATTTATTTAATATAGACAAATACATTTATAAATTATTTATAACTTTTTTTTTTATTAGAAATTAAATATATAATTTAAGATTGAAATTTTACGCATAGGCATTGAACTTAAAAGTTTTTTTTTAATAGATTAGTTACAGATTTAAATCTAATAAGTCTTTGAGTTTATTATTTTGAATTTAATTATTGTCTATATATTATTTGTGAAAGGTGGCTGAAAACTAATCTACGGATCGATAACTAAGGGAGAGAGATATTATTTATATACTATAGAAATATTTCATATTTTTTAAATTATAAATTAGAAGAATATACATCAATGAAATATGATGAGTTTTTTTCATGTCGTCATTTGATACACCATTATTATTAAGTTAATAATGCATGTTTTATGTATATTTAACTTGATTTTGGTTATTGATTATGATAAAACATATAGATTCTGAAATTGAAATATATTAATTGACTTGATGTATTTTTTATTTTAAATTTTAATCGTGTTTTCTTGCAATTTAATTTTAATAATAAATATTTACAGTTTAATAGTTATGTATAATTAATTCTGTCATTAAATATTTTAGTTAAATGCTCTACAAGATCAAATGAAGAAGTTAGTTGAAGAAAGTGCTAGAAAGAAAAGGCAAAAGAAAAACAATATGAGTAATTCAAAAAAGAAGAAACATTTGTCTAGTGATAAATTAATTACATCTTCATCGAAACCTCCAATAGCTGTAGCACTTAATAGTACACCAATGAATATCATGACCAACTCTACCATTACCAATGATATTAAAATGCAACCAATTGAACCATCTATGAATGCTAAAACGGCAACACATCAGGCACGTCCTCCAATGACTAACGTTACAGCTGGTCAAACAACTAAAGGGGCTAAAGGTAAAGGTACTGGTGCTAGAGGTCCTGCTAAAGCACCAGCACAACCAAAGCGTCCTAGGGTCAATTCTAGAGCAAATAATCCAAAAAAGAAAAATTCTGTAAGTGCCCCAGCTTTTGACTCTGAAGATGAAGATAATGCTAAACCGATGTCTTATGATGAAAAACGTCAATTAAGTTTGGATATTAACAAGTTACCAGGTATTTATTATTATTTTATATTAATGTATTTTTTTTATATTAATTTTGTTTTGTGTTCCAAAGGTGATAAACTCGGTCGAGTAGTACATATTATACAGTCTCGTGAACCATCACTTAGGGATTCAAATCCAGATGAAATTGAAATTGATTTTGAAACTCTTAAGCCATCTACATTACGAGAACTTGAATCTTATGTGGCTTCGTGTCTAAGGAAAAAACCACGTAAGATTTACAGTAAGTTTGGGTTTTGGCCTGGTTCTTCTTTTTATCTTTACTTGTTTTAAATTAATTTTATTTTTTATGGGATGCATTTATTTTTTACTTACTAATCTGTGTTACAGAATGAAATTTAAAAAAAATCTATGCTATTATAAACCTCTTGGCAAAATAAAGATAATAACTTATGTTTTTATAGTTCATTTTATATAGTTGTTTTAAATTTACAGATAAAAAAGTTTCTGGGAAAGCTAAAGATGAATTGGGAGAAAAAAAACATGAGATTGACAAGCGATTAGATGTTAGCGGGCAACTGTCAACAAAAAAAGGCGGCAAGAAAGGTAATTTATTTTTGTAAATGTTTAGTTTTAATTAGATTTGTATGTTTATAATATTTATTTTATAGATGCTAAAACTACTGAAATTAGTGGTCCATCACGTTTATCAGCATCTAGTTCTAGTAGCTCAGATTCAGATTCAAGTTCTTCCAGCTATTCCACGTCGTCCAGCGATTCAACAGATTCTGAACATGGTAAGTGATTTTGATCTTAATTGATTAGTAATTAAAATTAAGTGATGAACATTTGCGAGTGAAAGATTTAATATAATTTGTTCAATAAATGTTTTTGATAATATAATGTTAATTGAGGGTTTAGTGTTTATTAAAATAGTGTCGCTATACTTATTTTGCTTAAATACTTCATTATTTGATAGCTTTTGTGTTGAACACATTTAAAATTAAGTTTGTCTTTATTACATACTTGAATTTGTAATGCGTTTTAATTCTTATATGATCTTAGTATTTGTTTTCAATGTAAATTTACTTTCAGTTCTGTTTATCATTGATTGTATTTTTGATGTTCCACATTTGTGTTTTACTATATTCGGTTGTATTAATGTACAAATGTTTTGTTAAAAAAACTTTCCCTTTCATCTTCGAGACCTTCAGTAGTATTACTTATATACATAGAATATGTTTTTGGGTTATCAGTTTTATTGTAAGTATAATAATGAATAATGTCAACTACTATCATTTTTCTGGTTCATAAGGTCTAAAACATACATTTGGGGTTGGAGGAAAATAATTCTATCAGTTCAGTGGTGGCTCATGGGTTAAATAAACAATGGCGGTGCATGTTTAAAAATGTTTTAATCACCTAGCAAGGAATCACTGAGTGTACCTCTTCTTCCATAATTCATAATATTCAAATAATTGTAATATCACTGTGTATACATGTAGACAATATATATCATAGAATACGTATAATCTGTTTGCTGGTTTATGCTTAAAGAGTCTGTGCCAAACTGATAAATTGTTTATACAGTGTTGTTGGAGCAGAAGTAAAATTTGATATATGCATATGCTAGAGGAACTTATTTCAAGTGTGTAATTGGGCCCTGGCACTCGTATATGGCCACTACGAGTAATCAATACTAATGTCAGAGAAACTTCAGTACATGAAGTGTATTATATGATAATACATTTTTTAAAATAAATAAAGCAACTAAAACAGTTACATAATAGCATACAATTTTAATGTAAAGATTCTTTACATCAGATCTTTAAAATTTATAGAAATTTTAGGTGATTCATGTGCTCCTTTGCACCCTTATATGAGCTTCCACTGTGTGAATGATAAATTCTTCATTATGTATCTATATAGTTATGGAAATATTATTATTGGAGTCTATTTCAATAGAATATAATTTATAAAACAATTTTAATGTCAATTTTCCAAAAGCATATTCTATGTTAAATGTACCATTAATTATTAAAAGCACTCGTATTTGTTATTACATTTATTCTAATGTTCATTATAGAAAAATCAAGCTGCTGTGATGTTTATGCTGAATTTAGTGTTGAATACCTAAATTTTGATATTATAATTTTAAAGTGAGATGAATTGCATTCTTAAAAACTCATTCTATTTGTTTCTCACTTCAAAAATTATATTCTTGACAAAGAAGAAAACTTGGATCTTATTGTTCTTGTTCTTAAATTTTCCTTTTGGTGTTTTAAAGTTCTAATTCAACCTAAATATTACAGTTTAAGAACTGAGTAGTTTGATTTTGCCATATTGACAGTTAGATTGAGATAATAAATGCAGGTGGTCTTAAATTGTTATCAAGTTCTTTTTCATTATTGTACACTCTTAAATAATTTTAATTTTTTTGTCAAACAAGGTTAATTTTATAAACATGAAATTTTTTTTTTAAATTAGTAAATTACTGCTCATTTTTTTATTTTTATATAATTCATAATGCATTTTATCCAAATATATTTTAATTTCAGTTAGTGTTTAAGATTACTATTTGATTTACTAGTTTGTCTGGTGTTATCAAATAATACAGTTTAAATTATTTTTGTCTTAATATTGAATTTTGAACATAGTCAAATTTTATGTGAGTCAGTAATAATAAATAACTAATAATTAGATTTAAATGTATTAAAATATATATTTTTCTTCTTTACAATTATTGCTATGAGTGTTTAATATTCAAAAAATGTTTTTAATGTATATATATATATATATATATATATTTCAATATTTAAAATAACATGATAAAATTATTTGAAATTATCAAATAATAATGAATAATGATTATATTTATATTATTTCACCGTGTTGCGGTTAGTGTAAAATAATTCCATAAAAGAACTTTTATTTTTTTTATTATTGTTAACTGTTTAATTCTTAAATGAATTGCAAGTATTTAGGTATTGCGACGTATTAAATATTAAACATTTTTAAATGTGGCCATGCAGCTTGTGTAATGCCTATAGGCTATAAGTTAAAATAATACTAAATTTGTTAAATCGTAGTTTTGTTTCTTATTTAATTACTTGTAGAAAATTAACTTCCGTTATATGTAAAAATATGAAAATTGACTTCTGTGTATTATAAGAAGCAGATATTATATCTACTATTTTCTATTTCATTGCTTTTTTATTCTTTTTTTATTCCTAAATGGTTATTTCTATGATACAAACATAATGTAAATTAAATTGATTCATATTTATAAGAAATGTGTTTGATGTATATCACATGGGATATATATGTATGCCTGCTAGATCGGATAAGGTGTAGACTGTAGATATAAAATCTGTCCAATCCAGTTTATTCATAATTTTATGTTTCTGTTCATTCGCTTTTGTTTTTAAAAGAAGCTTTTTATTATTGTTATTAAATCTCTATACTTTTAATTTACATTTTGTCCATATCTTGTGAACAAATATTTTCGTGCTTATGCATAGTAACAACGAAAACATTTGTTAGTTGTTATTATTATGTGTTTATTTTGTCACTCGTTTAAATTGTCGTTCATTGCTCGCATAAGTTGTTAAATATTAGCTGTCATTAAGTTAATAATTTGTCTTCTTTGTACTGTGTAGTGTATGTATGTGTATATATGTATGTATGTATGTATGTATATGTATGCATGCGTGTATGTTTGTGATATTTGGTGACGGTTCTGAAAATGAACCTTAGTGATGTGTTTTAAAATTATTAAGTAGATTCAATTTTCAAATCAACATATTTTGTTTGTCTCTTGTAGGTGATGCAATAACCGATAAAGGGTTGAAAAAACCGGAAGGCTAGATTTCTGGAGATAAATATTTTAAATTAAAATATTTCAGGGATTAGGCTAGAGTGCAGAACATGTGAGCATTTGTTTTTAAGTGAATAATGGTGAACGTTTTTTTAAATAACATTTTTGAAGTACCGTGTCAGTTTTTTTAGTGGTTCCCCTTATTGATTGCAAACAATGCACATTCTTAATAGTTTAAATTTAATTAAATGACAATTGTAATTTTCATTGTTTGCACTCTTAGCCTTCGCCCCGAACTCATAAAGACATTTATAAAAGTTTATACTATTATTCAAGACGATTATTTTGTAAGTTGAGTTTAATGAAAACCCGTCCATATGTTTTTCTTTTGTACTTTTTTTTAAAATTATTTTTTATTGTATTTATGATGCCATATTAGATTATTAATTATAAGTAACACATTACTTAAATTTCTTTAGCCTAACTACCTAAATGTGTTCAAAACCGACTTTAAAATTTTATCTTTTTATTTTGTATAAAAAAAATTGACATGATAAATATTTTTGTAAACTTGTAAAATATTAATTTTGTATACTTAAGTAATATACAAAACAAGCATAATAAAGTGTATATATTTTAATTTATTTGTTAATTTATAATTTTGCTCACATTTGCACTCTAGTTTATTATCTTAATAATGATAAACAAAATTGGGCAATAAATATTATTTAAGTTTTATAATTTGGGTAAAATATTATTTATTTATTGTTTTAGAATTTGACGGTATTTATTCAGTCTAATATTATTACAATCTTTATTATCATATAATGGTTTGTAGTATAAATATATGTATATATAGTGTATATGTATATATTCTATGTTATTTTTATTGATATTTTGTATGTTTGCAAAAGTTAATAAAAAATATCAGTTTATGATAATTTTAGAAATTTTACATTTTTTTTTTTTTACATTTCTCAACAAATAACTATTTTGCAATTTTAAGTAATGAATAGTATTTTGAATATTTTAAGTATTTGCTCATTCGACAATACAGATGTTGAATAATCAGTTAATAGTACTTTAATTTATTTTTATAAACATCACCAAATTAAAATTATTTATTTATGGATACAATTTTATACTTCAGCAGTCTGCTGGTTTTATAAAGCCATTATTATAATAAATACATTGTTATATTTATAAATGACTGACTACATTTTTTTTTTTTTACATATATATAAGTGTAATCTACAAATATTTCGAACATATCTAAATTTGTATTATTATTTTTATTTATCTATTAATGCAATTTTCATTTAAATAAATGTGTGATATCATAATGATGACGAGGGTGCCAAAATTATATAATTATTATATATAGGGTCATTTGAATTTAATGTTACCAAAATCCGAAAGATTTTTGTGTTCATATATTTTTTAACACATTTTTTTAAAGAAAAGACGAATTTTTATGAATGAATTATTAATTTAATAATTATGCTATTGAATAATATTTAATAATTATTTTTAATTTCATTCTACATAAATTAAATTGTGTTTGGTTTGTTTGTTATTTACTAGTGCATTCATATGTACTTCAGTGGCGTATTAATTATATACAATTAATTTTTACAAGAAATAGGTAAATAGGTGTCAGAAAATATTAAAGTGTCTGTGGATCCATAGTTGTGGTGTTCTATAAATATGATAAAAACACGAAGATAATAATAGATCAACTTAAAATACAGTAGTTTACATGTAAAAGAAGCAGTATATTAGGTTTCATGTTTGGGTGAGGTTTATACTTTATCCATTGGATGGGGTCAGCGGGTATGTTTTTTAACATATATTATTAATCTTTGCTCCACACTGAAAATTAGTTTCAACACTCCTTGCTGCTGTGCTTTTTATGCATCCCTATCAAAAATAAGTAAATGACATATAAATTCACATATAATAATAAAATATGTGATAATGATAATGTCAGGATGCATCTAATTAAAAATAGTTAAATATTTTACTGTCAAATGCATAGCTATTGATTGGAGGTATAGATTGAAAATAGAACATACTTTTTGACAATTGCATCTGAATTTCTAATTACACTATTATAATAGATCATAGTATTTATAATGCAAGAAAAATACCAAGTATTTTAATTTTTTAAGGTGGCAACAAGCAAAAAAAGAAGAAACGTTTGTCCGACGACGTGTCGATAAACGTGAGTATCATTCTTTTTTGTTTTGTTTTTGTCATTTATTTTGTTTCTTCAGTCGTCGATTTTTGGTCTGTTATAGAAATCGGCCGAAGGCCAAAAATCGACAAATGCTATGAAACAAACGGGTCCAACCTCAACACCTGTCAATTCGATCAACAAACCAGTTGTTAACGCTCAACCGAGTTAGTATTTCAGTTTGTTTCGGATATAATAATATCTTCTTTTTTTTCTTTTTGAAGTTTAACTGATTTTCTGATCTAACTGGATTTTGGTTTGCACATTTTTTTTTTACTCCTAGTTTTCTGTTTCTTTTACTTTTTACTTTGGGGTTTTTGTTATACTGTGTATGTTTATTATTTGACAATGCACCTGTCTATGTTGTACTTGGTTTTGTTTTCCGCCATTACAGTTTTTAATTTATTTTATATTAACAACATATAAACTTTAAATGCATTTTTTGGTGAGGTTTTATTTTATTATTGTGTGTTATTAATATCATTACAAAACACGCTTTTGTGCCTAATATTTATTATAACAAAATTTGTATTTTTAAATATATGTATGTATTTACATTTTAGGAATACTTTGGCTTTGTAAAAAATGTCTGATAACATTTTCTTCAAATACATCTGCTTGGACTTGTTTTAAATATTTATTTTAAATCTATCTTCTATGTAGTACACATTACAATAATATAGTAAATTATGTATTAATACTTTTATAATTAATTACTATTAATTTTCAAGATATTGGTTTGCCACATTATTGCTTTTAAATCATTTTTAATGCATGTCTTATTATTATTATTTTTTTAACGGCACTAAAATGTAACTATAAAAATGTGCTGAGTGTTATTAACTTGGATAATAAATATTCATTGTAAATGACATTATATATATATTCAAAAGTTTATAGTTTTTGTTTTCAACCATTCAGTTACATTTCTTGAATTAAAAGGATGTAAAGAATATAGAAGTTACAAAAGTAGGAATGTTAAGGTAGATGTGTTGGATTAGATTAGATAGAATTTCAGAATAAGTACATAAAAGGTAGTTTGGAAATTATATTTTCAGTTGAAAAATTGTGAGAAAATGTGCTGAGTTGGATTTGGGAATGTTAAGAAAAGGAAGGAGGAGTAAGTTAAGATTGTAAAAGTGAGTTTGTTGTAAGTGGAAGTCGAGGCAGAGGAAGGAGGAATGGAGGTTTTGTAGAGTAGATAGAGGATGGTTATGGAAAGAGATGTGGAGGGTAAAAATAAGAATAGTTAACTCTACTTGTGGGGTTAAAGGCAAAAGTAAAAAGAAAGAATAATTTATGATAAGAATTACTTACTATAAACTTAATTTATTATATTATATTATATAGATACTATTTACATCATTTTATGATTTATATTTTGCATGAACTCTTTAAATACTGTATGCTTTATACATTTTGTAATATTTAAATTGAGCTTTATATTAAAATATTTCATTTTGAACCAACTATGTTCTAAATTGAATACTGAACTTACTTTATAAATATTCTAATTTACTAATAATTTTGTTATAATAAGTATCATCGACGTATAATAATTTTATATTTTTAGATGTTCCACCAAAAAAACCACCAGTAGTAACAAATCAGATGGCTATGAACACTGCTAAGACGAATCCTCCTATTACCTCTAAACCAACACCAGTTGTTTCTATAGCGCCAAGTCTTCCTACTACAAATGGAAATATACCTAGTAATTACATTAAAAAAAAATATCTTAACATTTTATATTGTCTTCTATTGTTCTAAATTAATTGAAGTTAACTAATATTGTGATAATCTATTTTAATATTTTAGATGGAGATTCAAATAATTCATCAATAAAACAAGAAATAACATCTAATGGAGTTCTATTACAGCCAACTGAAATTAAACCAGAGCCTGGACTTCCAGTGAGCAGTAGCTCACAACCAATGGTGTCTCATGGGAACATGCATAATGATAATGCAGTACTCCCAACAATGACATCAGTGTTTGATCCTCTTACACCTCCTAATAGTCAGCCTACCAATAATAATTCATTACGTGTTCCCGACAAACAGGCTGCACATACTGTTGTACCTACATCTAACATGCACAACTCTCTTGTTAATGATGGTAAGTTCAATTTTGATTAATTTAATTTGTATGTATAGTATTTATGTAGTATTAGTGTAATTTGAATTAATTAGTCAATTCAATTATTCTATATTATTCTGTTATAGAATCAATAAAAAAGTATATAACATATTATTAAAGAAATAAAATATTATTAAAAATGATTTGTATGCATATTAATTAAATTCTAAGAGTATTATAAAAAACAAAAAAAATATATAGGCTTGTTGTATTCAAATTTGTTCATTTAATATGACAAACCTATTTTATTTTTTATTCTTACAATACTCATTGAATTCAATTAATATAATATACATATATGTATTTATTTAGAAAGAAAATATCTTTTTTGTTTTATTTTATTTTTTTTAATAAAATATGTTTTATAGGACTTTCAGTTCAGCATGTTGATATAGCACCAGTCATGAATTCTGTTGCTGCTGTTCATCATTCAGCTGCACCACCATTAATGGCCCAACCTTCAATGGAGAACAAGGTTCGGCCCTCGCCAATAACTCCAGTTATTCAAAATACAAATCAGGTAATTTTTTTATATTATTTTTAAACATTTTTTTTTTAAATAAAATTATAAGAATAACAACACCTATGCACTTTTTTTCTAATATATATATAAATCACATTTAACTAAATAATACCTATTTTGCTAAAATTGTAAAATGTATAACCTATTAATTTCTACTTGAGATTTAATTCTGGAAATAAACACTAATATTTTGTATATATTTAATTAATTTACTCGTCTAAATTATTAATTTTAACTAATAATAGGGTTATTGTTTTCAAATACTTAAAATCTTTTAATCTTGTTTATGTTCATAATTATTTACAATTTACTTATTATATTATGGTAATAATTATATTTAGTTGTCCAGTGGGGTGTCATTTTGTTGAACATTATGATATTGATAAACATTAAATTTTTGTTTTTCATCATACATTTTGACTATAGTTTTATGCATATTATGTTATATCTATTATAGTATATTTTCACTATCTGCTGTTGGAATGTTTTACAGAAGTTACAACTAATAATTTCTAACAATATTACATATATCCATTTATATTAACTATTATCACAAAATGAATTCGGTTATCATTTATTTGGGAGAAGTTTAATTTTTTTTGGAGATGATTATATGAAAATCAAATGTAATTTATAATTATATTTTTGAATATTATTGCTTAATTTATTCTTTGTATACGCGATTATACGTGTGTATAACAGTGCATTATCATTTTTTTGTAAGGTTTATTATACTAAATGGGTGTAAAGAGGACAGCTCACTTATGATTCTCAATGGTAAAAACTTGTTCATGTATTACAGAAAACGTACACTTATTTTTTAACAGGTTGAGTTCCAAGGTGTAATGAGTACTTTTGTTTATAACGCCATGTAGGGTTTGTTGGCCCTACAGTGTAATATGTCTTTAGCGCCACTTAGGGTATTTTTTACCTTACAGCTGATACTTGTTTTTAACGCCACGTAGGCCTTCAAGAACCTTTATTTTCTATATTTTCTTATGTGATCAAAATTATACTTTGTAGAACAGAGTATTAAAATGGTTTAATATTGAGGCATTTAAGAGAAATAAGTAAATTTATGTCAAAAAAATGTGAATTTTTCTTCATTTTTTAATAGTGTTGAAACAATTACAAACAAGCATATACAGATTAATACAAGTTGCATTAACAATTTATATGTTGGGTCTAAGGAGCCCACATGGCGTTGAACCCGTTAAATTGTTAGGTTTTTATTTTTTTTTAAATTTCATATAAATTCCCTATTCAGAACCTCTTGAAAATCATCGGTGAGACTTCCTCTTAACATTCCTTTTATATAAGCCATCGGCTAGAAAATTTATTTCTTGTTACTTGTGTGTAACATATACATCGTATAAGGATAATTTATAATTTATTGCGAATTTTCCTTTTTAAAAATTGATGATAAATATTTATTCATAACATCTTATACTTTAATGTGACTTATTATTAAGTTTAATATAACATGAAGGTGATTGTTTTTTTCAATCATAAATTACTAATGTACAAAAAAATATTCTAAATTTATGTTTGATTACTTACTTAACATAATTAACCTTGATACTATTTCGGGGTTCAGGTATTTTCACAGTTCAATTTAGATTCCTCCCCCCAGGTTCCAGCATCATTTATGGGACCATTACGCCACCATCATCATCACCATCTACACTCTTTTCCCGTCCCATGGGATCCTAATATTGGGTCTTCTTATGAAACATCAGATGTAATTATTACATTTTTTGCTTGATGAACTAACTATTTTTTGCCAACTTTTGGTGAATCTGGTGATTGAATTAATCCTTTGTAGCTAATAATAAAAGCATGAACATATTAGATATTAAGGTTCTGTAGTTATATTTTCTTAATATAAAATTTATATTACTATTATTTTAAAATACTTAATTGCATGTAATTTTTGTGCGTTATTGCCTATTTGCACACATTTGCTTACTCTAAATTTTGTAATTAGTCATGTAATTTTAGTCTTTATACTCGTTTTAAAAATTTTGTTTTTGATATTTTGTCATTTCTACATATTCATTTTATTTCATAAATAAAACAGTAATAAGTATTACAAATCATTGAATTATTTTTAATTTATTTAAATTATTTATTAAATTTATTTTAAGAAAATACGATTTTCATGTAAACTCGTTTTTATACATAATGGGGAAAAATCTAGATTGTATCATAAAATACATTAAATTTACATTGAAAATTATGAATCCACTTCTTATTTTTTGAGTACATCACCTGTTTGATATGAACAATGATAATATTTAATAATTTAATGAATAACTAGTATTAGTATAAAGACAAATATATATTAAATGCATTAGTATGACTTGCCCTTTATTTTACATATTTCATTTACATTAATTTGTATATACGAATATGTGATGAATAAAGCTTCATTAATACTAGAATTTAAAATATTATTTTTTCTTAAATAATAGCTATCTGATCAAAGAGTCGTTAATGCTGCTACAAGTGTTTGGAGTTCATTAGCTCAACAAGCTGCAACCGATGGAAATAATCCAGCAGCTGGAGCTACAATAAAACCGTCTACAGCTGATTCTTTTCAGCAGTTTAAAAAGCAAGCAAAGGAAAATGCTAAAAAGGTATTTAGTAGTAGTAGTTAATATGACATTTTTGAGAATATAATTTAAATTATTTTTTGTAGCAACGTGCTTTGATTGAACAACAAGAAATGAGACGTCATCAAAAAGAACAAGCAGAGAAAGAACGTATTCGTATTGAAAATGAAAAAAGGAGAGAAAAGGAAGAAGAAGAAGCACTTGAAAAAGCTAGGTAAATCTCAGTGTTATTTATTTTGTATTTAAAATTACCTTCATAATTTTTATTATAATGTTTAGAAAAATTGTTGCCGAGCAACAGTCTTCTCGTTTAGATGAAGTAAAAGCTTCTAGTAACACTGATGATAGTTCAAGTCCTAGTCAAGATCGTGGTGCTGAGGGGCGTGAAAGGCAGAGATTACGGGAACAAGAACGGAGACGCCGAGAAGCAGTAAGTTTTTTTTTTGATCAATTATTAAATATTTTTTTGATTCTCTTGTAATTTTAAATTTCCTAATATTTTTTAATTTTATTTAACATGTGACAGGAATTAAATACCATCAATACATATATATATATATATATATATATATATATATATATATATATATAAATGGTTATAATCGGGATCGGGGTTTCTCGTAATAGCGCCCTGGGCGAAATCACCATTAGGCGCCCTTTTGAAAAATGATGGTATTTTTTTTTAACATAGATATTTATGAAACAATGTTGTACATTATTGTAATTTCATTACATAAATTTTCTAATTAGGTATCCCATAGTTACTACCATAATAATTATTATAAAAACACAATGTAACTAAAAATTAAAAACAGTTACAGAGAATAATAATCAGAATTATATTATTTTATTACGATTTGATTTATTAACATATATTTAAATAATATTGGTTATTTATCAATTTATTTTGAACCAATTTTTTTAAAAGTAATATTCTACATAATATGTTTTTTTTACATTTAAACGTCGACACTACGTTTCAAGTTAACAATGAGAATATCATTACTTAAATTGCCTTTATGAAAATAAACAATTTTAATTTAAAAAATAATTTAGTTATTCTACGGAATATATTATTATGTATTTTAAATTAATGACAGCACGAGTAAGTTAAAATTTTTGTTTTTAAAATAAATAATAATTAAAAAAAAAAAAAACATTAGTCTTATTCTTGTTAGCGTGGCGCCCCTTTGTGATCAGCGCCTTGGGCGATCGCTCAGGTCGCCCATAGCTTTCGCTGGCCCTGGTTATTATTTCAGAGACCAAACCTGAGGTCATGAGTTTATTATTCTATTAAGGGGGTTGGAATTGGGTATTTTCTCTGTTCGTCTTGTATACATGAAATATAATAAAATAGTTTTATATTTCTAATGTTCCAATCAACCTAGTGATGCGATAAGAATTCTGAGAACAAATTTGAATTCATCATGGATTTTACACTATAGAATATATATCAGTTTTCTCGCTTTTTTAATTTTTTATCTTAAGATTTTCAAAAATTGAGTGTTGGTAATTTTTTAGTTTAAATTTTTCAATTTATTTTGGTAGGGGTTTATGAGGAAAAAATTAGAAATGTGGGAAAGTTAAAGTGCAAGACAAAGAAAGGAAATTTCCGCTTCCAGTTTCCATAAGTTTAATTTAATTTCAAATTTTGGTTATTTATATTTTCTAGTGAGATGTATGTGTAATAGATAATTAATAATAATGAACTTTTAAATAATATATACTGACATTTCTTGTAGTAGTTCATGGAATGTTAGTAAAATTATAACTGGCATTATAGGTTTTTTATTTCAACGTATGATAACAGAATTTAAAATAAATTTCCAAGTTGAAATTTTAAGTAAATAGTAAATAATTCATCATTTATGAGTAAAATCATGTTGAATAAATTGACATTTTTATTTATTTGAAAGAATGATGTGCTAAAATGTTTGATTTTTGTATTGTAGATGGTAAACCAGATTGATATGAACCGCCAGAGTGATCTGATGGCAGCATTCGAACAAACATTGGCACCATAATGAATGATGACCATTTATGCCGATAAAAATATCTTCAGATCTTCTGTCCATTCATACATTCTATGTATTTAAAGTAAATATATGTATGTAAATAAGAGCAAAACGTGTGCCTTCCATGTAAATAATATATTACACGAATGAATTCACATTTGGAATTATGATAATTTTTTTTTTTTTTTTAAGGCAGACATTTTTTTTTATTACTTTAATTAACCGTTGTTTTATAGACTTAATGATTCAGTAATATTTGTTTTTTTCCTTCAAAATGTAGTAAAGAAATAATGGACTTGACATTAATTATTTTTATTTTGTATAAACTACATATTATAACAAATTAAAGTTGTTCGAAACGCTCAAAAAAAAAAAAAAAATGTTTTATTAGTTTTGAAAATAATTAAGACAAAACTTTAGGGAATACATTTTACATAATATATTATATTATTATTTTGTTTTGATACAAGTATTTTGAATGCATTGCCTGTTGGTTAATAATTTTGCTACCAAATACTATATATATATATATATATATATATATATATATATATATATATATATATACACACATATATATATATTTTTTGTTCGTGTATATAAAATAACATCATAAAGTACCTAATCAAACTGTACATAAATCGACAACAATTTTGTATAAAACCTTGTATAATACTAAGAATAGTTGTATGTTAAAGAAAATAATAAATAGTTATAAATTATACTAATAATAATAAAATAAAATATTATGATTTTGAAAATATTTTATTAACTAATTATATTTTATTATTTCATTTGTTTTTTCCTCCCATTAGCAATTTAGATTTCAGTATTATCTTAAATTTAGTTCACAAAATTTATTGCATATTTTGTAATAAAAGAAAAATAATTATATATATATATATATATATATATATATATATATATATATATATATATATATATATATATATATATATGTATAAACTTAAAAGTATAATTTAGTTTTAATATTATGCAAAATGTTTGTGTGTTAAGGTTGTTAAACATAGTTTAAATAACAGCAGAATATTATGTCTATATCACTGATTGTTTTTACCGTTTTATTTCTTTTTATTATTATTATTTTATTATTATTATGATTATTATTATTTTATTATTATTGTAATCATGTATTTATTATTTTGTCAAGTTAATATCGTGTGGTCATAAGTAGACATCTGTTAGCGTTTACAAATTGGCCAATTTTTATTTTTTAGTATATTAATAATATTTTGAACTTTAATTATAATTTGTTATGATATATGAAAATAATTATATATAATACAGGTGTTTTACATTCTGCATAATTGTGTGGTTGATATTGTCCACATTTTTTTTTTTTATAGTCTTCTCTCACATTATTAGCATTAAACGAATTGTTGCTGAACAGGTATAAGACACCTTTCATTGTTATTAATAATATATTGGAAATTGTAATTTTAATGAATTGGGCTTGGTAATAATAACGTTAAAATTTTACTTATTGCCGAACTACGTGTACTTTGGATGATACATTTATTATTATTATTATTATAATTATTTATAAAACTATGTAATTTACTAAATGTAAAAACAGATTGTCAGCGTATTATTTATTAGAATATTTTCACATTTGAATAATTATTAATTTATGGTTAAAGAGACTGATGTATTTTAAATGTGTTGTTATCTTCTATCTAATGATTTTTGGTAGACAGTCATTGCTATATAGTTGTACCTACTTTGACAATCTAATCTTTATAAATGCATAAATTTAACTATTTATTAGTTTTTTTTCTTTCTAACATTTAGATTAGAAAATATTTTATTATTTACGCAATAAAAAAGTAGAAACAAAAGACGATTTTTCTGGGGTTGAAGAGTGCTACTATTACATGATGTGCCCGGAGCCAAATGTTAGTGTAGTCCACAAAAAGTACAACTCAATCTTTTTTATTTAAAACTTTTGAATATTGTCTTTTTTTTCTTTCTAATCGATGTGACCATGACTAAAACAAAACATATTTGCTGAGTATGAGATTATATTTTGTTTCATCGTTAATATTTAAATAATCAAATTCATCGGAGCTTAGACAAACAGAAAATATTATCATTCCGTGCTCAAAGTGTTATGGTTTTATACACATAGTTACTACACTTGTATTCTGACATATGGCTTTTAAATTATTTTATCATCTTCTAACATGCATTCTGTTTGGACTTTTTTCAACACGAAATATGAAGTGATGAAACATAAATGTTTTTAACTAATAAATTAATATTTTACTACTTTTGGTGTCTGTGTGTGTGGAGGGTGAGGAATCCGAGTCGATTTGTAACGTAGACATTCAAACAAAATAGGTAAATAAAAATACCGAAAGAGAACGGTATCGGATTTGTTTCGATAAAAACGGGTAAGTGTTAAATTTGATTGGTCGTAAAGATTCTGTATCGGCATTTGATGACGTTGGTCATGTCTGTGTGATCCGCGTTGGGAATTAGCTGGACCGCTGAACAAGAGGTATTCGTCCATTTGATTCCAGTGATTATTATTTTAATATCCAGTCAGTTAACACGGTTGTAATCGGGCCCTGATATGGGTCTAAGGCTAAACACAGATTTCTATTATAGAAATCTGCGAGGCTAAATAATTGGTAATCACATTTTTTTGTTTGATAACATAACGTATATTGCCAACTTAGAATTATCGAAAAATTATATGAAAATAATTTATATTTGTTTTATAGGTTACACTGTATATAATATTTGAAATTTGAACGGTGAACGTGTAGACAAATACTATGTTCTTGTCTGTGACACTAACCAACAGAAATCATATTATGAGTATAGGTTCGACCAAGGTGGATCTATAAGGTGCAAATACTCCCTATAAACGCCATGAGAAAAAAGTACTTTGTACATTGTACTTGGTAATTTGTACTATATCAAATAATTCACAAAAAAAAAAAAAAAATAACAAAAATATTAAAAATTACAAGAAAGATTTAAAGAAAATAAGAAAATATGCATTTATATGCTCTAACCCTTCAAATATGCATTTGTATGCTCTAACCCTTCAAATATGCAAAAATATGCGATATAGATTTTCGTATATGTATTCACAGTAACACGAAACAAATTTGTACTGAACTAATTTTCACATAAGAAATATAAAAAAAAACATGCAAATGCATTAAATTCACAGCCCTGCTCATCATACACTAACTATTCAAACGATCTTCACCTGTAGTCGAACAAGTCACGTTTTGACTCTTCTCAATATACTAAAAGGTCTTTCTATTGTGTACGATTTGGGGGGGGGGCTGGGGAAATGTATCCGTGGTTTTCAGTACTTGGAAAATTGCAGGATAATACTCATCACAATGAGCCAATAAATCGACGAAAGACATTTCATCACATTGGGATTCAACCATATTATTATCAATCCAATACTGATACCATTAGCAGATTTCTCCAAAATAACAATTTTAAATTTGATAGTGTTCACAAATAAGTTTTCTTTTTTCTTTTCAATCGTGTATTAGTAAACTATAGCCTTTACAGTCAATTAAATTTTTTTTTTAAAACCCGAAATCGGGCTTATAATAATGGATATATTAAATTTTGAACCTGGGCTCACTTTTGCCTACGGGAACACTACACTCTCTATACTGTGTACAATCATAGCTAAGGATTAGCAAAACATGGCTCTTTTTTTTATTCTGGGTTAAAGTGGATATATATATCCACTTTTTTCTATGTATAAAAATAATTTGTTTACAGTTCATTTATTATTATAATTAATAGATTTTCTAATAAAACGCATAACATTTTAATTATTTTTACTTCAATACTTCGGAAACCAGTGTACCCATGCGATTATATATAGTTATTGTTCAATTGAACGACAAAAGTCGCAAGGCCGCAGTGTCGTTAAACAATTTTAACAATTCAAAAATCGATTTTCAAGTGCGCAAAACAGATAAATAGTTTTTCCATTCATTTAAAATATATTCAATATGCGGTTAATAAAATAATGTCCGTGTAATTTTTGAAGTATATAAGTATAAGCGTTGCTTTTGAATAGTATGCAAAATGCATTAGTTTCCATGAAAAAATATTAAATACGCCACTGGTTACTCATGTGCTTATGAGACGCGTGTATATACGTAACGTATATTACATCAGCGTAATATATTCATTTCGTATAATATGCTCGTCAAGAAAACGCATATTTATCATTTAATGTATTCCACTACGTATAGGTAGATATGGTATAGATACATTACACGTCGTTTAGTTTCTCGATTTTTTTTTGTAATGTCTTTTATTTTTTTCTTTAACATTCAAATCATATGAATTTCGTTACTTAAACTGCATGCACATTTTCAATATAAAAATGTAAATATCGCGTAATTATTATAAATACGACGCACGCGCGGTGCAACAATATAGGTACCTACAGTTTTCGTAATAGGAAAAAGGTAAAAATATAATAAATAATATTTATATTTATACATAATATTTTGAGTTCAAATTATCCGCGGCTCATCATCTTTTGCTGACATTTAACCATATGCCGCCTTTCGGGCATGACAAGAATGACGCTGGTTCGAACTCGATACGTGCACAGGATTTGTCACTCAACGTCACCGAGTAGTTGTGGAGGAACTGGGCCAATGCCAGTTTCATTTCTAACATAGCAAAACGCATACCTGTCGAAAAGAAAATATATACTCAGGTGGTAATACGCATATTAATAATAATATTATTATTAAGTTGATATTTGACTGGTCAAACGGTTTCTATTGGATAACTGTTATAGTTATTAGTTTAGGATTATTTCTGTACGTATATAGGTATTTTTTAATTTTATTTTAGTTAGGTACTTACCAAACTAACCCTTTTCATTAAGGCCTTCGCACACGTTAGTTTTTTTGCCAGAACTCTAGCAATAGTCAGTGATAACTAGAGACGTGTAATACCAGAGTTTAGGACAGAGTCTATTACCAAAGCTGATTTGTCAACGCTATTGGCAGAGAGAAAAGTAATAGATATTATTTGTTTATATGTGAAGTGCGTGACAGAACTCTAGCAGCTCTATGATCAGAGTTCTGGTAAAAAAATTCTAGCGTGTGCAAAGACCTTTAAATTTTTAATATTTACGCGTAGGCATACAGAGAAATAAGACACGTTTTATTTTTAATTTTCTGTCCCATAACAATAATAATTTTTTACATATATTGATTTATAAGTGTTGAGCTGAATAGTTTTCACTAGGAGCTAATAAAAAAAATATTTTTTTAGAAAAAAAGAAACCGTCTTCGAAAAACGCACTAAAAAGTATGAAATAACATTTTTGAAATCGGCGCCGATTTTCAAACAACATTACATTGCACGCACGCATTTTATTAATCTAATATAGATATTGCAATAAATTAACATGCATATCAATAAAATGTGTTTCTGCAGTATAATGTTGTTTGAAATTCAGCGCAAATTTCAAAGAGGTTATTTCATACTTTTTTTCCTAAAACAATATTTTTGTTTTATCCTGTTTAGTCATAGTAGTCGTATCGTCATTCCTGTTCCTATATTTGACTGGGTGGTTAGGTAGAAAAAAGGCCAATCCTTATGAAATTGGAAAGTATGAAAAAAAAAAATACAAAAAAAATGAATTACTGGCCGAATACTAAGCCAATATTTACAAAATTGGTAAAGGATCGCCGAGAGGCGATACTCTTTCATATAAAAAAGGATTCAACCAAATCGGTTCATAAGTGACGGAGTTATGAGGTAACAAACATTAAAAAAAATTACAACCGAATTGAAAATAGCACCTCCTTTTTTGAAGTCGGTTAATGAAAAAAGGGTAGCGAGCCGCGGGCTTTGTGAATGTTGCTTTTACTTAGATAGATACATTTTTAGAGTTTTGTTATTACTGTACAAGTTTGAAAGCGATGATAATAATCGCTGCATTCAATGAAACGATTCTGAGCGGAGCTTCGGTGTAGTACGCACTTTGTCGGAAAATTTAAATTGAATAAAAAAAAAAAAAACGTCACTTAAGATGGTCAAAATGTTTTAAATATAACGTAGGACCCATGTCGTATACAATTGTCGGCCCTTAATACAAAAAAAAAAAAAAATAAAAATAAAGGTAACGAGCCGCGGGGTGTTGTGAATTACTTGGATAAAGATTTTAGAGTTTTGTATTTTATTTTAAATTTGAAAGCAATGATAATAGTCATTGCATTCGATAAAACGATTCTGAGCGGAGCTTACTTTTCTCGTAAATATATAGTCTAAAGTCGCATATTTGGTGAAAATTTCCGGTTTCTACGACTGTTAATTTCAAAACGACGAAGACATGAACAACAATCGATTAAGACGAAATTGCATTTTTAGCGTTTTTGAGTTATATTTTTAGGCGGTTTTGAGAAAATCGAAAAATGACCTCTCTGAAGTACCGACCTAGATGCGAATTGCTGCCGGAAACAAACTGTGACCGAAGAGATCGGAGCACTCCTTCCGGTCGAAAATCTGTACACTGCAGGATAGAAAAAAAAAAGCACATCGCATTGTAAAAACAATAGATTAATCGTTCCGCTCAGAATCTAAAAAAATAAACGTCATTGTAAAAACAATAGATTCGTCGCTCCGCTCAGAATCTAAAAATTACCAATTTCGCGACTTAAATAATTTTACGAATTACCTAATAATTATTATTGCTATAAATAGCGAAAAATTGGAAGAAATTTGTTTGAAATTTTTTTTTTTTATATATAATATTGTATCGTAACCAGTGGCGTATTTGAGACTTCACCTCAGGGGGGGGCGATGGTAAAAGAACTCTCCCCCTTCCCACCAATAAAAAAAATCATATGTAGGAATATAATTATTGAACAAAACACATTTTATTTATTATCATTATATATGTATTTAATTTACAAAACTAAGTCTATATTTCTTTTTTTACTATTAGCGAATGTATCAATTACATCATCTACATTTAATGTTATAGTATGGTGAATATTAAGCAATGCCAAACCCGTTAGGCGGATCTTGCCCCATTTTTGATCCCAGCCAATATAATATAAAATAATATAATTTTTTTAAATCTCTCGGAGGGGGCGATTGCCCCTATCGCCCCCCTCAAATACGCCACTGATCGTAACCGAACACGAATAACGTTCGACAATACCTATGCATATTCGAGGACCGTCGCCGAACGGTAAGTAAACGCCGGCCGGTCTGTTGTTGCCGGTGTCATCGTTGTCTTTGGCGAATCGTTCGGGGCGGAACGCGTCCGGTTCCGGATAGTATTGCGGGTCGTGGTGTATCGCGTACACCGGTATCAACACGGCCGTGCCCACGTCCAGGTCCACGTCCGTGCCGGGCACCCGAAACGGTTTGGTGCACACCCGGACCAGCGCTTGTACCGGCGGATATTTCCTCAGCGTTTCTGAAACGCGCGTATACATAAAAACACATTCATTTTATTCGTTAGCAGCGGCGGATTAAACAATTTGCCGCCAACAAGCAGAAGATAAAAATGTTTTATATATCTGCGTGTAAAACTCAATAGTTTCACTGAAAACAAAAATATGCGTTGATCGCGGGTAGGTACGCGGGAGCAATTCCATCGAGATTTACAAACCTTTGTCTACCTCGCAGATGACCACAGCGCTCGAATGTGTTAAATAATTAACGATTCAAATATTATGAAAGTTAATGTTTTTTTTATGAACAGGAAATTTGCCGCCCCTAAAATATTGCCGCTCCAATCAACCGCTTGTTCTGCTTGTAGAGAAACCGGACGCTGTTCGTTAGGCTCGAGTATACCGTTGTATCGTTCGGATTCATTATAACGCGCATTTATTTATTTGATATCAAATGTATTTTCTTTAAGCGTTCGATTGTAAACGGGCGCACTTGTTCTGTCTTCTTCGTCGTACACACAACACGAAACTCGGCGGAACAGACGTTTCCTACTTCCAACGCATACCGACCGATCTATAGTGGTGCGATAAGGATTTTCAAAACGGATTTGAATTCCCGGTGAACGTTACTATTAGAACGACTTTCCCACTTTTTTCACTTCTTTTTTTTATCCCGAGACCTTCCAAAATTGATTATTATATAGCAATTTATTCACGTGTACCTATAAATATCTATTACGGCGGTATGAGGGTGAATCTCGGGAAATGGGACGGAAACGTGTAAGCTGTTGTCACGACAACTAACGATAATATATTTTATTATCGAAATTACTTTGAATAAAGACACCGATTATCACAATTCCGTGCAATTTTTACCGCTCACGCGACGTTTACACATCAATGTCTCGGGTACTAGCAGACTCGTTTTTTTTTTTTTAAATTTTAAATTGTTCCAATTAATTTTTTAAGGATTTATAAGGAAAAAAAAAAATGTCGGAAAAGTCGATCTCAATTAGACTTCACGACGAATTCAAATCCGTTTTCAAATTTCTTATCGCACCACTAGATCGATCGGCACGTTGAAAGTATGGAACGTCTATTTTGCTATGTCTCGTGTGTGTGTGTAAGACGAAGATAGCAAACGCCCGCTTTCAAGCCCTTTAATTTCGCTTTACAATTCAATCGAATTCAATACCTATAAACGCCCGTTACACCCGCACTTGGTTGTCCGACGCACACGCGGAATTATATACACACAATCAGTGGCGTACGCAGAATTTTCCAATGGGGAGGGGGGGGGCTTGAAAATAAATAAATATTCTTCAGCAGACATAAGATTTTGCTTAATTTACTATATAGTATATAATTATATAAATAATTGAAAATATGATGAGCATTAAAATAGTTTTTTTTTTTTAGTTTTGCCCAGTCTATTATTTCCATACGTTTAGGTGAATTTGTTACAAATTTTTTTTGTAACTTCAACTGTTGTAATTTTTTTTTTCTATTTACGTTTACTCGATCCATTTTGTTGCGTAATAAATTTTTTTTTTTTTTTTTGTTTATCGTTAAACGTCGCGTTATTTTTTTCAACTCTGGAGTCAAAACAATCAACCAAAACCGTTCATGTTATCAATAGTAAATGTGACGTCACACTGTTTGTATCTATTCTGTGCTAAAACATTGGAAAGGAAAAACTTGTACATCATTGCGCATTCCATCGGTTCCCCGACCGGCGACCACAGTCTTATCAACATCATAAAATAAATAAAACTGTTTACGACTACTATAATCATTAGTAATATTGGTAATATGAAACATAAAAAAATAGAATTATACGGTCAATGGGGGGCTTCAGCCCCTTAGCCCACCTCCCCCTGCGTACGCCACTGCACACAATATTGGAGGCGGTTTGAACATACCTACGTTTTGTCGTTCACTGAACCATTAAAAAGTTTTGGGGTGGGTATAATTTTTAATAGGCGGGTAAATGAGTAAATGGGTATCTAAGGCAGGGGCGGATCTACGAGAGGAGGGAATGGGGTAAATTGCCCCCCCCCAAAAAAATTAAAGTAGAAAAAAAAATTAATAAGACAAAAAAAAAAAACGGTCAACGACTTTTTCTGTATTTTGCCGATTGAACCTAAAGAGCCTAACGACTAAAATATGACCGATCGACATTAATATTTATCTGACGATTTCCTTTCCTGAAAAAAAATAAAAAAAAAAAAAAAATAGGTCATCTCCTTATTAGTGAAGGGATCTCGTATAATTTTTATTAACTTTTTCGCTATATTACTCTGTGGCGATACCAATAAAAACTCAGAGGAAAAAGCTTATCTCAGTTGCGCTTTGACTGGTACCTACCTGATCGTTAATTAATTGTCGATATACATTCTGATAATATTAATTGTCTTTTCGCAATTTTTTTTTGCATTTTTATTTGTTGTGTAATTTTTATATCCTATGAATAATATATATGTGAGATTTTGTAATTCATAAAAAATAGTAATACCATAAAGGTAACTAAATATATGATTTTCAAATCTATAATTTGTGGAAAAACTTTAAGAAATAATTCCCCCAGAAAAATCGACTCTTAGATCCGCCACTGGTATTAGGTAGGTAATACGATAATTTAATAGTTAGGCAAATGTATAAAACAAATGTAATGCGTCATTAAAATAATATAAACAGTGTTATAACCGAAATAGTGTATTCATAAGAATATTCATTGCAGCCAGATAAATTTCCTTCAATATTATATTCACCAAATTCTCTAACATTTGGTTTGTTTTTTAAAACATATTTAAAATTATTTAGCACGTTATAATATTAAGTCAATAATAGTGTAAGAAAAAAAAATTAGTAATAAATTAAGTAGGTACAAAATTTGTCATGTGACAATATGAGGTGGGCGTGCGGTGTTATCTATTATTGAACCACTAATTGAAAAATGTCAAACCGCTTCTGCACAATATAATAATATCTGCAGTGGTTAAATCGATCGTTTTACGCTGTAAAATGTATTGCGGGTTACTAGGTCGATTTTTGAAAATGATGACCGACCGCATAATATTGTCTAAAAAAATAATGGTAATGAATAATGATTATATATTATATAGGACTCGGATGTTGTTGCATAATACAATGCATTTGTCTTTTTCTACTGTTTGGATTTGTTGTAAATTCGTTTCATATATACGCGGACAAGTTGATTTTGATTTATGACAAGTATATATTTTTTTTCTATAGCAATTTCGTTAATATTCTTTATTTTTCAATATTTATTTTTCATGTAATTTTATGTTTTTTTTTTTTTTTAACAATACGCGTCTGAAAATTTGTACGAAAATTGAAAATATTTGTATTGATATGAATGATAATTTATAAAATATTATAGCCTATATAATATAGCGTATAGGTAATATAATAATATGCGAGTGCGTGATATACTTAATTTAAATATTTTTAGAATTTTAGTAAATAACGCGATACGACAAACGCCCAGATTTTTTTTTTAATGTACTTCTCATTTTTTTTTGTGCAATTTTTTTTGATAATTTTATTTTTATTGCGATAAATTTTAATACATTTTTACTGCAACAAAATCCGAGCCCTAGTAATTGATATAATCTGTGTTACTTTGGAATTATTTTTTCGACAAATTAATTTTAAAGCAAAAATATTTCAAATTTCATCATAATAAGTTAATTTATCAAAAAAAAAAAAATCTAACAAAACAGCTAGACTATATTATTTTATTCCAGAAACCCAAAAAACTTAAAGTATTTGAAGTACAAAACCCGATTTCGCGACGTTCCACGTGCTTGTTAAATGGAGGCAACAAATGCGAATGTAGCGTCTCATCCTTTGTATTGAGTTCTGCGTAACAGCGTAACGTGAATTTTTTGTGCTGTCCGTTTTGTAGACGGAAGGAGAGTGATTAATAAGAGTCCGATTTAATTTATGAAGTCACTCAAAACTTTTGAGTCATCTTAATATTGATTGCCGGTTGTTTGGAATAAAATGTGCGTAAAAATAAAATAAAAATATTTAGAACGAAGTCACTCAATAAAAATGTACAAAGGAAAAATATCTAAAAATTAAGGAAAATGTGGATCATATCAATCGTCACTGGAATTTTTTATACACATCAATTATTATCGTGCAGTTTTCTTATTTTTTTAACCGAAAAATTCGTAAAAGGTTCTTTTATAATAAAATATATATATTAGATTATAACAATATTAAACGTTGAAACTAAATTTTTTGTTCAATGGATTACGCAAAACATCTATACACGATTTCTACACTTTAAAAACGTCAAGTTTTAGCCTCGTATTTTTAAGTCATTTAATATGTACATATATATTTATTGAAAACAGTTTATTTCATCATGAATTTATGCATGTTTTCAATGTGCGTGTGCTAATTATTGTTTATTTATTTCATCAATGTTTCTAAAACTAAGCAGTTACGTACCTATATTTCTGAAATATATAGTGATTGATTGGTTAAATTTTCTAACAAAAATCTACAGTAATAATACGTATAATCCAAAAGTGAATTCTGTTCATCACTTAAGCTTTAAAATATGATCAAAATGTACTTACCGAACTACAGTACACGTTTTTATATTGAAAATAACTCAACTATATTTATTCGTAGGTAGGTACGGATGTTTTGCGCATAACAAATACGTCGGTTTAGTCTAAAAGAGGCTGGCTGATCAGCACTGTAATAATAACCATATTATTAGTGCCAATAGTTATTACCACTGCAGTATTTACCATCGGTTTTTTAAGTCGAATGTGTATTGACGCATTAACTGGAGTCCGGAGAGACTATCAGAACTGGCACTATACTAACTGGATTTATGATCTATTTTTTCATATTTATTTGTTATTGTAAATAAATTATTTAAAAAACTTGCCTTTGATACACTGATCTAAATAGTCCATTGACGAGATGGCTTCGTAAGAAAACGGTAATCCAAACTTGTCAGCCGTCTTGCTGATTTCGTCGTATACTCGGTTCTGGTTGTCTTGGTTGACGGCCATCTCATGTAAGCAAAAACTCAATGTTGTGGACGAGGTTTCAAAGCCAGCCAAGAAGAACACAAACACCTTTGAAATCCAAATGTAAATTTATCTGCTATACCAATTACGTAATAATTTAGATAATAATATGTGCAGTGACGTGACCACATTATTCGAACTGACAGTTTTCAGTACTTGCAAGAGCTATATTCTATAGGAACCATTTTTGTTCTGAAAGTACCCGAGTAATACCTATTCACCAGTTCCCAGAAGTGAACTTACCTGTGCGGCGATCAACTCTTCAGTCAGTTCAATCGCGTCATTCTCCTGGTGTTTTTGGTTTTTGAGTTCAAGCAACAGCTGTATGAAGTCATTTCGGTGCACCTGATTGGTGTTTCGGAAGTCAATGGTCTGTTTTACGATACCCATGAAAAATTGTTGCACTTCGAATGGAAACGTACGCAGTTTCAACATTTTGAACAGTTTCGGAAAGAACACCCGGATCAATCTCGCTATCGCTAAAGATGCGGACGAGTTAAGCACCGCACATCCCATCCGTCTGAATTCAGATTGAGAATCTTTCAGCGAATTGCATTCAAGACCGAACGCGCAGGTGCCAATAACATCTGTTGTGAATTTCGCTGTCAGGTCACGCATTTCAAATTCTACCTCTCCGGATTCTATAGCTGTCTGCCAAACAAAATGTTTCGATAATTGGATAATATTATTTCTTGTCGTCTACCGAATTAATAATCTATGTCTAAAATCAAATATGTTTGAAAAAAATCTATGTAATCTGACATGATGATAGCCATCGTGATAATAAAAATAATAATAATTGAAATTTACGAGTTAAAAATTTAGATGAATATAAACTGCTAAACTAATCGAGCGTACTTCCATGTATTCCAGTAGTTGTACCCCGCAGCCTTGCAACAGTCCGAGCATGTTTTTTATTTTACCGGAGCTGAAAGTCGGTGTGAGTTTTTGTCGAAGCATCTTCCACATATCGCCCTCCATGTTGACCAGGTGTTTGGTCAATGGTTCTCTGTGTCCGTCGTACAAGAATCCTCTGTCGGTGAAATGCGTGAAGCTCTTCACCAAAAACATCCGGATGATTTCCGGGTCGCGGAGCAACAAGGTCGGCGTCTGTAGTTGGTACATGCCCACGAACTTTTCGCAAGGGAAATCACTGTGAAACGACCGCCATAATATTATAATATTGTTATAACGCATTGCACAGCCTAACGCGCGCGTGCAATCCACCACCAAATCCTATTTGGAACAATTTGTTACGAGAACGTACTTGTAAATGTTTTTCAAACACTCGCCTTGGGTCATTTTTAACGTCACGTGGTCTTTGATGTTGCCGAACAGCGGCACGGGCGTAGCGAACGTTACCGATTTATTCTTCCAGTATTTATACGTGGAAGTCGAGTACTTGTACAGGAAAAGTGCGGCCAGTGTACAGCACGCCACGATTATCAAGACGGCTGGAAACATTTTGTGACGCGGGTTTTTCGAATCTGAAACCAATGTATACGTTTGCGAGTTCAGAACTTGTAATTGCGGGCCATATAGTATGATGTTCTATAACGTAGTTTTTCTTTTTATTTTTTAGATTCTGAGCGGAGCGAGGAACGTATTGGTTGTAAAACAACCGTTATAATGATGTGTTTTATGTCTGTACCCAAAAATTCTACCAGCATGAGTGCTCCGATCTTTATGCAGTCATAGATTGTTTTCGGTAGCAAACTGTATCTATACTCCGGCCCACGAGAGATCATTACCGTGTCACGACCAAATATGTTTATTACTTTGTCACCCTGTATAGTATAAACACGCATTTACGACACTCTGTATACACGCCGTATCGCGTAACTGTCGTGGCACATGGCGGGGAAAATATAGCCTCGGGCCGGTCATTGCCGTCAGTCTACATGCGCGAAACGGTAATGATCTCTCGTGAGCCGGAGTATAGTTGGTATATTTTAAAGAGGTCATTTTTCGATTTTCTCCTAATAGAAAAAAAAAAATTCAAAAATTACCGAAAAATTACGTAAAAACGGTAAAAACGTGATTTCCTCGAAATCGATTATCCGTTATTTCTTCGTAATTTTGAAACTAATGGTTATAGAAACTTGAAATATTCGCCAAATATGTAACTTTATATTGTATTAGGTCAAAAGATTTCTTTCGATTTTGGGCTATTTATAGCAGTTATATATTTTGAGGTATTTAATTAATAAAAGAGGTAATTTTTGGATTTAAGGCTTAACAATTTAATACAACGTCAGACGTACTTCAACTGTGTTGAAAAAAATTTGGAAAATCGTTTGTCACGATTTCAAATTTTTCGACAAAGTGTATTTTATTTTTTGTGGAAAATTACGTTTGTTCAAAACTAATGGTCCTAGAGTTTTGAAATTTTCACCAACTGTGTAGTTTTTTTATTATATTAACGAAAACAATTTTTGAAAATATTTAACTACCTACGACGTAGGTTTATTGTAAGATACATTAAAATGACGTGTTGTAAGGTTAATCGTAAATTATGTATTCTATACAGAAAATATTGCGTTAATAATAAATAATATTACACCGAAGCTCCGCTCAGAATCGCGTTTTATCGAACGCAATGATTTATAATTGCTTTCAAATTTACAGCAATAACAAAACTCTAAAATCTTTATCCAAGTAATTCACTTAAAGTACATTCACAAAACCCCGCGGTTCGCTACCTTTTTCTAAATATAATTGTCTAGTTATTACGGTGAAGGTGCATTCTGAGTTTCAAATCAAGACTGGGCAATAAGTCAAATGACATTTATTTAATTTGACAAAGTCAAGTCAATTAAATATTTTCAACCGAGTTAAAAATTAATTAAAAATTCAAATATATCAGATATCAGAATTAAGTTAATTTTTTTTTTAACGTTTGTTCGATTTATTTTCTTTTTTGTTTTTATGAACAAATTTATCGTTCATTCGTTCATTTATACAAATACATTTTTCAACAACTTATATGCAATCTGAAGTTGTACGTGTCTCTACTGGTTCTAAGTATTACTCACGTTCGTTCCAAATGTGTTTGTAGATAAAATATGCGTTGACAACAATAAAACCTACGGCAATGAAAATTCAGAATTATACTAATTGATCGAAATAAAACGAAAATACGTTGACGATAATGCCAGGTAAAATATAAGTCAAATGAAAATCAAGTTAATGCATTACACCTGTAGAGTAATCCTTTAATTTAATTTAAACTTTCAACTTATTAATTAGTTAATGTACAGCCTTGTTTTAAATTTATAATTTATAAATAATTACCGTATAAATGTTTTGATATTGCATATTTGTATAGTTTTAAAATTTCTTTATAGGCTGTAGAAGCTGATGACCTTGCGGTGATAAACACCTGCACCGGCTATATTACCATTTCACAAATTCGCGAACGCTGTATATGAATAAATGCATATATTTACATTAAAAATGTGAGGTACTTTTTCTTTCTTCGTTTTCATTCATTCAATTTATTCCACTGCAACGAAATGTTTTCTGTGATCTGCAGTGGAAGTGAATGAAATTAAGTAAATCACCGTTGACATTTGATTATACGTAATCAACACGCACGTTTCCAGTCCCTGTTTTCATGTGCAGCACAAACTATTAAACGTGCAGTACCCACGAAAAAAGTAGTGTGTATAACCTATTCACCCTTTATTAAATACCTAGCACTCGTAGGGAAGCTTCTTACAATAATTTAAAAACATCTAAGCGACGCAGTGACTACCCAACATTCATTATACACGTGAAAATGAATATTGCCTATTTCAAGTCAACTCAACCCACATCCAGCAACACAAATTATGTGGTTAAACGAAAAACACTTTAAAGTACACCCCAGTGGCGTACGCAGAATTTTCCAATGGGGGGCTTGAAAATAAATAAATATTCAGTAGACATAAGATTTTGCTTAATTCACTATAATATATAATATATTGGTAATATGAAACATAAAAAAATAGAATTATACGGTCAATGAGGGGGGTGCTTCAGCCCCTTAGCTTAGCGCCCTGCGTACGCCACTGGTACACCCATATCCAAACAAACAAAAATGGTTTCAAAGTGTTTTCGATGAAGCTAAAGACATTGTCCATATTGACAATACAGATGTACGGATAATAATCGGTAAAAAACACATTTGTTTTTAAATATTATATCAAATTTTTATACATGGATTTTTAACAGTTATATAAAAAAAAAACTGTTAATAAATAGTCATTTTTGAAGTTTAAAGTAAAATAACGAGTGCCTATATTTAATGTCGTAAAACGTTAGGTGTTTATATCTTGAAAGTAGATTATCGAGAGGAGGTGGGTTGTGGTCATCTGCAGCACTCATAGATTCTTCAAATTGAAAAAAGTATGCATTACGAAACGTTAAAAATAAAAATAGACTGATGTACTCTGATGATTATACATATAATAAATGTAATTTCTGTTTTTTTTTATTCAAAACGTTTTTCCGTTTTTAGTATTTATTCTATTTAAATTATTTAAATAATATTTTGTTTTTAATTGTAATTCGTAATTTCTTTTTTATTTTTAACACTGACAATATACACTAAGTTTCCAAAATGTTCATGTAACATCGGAAGCGAAATAATTTTATCGATTATTACCTATATGATAGATAGTTTAGATAGAAAGCGTGTATTATCATATTATATAGTAAGTTTTTTTTTATCGCCGACCGAATCGATATATAATATTCGTGAGAACGTCCTTGGACTAAATAGCTCGGATATTTTTTGATATTACTGTGTTTTTAGTATAACGCAGTACGTATGGAAAAAATACGTTTGTTTACTTTTTATTAAAGCGCGCCAACAAAATAAAATAAAATGTTGTTATTATCATTAGTATATAATTATATTACTTAAGACTTACACGCGTGGCGATTGCGAAAATTCAGCCAATTAAGAGGAGCGCAGCAAATCCTATTCGTTGAACCTTGGCCCAAAAAGAGAAAAAAAATGTCATTACAAGTTTAAGTAAAAATAAAATTTACTAACTTACCTATAATTATTAATATTATTGTTTTAAACCTGCAGACGCAAAACGTTATACGATCGCGGCGGAATAATGAAAACGACGTTTTTAAACTGGTAGGCGCGTTGTTGTATCGTATGCGAGCAAATGGAGATCTCCGACTCAGACAAGTAATATGCTATTTTGAGTATCTCTCATTATTATTATTATTATTATTAATGTCGTCGGGTGAAAGCGGTGGTAATTATTGTTTCGAACAATGAGCTATACGTACGTGTAATATACCTATATACCAATTTTTGAACACATAATACCTTACACATATAATTGACTTTGTACACTATTAAATCATTTAAATCGGTGTAACTATAAGTAGCTATTGGCACATATCGTATTAACAATGGTTTTCAGCTCAAGAATTGATTGTTATCCAAATAAATCGCTAATTGATAGTGTGCGTGTGCGTGTGCGCGCGCCAATAAACTTTCACGCGCGTTTCAAAATAAATACGAAATTTAATATTTCGGACACTTATTATTGTATATACACGTCTAATATAATAAGGTGCAAAAAAATGCGTACATTTTTAATTTTTTAATTCACAATGAATTTTTTGTTTCTAAACACGAGAAACTTACATTATAGTTAGTGCTTAAAAATATATTTGTTTCGTAACAATGCTCGCGTCTCGTTTACATTTTGTTTATTTTTTCATATTTTCTAAATGCAAATAATAATAATTTTTTGTTTATTATTTATTTCTTTTTACACCTACATACCCACCGCCACGCTAAACCTTTGAATTTTTAACGCTATTGCTACACCTTATATCAGTGGCGTAATTACGAATGTTATATGGGAGGGATAGAAAATTTAGCATTGAATAATCCATAACTGCAACGACCCTTCTAACCAGTGCCGTCCTTACAACCAATAACGCCCTAAGGCAATAATATTTGACGCCTCTCCCCCAAAAAAATGTACAACTAACGTAATATTTAATTACATAATTTTATATATTTTAATAGTAAATACACTCATCCTCGAAATCATAATATAGATACAAGGGAAATTAATATCTAAAATAAAACAGCAAACTTTTTCTTTTTGTCATTCATTTTTATGACGCCCCCTGCATTCATAATACTTTGGACGTCCTAAGGCACTTGCCCCATTTGCTCCTCCCCTTGGGACGGCTATGCTTCAAACATCAGTCAATCGAAGCCAAGTGACTGCGATACTCGTATTTTATACTTTTATTATTTTCTTTAATAAAATTTCTAATTTTCTTCGTTTTTTATATAATTTATTGAGTACTTTATCCATTTTTACTTCAAAATTTGAATACGGGTAAACCTTTCTTCGATGACCTAACCTCACCGCATCATACCAGTTGGTAGTTACTAGTCAATAAAGTGAGGAATACTACGAATTATGATGAATACTAACAAATTTTGTTAACGCAAAAAAAAAAAATTATTTTTAATTATTATATTTTTTTTGTACATTAAGCGACATGTTACGTAAAAAAGAAAGCCCATGGAGGGGATCCATCCCCCATACCCCCCGTAATTACGCCCCTGCCTTACATATAGGGCTGGATGTGACGACAATATTTTTGTCATCATAACCGAATTGCAATTTACACGGTCGTGTAAACGTTGACAGTGTTGTAGCAAAAAGTAGTGACCACAAAGCCGAGGGGGGTTTAGGTTTTGATTCCTCTCTAAATACATACAAAAATAAATTAATAATTATTTAATAAAAATCTTTAAGTCTTTAACATACCCAACATTTTTTTCTGAAGTACGAAGAGAACGTACCATATAGACGTGACCGTTTCCCTCGTGTCAGTTATTGAAGGGCGACAAAATGGACATATATCTATTTAAGTTTATAATATGGTAATGCATAATATAATATAACGCGCGGTCCTTTATAAGTAACATTCGAATATAAGTATTTTGCAGCGAAATATCGTTTTCTGCTATGTGAATATTAAAAAAAAAAAGAATCTTTTCTGGTTAAATTTAAACAAATCGCGTAGTGTAATATTATAATATCGGTCGCCTAAGAGTGTATTAAAAATATTTCGTAATAATTCGATTTTCATATGTTTTATCGTGTAAAATAAATGGGTTCAGAATTTCGGTAAAATAATATTTTTATTAAATTAAAAATTATTTCATTATAGTCTACGGATTATTTGATTCTGATGTATTTTCTAAATTACAAATGTCATTCGAGCCAACACGAGTGAATTGCGTGTGTTTTTAAAATTTAGAAAGGTAACATTTGGCACAAGACGAGAGAAAAATCATAGTTAGATACGTAACATTCTTACGTAGGTAGGTACTACCATCAAAATACAGTCCATTGACATACGATTATTAGAACAAAACGTTTATTGGCCATAAGTGTTAACAAATACGACGGTCTTTTTGAATGCCTAATTTTCTATAGACTAAACGAAAATATAATTATATAGGGAGGTTGTGTTGAAATTTTAAATACGTAATGGCCATTTTCGCACAACAAATCAAGCCTGGATAATTATAATTGAAATAAAATCAAATAGACTGTATTAATTATGTTTATATAATTAAATGTTATAATTCGTAACATACATTTTTGACACAAGTGTAATTTAGCCGTTCCAACAATCTGTACGGCTACAATTTACCCTGCATATTATTGCGTACTTGAATTTTATTTTTATTATTAAAGTGAACCGTTGTAACGTTATTTTTTTCGGGTTAAAATCACAATGCGCATCCATCGTAATAGTAATCAATTTGTAAATATTTCCGAGTTGAACTAGAGTACTTATCCTCAATGTATTCGCATTTATGGTCTTAATCACATAGGTACGCAACGGCAAATATTCAGAAGAAAAACATTTCACGCCATATATACCCGTGTGTTTTTTATGCACTCACAATATTATAGTATTATATGCGCGCACTTTGTATCAGTAACGTTTTTTTTTTATAATTTTTTTGGTATAGTAATTTTGGCGAATAGTGGGTCACGCTTAAAAAATGTACGCATATCTTTTATTATTATTATTATTATAGGATGCTTTTGTAGCAATTGCAAACATTCTTTTCCTACTTTTTGAATTTGTTGCCAAATAAATTTTTAATTCGTTTCGTACGTGGACGAGTTGAAATGTAAAAAAAATATTAACGCAATTTTTTTTTGTGTTTTTCAATTCTGTCGCAATTTCGTTGATATTCCGTATTTATGTGATAAAATTTTCGCTGTTTTGCTATAATTTGCACGTCGTTTTACGTTTTTAATATATACACTTAATGGGAATTTCTATGAAATTAATATTTTCAGTTTTTAGTAAATAACACGATAAAACAGACGTATAGATTCTTTTTTAGTGCAATTTTTATTTTCATTTTTTTTCGGTGTAATTTTTGATTTTTCAATGCAATAGCGTATAATCAATTTTAATACAATTTTACTGCAACAACGTCCGAGCACTAAATTTAATATTAATTAAAAAAAAAAAAACGAAGTGCGTGTATATATAATGTTGTTCTATACGCATTGCGAGCCGACTACCCACTTAGTAGTTAGTATAGACATTTAAAATGTTATTATAGTTATTATTTAAGTGTGAAGTCGTAGTTATATGACATGTGTTTGACGTATATATTGAATCGGGTCAATCAGTGAATGTGTACAATATTGCTGAATGCTGTTCAATATATGATTAAATAATTTGTATTCTATCACAGTAATCTTATCTACAGTTAATCTTTTTACTGTTTTTATCGCATTTTAAACATTAACATCTCATACCGAGTTGTGTGTCATATGCGAAATCGATTTTTAATTTGTTATTTTCACGCAGGTGTGGTAATCAAATGGAATTCATTCGATAAAGAATAAGGTATATAGAAATCGTTTCCACATCGATCCCGAGGATTTCATCATAGGCGTGCGCACGGCCGGCCAAGAAAAACCGCAGCGACGGTAAAATACCGGATCGTCAAAGCTATATGTTCTAATCTAGTTATAATATAATTCTAAGCTATATACATACAAATATGTATTAATAGGTATTAAATATCTATCGACAGGCTAATAGGTAATTTAATAATTTTAACGACGATTTCAGTGGGGGGGAAAAAAATGTGATTAAAAAAACAGATCTTATTAAAAATCTCTTGTCGCTTATATGGCGAAACGTAATAGGTGTCGTGATTAAATGAAACTGTAGTGCGGGTCAGCCACAGAGAACGGGAGAACGGGCTGATGAAATCGTTCGCTGAACCTTTACCGATAACTCTGCGCACGCCTATTATACGATGGATTTCATAGTATTCGTTTCATATAATTGTTCAAAAAAAGGGTTTTGCTACAGTAAAACTTCTATTTCAAAATATACATATATTTACTACTTATATGTGATAATTTTATCAACGTTTTTTCGTCTTCTAGTCGAAATAATCGGACATTTTCTCGTGAACAATTTTTTTCCGGTTTTGTTCTCTTTATATACGTATAATGTAACCCGCTGAACTACACATTGTGTAGTACATAAACAAATATAACACTATTTAATGTATACACCTAATATAGCGCATACACAATATTTTAACGGTTTTCTTTTCGCTACCATTTTCAACCACGTAAAATTTTGTATTTTTATTATTCGTATACGCGTGACACGTGTATTAAATAATTTTATATAAAATTTAAAAAAAATTACAAACGAAATCGTATTACGCACTTGATAAGTACGAAAGTACGAGTAGGTATTGAATACATTTTATTTCAAAGTCAACTCGTTATTCTGTGGTGTATACTTGATTCGGTCGAGTCGACCAATACTGGAAGTAGCGCACACGCACACGGTACTCGTCGTCGTTGGAATGAAACAAAAATAAACGACGTATATTTCTAAACAAAATATTATAGAAAAATTGGTTCGGTGATACCGCGATGTCGTTTTCAAGTTCTACGGATGAATTAAATAATCTAAAATATAATCTGCCAAAATTTACAAAAAAAAAACTATATATATAGATAAAATAAAGTCAATGAGTATTAAAAAAAAAATAATAAAGATTTGTTGAATAAAAATATGTATGAAAGTGCTACTAAAAAAAAGTTTTTTTCACTGACGATGACTTTGCGTCGAATTCGGTAATAAATATATGAATTCATAAATAATTTTTTTTTTTTTTAGATTCTGAACGGAACGATTGAAGCTATCGGGTTTACAACGATATTAATTCTTTTTTTCTGCGTAAAAATTGTCGACTAGAAAGAATTCTCGGATGATCTCGTCATGCGTTATTAGTATTAGCTTATTACTTATTAGGTAGCAAATTGTGTCTACTTTATTTGAAACGTTTTTTGGATTTTATCAATAGCTTGCTCACGTGTAACTCAAAATAAATTGAAATTATTTTCTCAATAGTTTTTTAAAAGCGACACAAAGAATGTAAAAAAAAAATATAGCAATACATCATTCCGCGCAATTCAAATGCCGCGTGTAATTTTGAAAGAACACAGGAAAAAATTGTACAACTGTTTGAAAGACGAGAAGTCAATCTACGTTTTGTTGGAAACTGATTTTTTTTTTTTTTTGTATATCTTATTGACAAATTAATAATATGGCGTATAAAAACAGTGTAAATATAATCAATTGTGTAAAGTAAAATAAAAATAATACATTATTTTGACAATATGATTTCAAAAAAACATCGAAGAGGTTCTCATCTTTTAAACGGTATGTAATTTATATCTTAACGTTTATTGTGCACTTTGTAGCTTTTGAATTACGAAAGTACCTATACCGTATTTCGCTATGTCGCCCGTGAGACAGACGGAGACAACAAATGCCCGCGTAGTGTCCTCTTAACAATAAGTAACATTACTTACCGAAGCGCTTCGGATCAGAATCGTTTTATTGAATGCAATGATTGCTTTCGAATTTATGGTAATAACTCTTAAACTTTATCTAAGTAATTCACTTAAGCGATACCCGCGGTTCGCTATCCTTTTTTATTTCTTTAATTACGTATATTAATTTACAGTTTTTTTTTCCAATTTCTTATTTCATCATATATGTTTACGTTTTGGCGGAGAGACTGCTCTTGAGTTATTGTATCAAAGTGCTGCGATAATTTTTTCAGGTATCACTAAATATTTCGGCCGGATGACATATTATGTATTGGAATGAATTTTTTGGTGGTGCCTAGTGCCGGGTACTCAAATACACATTATGTGTAATTTTGAATTCTTTAGGTGCGCCATACAACTAGCGTTTTTTTAAATGGCAACACCTTTTTTTATTTAGCACCGTCTTCGGATCGACCGATTTTTTTTTTCTGAAGTCATTTTGACTTTTAACATTTTAAACTCAAAATCCGCTGCAGAACAGTCATTTCAAATATCAAAAAATAAATATTTGAAATTGTAATTTTTAAATTAATTTACGGACATCGAAATACGTGCTGTTTTTGATTGAACTTGAATCGTGTTTAGAACACGAAAATTTCGAACAATTCGTCAGACAAATTTGTTTTGTAAATGTGCATTAATATTACTAGATATTGTTGTTATTGTAGGAAGTCGAGCGTTAAAAATGAGATTAAAAAAAAAGGTTTTTTAAAATTAATATTTGAAATGACTGTACTGCAGTCAATTTTTATAGTTTAGAATCGAATGGGTTAAGTGACAACGTGTTTGGTGCTAAAAATATGTGTTGCCATTAATAAACAAAAAAAAAGAACGCGAGTCGTATCGCGCACGCGATAGAGTTTGAAAATTTCACAAAACGTGTGTTTGAGAGTACCCGGCCCTAGGCACCTCAAAAAATTCATTTCAATACATCCGGCCGAAATATTTAGTGATATGTGAAAAAAAAATTGATCACACTGTGTACGATAGGTACATCTGCACCGGGCTTGTAATTGTTATACATATATAATGACCAGGGCAGGAATGCGTGTACTCACCAGGACGAAAACGGATATGACGTCTGGACGTAACTAGACTACGCGGCGGCTGCAGGTGCTGGTGCTGATGGTCGCGGGACACCGTCGGAGAACTGCGACGGCAGTCGTACGACAAACGTGCATCACGACTATACAATAATATATACGACACCGATTAAAAATATTATTATCAATGCCCGAGTTTTTACCGTCGATCGTCGGGCGACCGGTGAACTAAAAAGCAGGTCGAGGTGAGTGTATCATATATATATATATATATATACAATCATGTACATTATTATTATTATTATTGTACAGGATTGTGTAAAATTTGGTCCCTGGTCGTCCTTCGACGAAAGACGGCGCACCATTGCGCCAGTGGCGGTCAAACGGGAGGGGGGATGACGGGGGATAGATGTTATTATTATGTTTTATTTTTAACAATATACCGTTTATTATATCTATTTATTAATAATAATAATAATAATAATAATAAAAAATAATAACAGTTTAGATAATTTTTGTTTACAATAATCTGAAAAAATTATTCCCGAAATTTTATGTGACGATAAAAACGATTGACTGTCAGTTTACAGCTGCAGATATTTCACAATCGCGTTTTTCACTACCTATTAGATAATACATTTCTATATTTTCTAAGGTTTTTCAGCGTTATTGATGAAGTTACCAGTAACCATAGTAACGGAGCTATACCGTTGGTGCACTCATAATGATAATATTCAGAATTCTTATCAATTTTTAATGTTTACCGGCTATATTTATCATTTATATTTTTAGTTGTTCGTCGATTCACGTTGTAAGTATTTTTTTTTCTGCTTTTGTTTTCGTTGTTATTTGCGCTATTAAAGAAAACCAACAATCACAAATGTTCAGGACCGCGCGCTGTATGGCGTTAAAAATCTGTTTGGATTGTAAATCTGTATGGAGATTGAAAATATTATTTTATACTTATTCGCTGTTTTAAAAACGTAATACCTATATTTAAAAAAAAATATTATTTAAATAATTAATTCGAGGCACGAACACTGTATTTTGCATATAATAATTGAATGTGAATGAAAATACTTTGTAAGATAGAAATGTACACAAATCAATACACTAAACTATACGAGTATACGTTAAATAACTAAACTATATACGTAAAATTTTTCAACGATTTTATTCGCAATCTTATAACATTATAGTAAAACCGAACTTTATTATTTATCAGTTAATTACGAATAATAATTTAAATTCGATTAATTAATTTTAAATCGATATCATGTACTTTAAATGGGCGTTTTATACGAGTAAGACGATAATAGAAAATCAGCAAACTGCTGTAATTTGCACAAGTTTGATAGACTGAGAATTAATTTCTGACTTCACCGTAATTTTTCGCATAAACATTTTTCGTTCAATAAACGAGAAACTAGGAAACATATAGCGCAAACATATTATTTTACGGTAATATTGCAGAGGGAAATACCGATCAAGCGACATGAATACGCATTAATTTCAAACAAATTTGAAAGAAATATTTTGTTAAATGTATATTATATTTATAATTAATAAAAAAAGCCTTATCGTATTATCTATTAAAATCAAAACAAGACGTATAAGTGTACATACATAATTATATAAAGTATTATAAGCTTAAGAATATTATTAAAATGTATACAAATTGGTAAAACAAGTAAATACTATGTTAAAAAGTATTAAACGCATAATATTAACGTTGTTAAACCAATATATTCTTCTTTTCTCTCGGAATTTAAAATTTGGTACATTGACGTCTTCGGTGTCCGACACACAACGCGACTATGGCTGTATTTATATAGTAGGCATATAGTCATAGCTAGAGCTCGGATGTTAATGACCAAAAATTCATTAAAATATGCATTTAAAAATATCAAAATGTGCAATTGTATGCTTTAAAATGTATTAAATATATCTATTTTTTCAAAAAATATATGCAAAAAAGGGTTCATATTAATTAAAAATAAATTGTATACTCTTTTAAATGTGTATTTAAAACTACTTTATTGAGTAATACACAAGAATATAAAATATGAATAGTAGTAAGTAGTAGGTAGATTAATCAAAATTAAATTTTATATAGGTTAAGTATACTTTAAATATCAGAATTACACTGTATAACAATTATTTTGCTAACAATTTGAAAGATCTTCGACGATCTGACAGTAGGTTTTTAAATATTGAAAATGACCGTTCCACGTCTACAGAATTGATTGGTGCGTACTTATAGTTAACAAAAAATTTTGTTTATATTTTAAAAATAAAATCGATATCAAATAAATAAAATGTGTTGTAATCTTTTAACTAATTTCATACTCGTTGGTAAAACCGCCGATGCGACGGTCGCGTAAACAAAACTGTTTCCATAAATAAGCACGAATACGGAATACCACTATAAATGCGATGGACGCAGAAATGACTGCTGATAATAATAGAAATTTTTAATTTTATAAATAATATGCTATTAAATCGAGAAATAATTAATATATGCATTTATATGCCCAATAATGTAAAATATGCAAATATATGCAAAATAAGTTTGCATATTTGAAATCTAGACTTCATGAATCGAATTTATATTATACTCGGGTACAATTCTGGTTGCGCTAAAAGAATATGCAAAGTCATAAACATCCGAGCTCTAGTCGCCAATTCTAGATTTTTGATAATAATAATAAATACATATTATTATTATCAAGAAAATCAAAAGCACTTTATACACAAGCTACCTTAGACCAATAGTACCTAACCTATGCCTGTGAGACTAGGTCCGCGACAAAAGAAGACAATAAAAAACTTGTGATATGGGAAAGGAAAATCTTAAGAAACATTTATGGACCGCTGTATAATAACGACCTAGGAATATATATACAAAAAAAAATAATAATGAAGAGCTGTATGGTCTTCATAGGAAATAAAATATACTCACATATACGATATACAAGATGTGAACGAGTGGAGTGGTTGGGACATGTGTGGAGGGCAAATGGGTATATATTAAAAAATGTTCAGTCAGGAAAAATAACGAAGAAAAGACCGCTTGGTAGACCAAGAACCAGACGGATATGAAAAGGTAGAAAAGGATATGAGATTGATAAATGGAAATGCAACAATAGACTTGGGCTTTAAACAGAGGAAAATGGAGAGGCATGTTAGTGCGGCAACGAAGGTCTTCAATTGATGATGATTATTATTACGGATTGGTAACGGTTCGTTTCTAAGGGGTTTTATATAGACAATTTAAAATACGCGTGTGTTTTAATCGCGTGTGTGAGTAATAAATAATTGAGTGAATTCCTGGAATATCCTTTACTATACCTTCTTATTTTACAATTTTTTAGCAAAAATATAAAAATTCCGTTTCAGACAGTCTTTAGTAAAATAGTCTACAGAATCGTACCAAATCTACAAATAGTTCTTTTTTTTAACACATAAAACAATTTTCTAAATATAATAATTTAATACATCGTCATACAATAGATTTATGTCGTAATCACTTCAACGGTTTTATTACAACTATATAATATTATACTCATTTCAAAAACAATAAAGCGTCCCGTTAACGTTATAAATAATATACTGAAATTGAAAATTTCCTCGCAGGAGTAAAATATCCTCCGTTTAGTTGACGATAAAATTCGTGGCGTGCGCAGTAATCATTAATGATGAGGGATGTAATATTTAAGTCGAATGTCATATAAATTTTACAACAGACTCCTTTATAATTCATTAAATACACAAGCCATTTCCAGCGATCAAAACATACATACTGGACACTTATTTAGCCTTCTTTTACCGAACAATGCGCATTTAACACTACGATTTGGACGTCGATTTTCGTTCAGTAACTATTCTTCGAAACTCAACTAAAATGAATAAATTAAAAATTTAGAAAAAGAAATTTGTAGGCAATCAGAAATTTAGTTTTACAGCGTAAAAGCATACACTATTTTACAAACATTAGAGCAAATTAATTAGTTATTTTTTCATTGTGTTATTACAATATGGCGCAAGCCTGAGGATTGTTCATAATGCACAAATAGGCTTTAATTCAAACTAGCGAAAAAGTTTTTATTTCAGTAATAAATCATTGTTATAAGAAATGTAATGCTATGTATTTATTAATACGCTGTTTTCATTATTAATATTAAATATCTGTATTATTTTTAGATATAAAAGTATTTTAGAAAGATGTAGAATACACAATATTTACTATTGTCTGTATGCATAAAACCAACAAATGGTATACTTAGCCGCGACATTGCTATGATGGATTTATTTTTTGATATTTTTCTTAATCCAAACTATTGTAATTCTAGTAAAAAAGTAATGGAACATATTTTATATAAGGTAATATCAATTGACAAAAATTATATTACAATATTGTGAAACGACAAGTAGTTTATTGTCGTCGTCTTGAAAATACAATAAAACAATATTTTATTACATATTATTTTATTATTAAATAGGAAGTCTGAAATATGGCGGGTTATTATTTTGAACATTGACGTGGACGTTCGTTGATAAGGAATCAAAAGTTTCACAAAACGAAACGAACATACAAAAAGAACTACAGTGTAGGTGAGGTATCGCAAAACCAGCGAATGAAAACACACTTTCCCAACAATAGACATTTGTGTTAAATCGTAAATGAGTCAAGTTTACGGTAGAATATATTTAAAAAAAAAAAATCGAAATTTTAGTTTTATCCTTAAAATTTGAATAATTTTAAGATCAATTTGACTGGCTGTAGTGGACCAGAAGCGTGTATTAGAATTGCCTGTCAGGAACGCCGTGTGACAGCCAGCCTAGCCTATCAGCGGTTATTAATATTTATTATTTGTACGGAATTAATAAGTTTATTGTTAATAAGTTATTAATTACATGTCGAACCGTAGTAAATTTAGTTTTTTCTTAAAAATATTGTGTGTTTTGATTATTAAAATTAAAAATTAAAGATTATTTATTTCGCTCGTGCATTTATACTCGCAATTAAATTAAATTAAAATACAAAGTGACTGCGGAGCAGTCGCGAATAAAAATAAACATATTATAGAAACAATTTGTGTGTAGAGTGAGTACACAATATACAATATTCATACAAACATTCGTCTACATAATACGCCTTTTGATTCTTAAAATAAAAGCAATTTATAAATAGTATAAAGCAAATTCATACTGAAAACGTGTTGAAGACACAATATAGTCCTTAATACATTTTAGAAGTTTATTCACATCCACTTTTATCCACATCCTTATAATTTTAATATTTCCGCGAACAAATTACGAACTTTTTGAACTAAACAAATGTTTTATTCGTTTAAATTTATTTTACATTTAATATAATATAATACATACCAAAAATATTCAAAATATTAAATAATAACATAAATAATACTAATGCTTTATAATTTGTATGTTCATGTATATGTACGTATATACGAGTATATATAGTGAATTTATAAGATATAAATATTAACATAATGAATCGATTTGATTCTTAAAAAAAAAAAAAAATATACATTAGAGTGAATTTTATTATTAATAAAATATAAGTAATTGTATTTTAAATATAAGTTGATATAAATATAATATAAGTTTAACATACATATATGTTATATATGTTAAAAATATAACATAATTGCGGTAGTATTTAAATTGTAATATGCATAATATGGTTACGTGCGCGTTTTTCTGACAGGTACGAGTTGAAGAAAAAGGTAACTTCCATTCATATCGATAAAAATACGATACGGTTTTTAATATCGTTCTTTAACCAAGTCGAAGTAAATTGTCCGGTGTCCTGGAGTAACTAAAACATTAATCGTCATTCAATTATTCTCGTGTTAGGTAAAATATAGTTATTCGAACTGATTAAATCTTTACTCGTGTGTTTTTTTTTATGTTCCACTCATTTAAAGCATCACAACCACAAAGAGTGTAAACATTTATTTAAGTTGTGATTTTGATTAACTCACTAGTATTTTTTTTTATTATTATCTCAATGTGATCACATTTTACGTTCTCCAGAAAATAGAATAAACAAATTTCTAGTTGAAATTTAAATTTTTGTTTAAAATTACAGAGCGGAATAATTTTCAGTTATTTTGAAATTAAAAAAAAATAAAAATATGTTTGTTAAAATCGTAATATTCTGTGTGTTTAAATATGCGTAAAACGTATTCTATTGAATTGAAACATAATAATAATTTATAAATTTTATATGAACGTAAATAAGTTGTATACATTTTAACATTTTCAAGACTCACCACGAAGTTACGTTTTCTCTGATGTCACATGCACCAATGATTTCGCTAAAACCCAGTCCAGTTCCACAATTGTACAGTCGAGGTCTACCGCTGACACATAGGTAAAATTTTTGACAGTCCTCCGAGTTCGGATACATTTTGTAACCTTCCAACGGGTTTTCTTCTTGAGGGCACCTAAATCCTAGAAATGCTGTAAACGAAACATAAAAAAAATACGTAGGTTTATAAGTTACACTTATATTTATTTATTTTTTTAATGAAATTCGCTAGTTAATTTAAAAAAAAAACCCCGTACAATATCGTGCCTTTGGAACTGTATAGAACATTATACAACACGAATACACGTTATATTGTGCAAATAAATATATAATTGAAAAAAATATTCTATATTTTTCTTGATTATAGATTGTACGTCCGTGCACGAAATTGTTTCATAACGACTCGTGTTCGTTGTTACGCAATTCCCATTATTGAAATACGAATGGAATTTTTTAGATTTTTACTTTTTTCTAAAATTATTATTATATGGCGTGTAACTAGAAAAAAAATACACCGTGACCACCTCGGTTGTACCAGTCGTGTTCCTATGTACGTTTTTCCGTGACGTTTTAATTATCAATCAAGTTTATGATACAATAATGAAAATGTTGAATACCGAACGAATCATCGGTTGGATTTTTTCTCCGCCAAAGTTTCAAACATCAATCTAAAATCGTTTCACTATAATACCGTATATGTTTAAACGAAGCCATAAACGCGTATTATAACTAATCGCGGAATTTCAATATTCGCGTGAAATTCGGGAGTGCAGTTGATTTCGAATGTTCGTCACGATAAAAGGATAAAGCGCATTCAATATATAGGTACGCGTACTTGACTATAGGTTAATGGAAACAAAACGTAACTCTTACCCAGATCAGTGGCGTACGCAGGGGGGCTAAGGGGCTGAAGCCCCCCCCATTGACCTATAATTCTATTTTTTTCGTGTTTCATATGGGCGGATGGCAATTTACCGAAAAATGATAAGAGTTCGAAGAGTGATAAAGATTTTAATTTTAAAAAATGCTGCCAACTATTGCCAACAAAAATCTTACTAGATATAGTACAAATTACCGGGAGGATACCCGTTGTCCGACAAAATGGAAGGGGAATAGGATTTATCAGTCCGACTTATCACTGATACCAACTTCCATTTTATCTAAATTAATTAAAAAGAATTTCCGCGTTTTATAATTTGTGTCACTGAGTTTAGTTCGATGTAGTTAGAATTAGTTATAACTTATAATATTATAAATATACTTTAAAATACTTTAAATATTATTTTTAAATGTATTTGAAATAAATAAAAGTAAATTAATAATTGATAAGGGTTAGTATTGACAAGCGGTAGAAAAGTATTTAGTTATATTCTGGTCAAATTCACTATTATTATATTTTTCAGATTTCAGGTTTCTATAGTTGGTAACAGAAATGTGAATTTTTTTTCTTATCAATTTCTACCCCCACCAATCTGTCGGACAACGGGTTTCCTACGCAAATTACCAAGTACAATGTACAAAGTACTTTTTTCTCATGGCGTTTATAGGGAGTGTTTGCACCTTATAGATCCACCTTGGTCGAACGCCTATACTCATAACATGATTTCTGTTGGTTAATGCCACAGACAATAACATAGTATTTGTCTATACGTTTACCGTTGAAATTTCAAATATTATACACAGTGTAACCTATAAAACAAATATAAATTATTTTTATATAATTTTTCGATAATTCTAAGTTGGCAACAGATTCGACGAGCCATTTTTACGGCTGATGCTCTTATCGTTTTTCGGTAAACTGCCTCCAACCCGTTTCATATTACCAATATTACTAATGATTATAGCGGTCATAAACAGTTTAATTTATTTTATGATGTTGATAAGGCTGTAGTCGCCTGTCGGGGAACCGATGGAATGCGTAGTGATGCACAAGTTTTTCCTTTCCAATCGTTTAGCACAGAATAGACACAAATAGTGTAACGTCACATTTACGATTGATAACATGAACGGTTTTTGGTTGATTGTTCTGACTCCAAAGTTGAAAAAAATAACACGACGTTTAACGATTAACAAAAAAAAAACAATTTATTACGCAACAAAACTATTTTAATGCTCATCATTTTTTCAATTATTTATGTAATTATATATTATAGTAAATTAAGCGGAATCTTATGTCTATTGAATATTTATTTATTTTCAAGCCCTCCGCCCAATGGAAAATTCTGCGTACGCCACTGACCCAGATGATTAGGATTCAATATTTATACACGTATAATTATATGTAAATGTACGACGTATTGTGATTATTATGATTTATAATCGTATTATTTCGTGAGCTCGGGTTTCTTGGATTATTCGACGGGTATTAGAAGCATAATAAACGTTATTTTGTTATTATTGTTCGTTTTACCTTCTGCGTCGCACGTGTCCACCTGGTCAGGCCAGTCGCATCTAAATGTCAGCTCGTTAAACGCCAACCCTTCGGGGCAATCGAATTTGTATCCTATGCCGTTTACGCAGTTTAGGAACTGACTGCATTTTGTCTCGTCGCCCAGTCGGAAATAGCCGAACTGCCTCGGACAGTCACTGGTGGGTTGTGGTGGTTCTGCAAGGGTTAGATTAAAATATTATACGCAAATAACTTTGATCATTTTCTGTTCGGCCAATAACAAAGGTGAATTGAAATTTTTCGCCAATAAGACGTATGGATTAAGACAAGTACATAAGTCATTGATTGTCACAGTTCGTTTGAATCGCGTTTGTATGGTGTAAGGCAATACTATGTGTATATACGTACAGACGGACGGACTTGAAGTCAATTGAATCGCATAAAAACTACATTAATTACTATTTATTTACTGTGAATAGTTTACAATAACTTACGTAATTGAGTTCTTCCCTCGCAATCCACTTCTGGCGGATATTGGCAAGGATAAGAGAATATCGACGATTTAGAGTTGAAGAATAGTCCGTCGGGACATAACTTCTCTGCGGGTACGCCGTTTTCGCATTGTAAATATCTGACAATGAAAATTGTACTATAATAATTATATAGTTTATTTAAAATATAAATATAAGACGTTGTGTGAAAGCAATGGTAAACACAATAATCAGAATCGAGGAAAAAAAATGGATTAAAAAAGTAAAATAATTTTTATTTTTTGATTAATATTTGAAGTGTAGGTGTATACATATTAATAATAATAAGTAATAACAATTGCGTTCTTAATTGTATGTATACTGTTATCCCTTCTGTGTCGAATTTAATCGAATGACGAACGTTTGGCTAAAACTAGTGTCGGTCCATACTGAACACCAACGAAATCATGTAAAATGTATTCTATTTCGCCCCCGTTTTTTTTTTTTTATTAAACGGGACATTTCATCTAAAAATAAAATAAATTGTAATATCGTTGTTTTTTAATTGATGTAAAAATTAAGATTAAAAAAAAAAATGAAACTTGACTTTTCTAAAAGTTGAAAATTTCTAATTGACAATAAAATAGCGCAAAACAAATGATATACGACCGTCCTGAGGCGGCTTAAAATATCTATGAGAACCACCTTGAACCTTTCATAAATGTCTTACAGAGTTATATATTTTTTTTTTTGTGTAACGTGGAAAAAAGTAAATTTCTACTAAAAACGTGGAAAGAACTGGTAATAATCAAAAGTGAAGGTAACACAAATCTAATGTAATAAAAATAAAAATAAATTTATATTCTATGTAACTGACACACTATTATATTTTCATGGGCGCATTCAAGGCGGGGCAGTGGCGGACCATCGATACCCCGCTGAGTGGTTACTTTTGTACTTATTTATTTTTAAAAAGCATTTGGAGATAATAATAAAAATAATAAAACACGAATCTAAAAATTTTATCGAAAATATATAACACGATTATACATATTTTTAATTTTCTTGAAAAATTGAAAAAAATAAGAACAAGAAGTCAAAAACAGTATACAGTATCGTCGTCAATATCTGTATTTGTCATATACTGATAAAATGCAAGTAAACAAATCGTCTCGTTGTCCGTGTAATTTGAACATTTATAACTTTATAAGTAATAATATACAGGTTTGTTGAACACCCTCGTCAAAGGACGGCATAATATAAAATTGGTATAATAATAAATCATGAAGTATTGAAGTTACACATACAAATATGTTGTACATGATTATTTGAATTTAATAATTATAAAATTAATCAAAAATTTATAAAAACCTAGTACTGACAGACGGCGCTCTATAAATTGATATCACTCAAAAGCTCAAGACAATTAATAGAACCATTTAATATCTCATATAAAAACAGAGTCTTTATGATCACGCCTTTTACATATAGAAGATAGCTTACAATGATTGCACATACCAACAATAGGTAGTTCAACCGTATTTAGTTTAGGAGTCACCATTTTAATAGTAAACCTTCTTTAAATTTTCTCTATTTTATCAATCAAGCCAGATTGACGAGGTTTTCAAATTAAACACCCAAACTCTAAAACAGAGCGCAAATAATGTTTGTTAATTAATATAACTCATTTAAAAAGTTCCATGAGTTATTGATTATAATAATAATAATAACAGTCAGAGTTAAGTACAATATCGAAAAATATATCGACTATAATATAATATATGGTATAAGTAGGTTTGTTGTTGGTTTTACGTATACAGGCAATATTGTTATTTAAAAATAATAACATTTTGTAACAATAATAATGCACGAATAAATATAAAGCATCGCATTTTTTTTTTTTATATTAATGATTTATTATTGGAATACAAATTTTTATCGCTAGTTTGAATTATTAGTGCATTTTGATTAATCCTTAGGATTGAGTAATGTAATAAAGCAATGAAATGGTATAAATACTAACAAATTCGCTCAGCTGATGTTTGTAAAATAGTGTACGCTTTTGCACGCTGTAAAACTAAATCACCGATTATTTACCTATACATTTCGTTTTCTAAATTTTTAATCCATTCATTTTAGTTGAGTTCCAAAGAATAGTTACTGAACAAATATTCGTATCCAGATTATCGTCTAGAATTCCCACTGTCCGGTAAAAGAAAGCTAAGATTCCAATAAGAGGTTTAAGGAAATGGCTTGAAGGTGTGTGTACTACGAACGAAATGGGAGTCTCCTAACTCAATTAAATTTAACGTAAATTACATTAAATGTAATTTAATGCAATCTAATCTGATATTCTACTTAAACATTACATATCTCTCCTCATCAATAATTCCCGAGCAAGCCACATATGCGATGGATGAGAAACGCCTTGGGCACATAATTCCCAATAAAACACGATACGTTTTTATTTGTTTTTCTCGACGTCCAAACTCACTTGTCGCACTGATTGCCCAACGGATACCGTCCGTTTCTTTCCGGACAAACACTGCCACCTGAACGTATATAAAAAAAAAAAAAAATAGAAATTAGATACATTTTGACAATATTAATCTACAGTAACTATAATAATTCAATCTAAGCGCACCTGTGACCGAATCCCGATCGTATCTTTCGGCTAAATACTGCGACTGTCTCCTCCTGATCGTTTTGCGCGTCACACCGCCTGCAACAAATTACAACGCGACACAATTACGACGAGCTGGTGCAGTTTTATTTTATCGTCGGACGTAATTCTTTTTTTATCGTCCCTTTTAAGCGTACTAAAAACGGCCATCAGTGGCGTACCTAATTACGGGGTGGCAAGGCGGGGAAATGCCTCGTAAATAAAATTTCTATGTATTCAAAAATTCCGAATTTTTTTTTTTTTAAAATTCACGTCGTACTCTTATAGAGACTAAAGTGTGGAAAAAAAAGATAGCGAGAAGTTTTTTTTGTTTAGAAAATCGAAAAATCACTTCTCTAAAGTACCAACTAGATAAAATTTACTATCGGAATATGATTTAGCATGTAAAGATCGCAAAGCACTCTTTCTGGTAGAATTTTTGATTACAGACATAAAAAAAAACACATAATATTGCATGAAACCAATATTTTTTTTTATAATCTAAAAATAATAATAAAAATTAAAACAGTATTAATTTATTGATACGATATGTAAATATAATAGAAGATAAATTCTGTAAAATAAGTTGATGATATTTGGTAGCCATAAACGAGGACGAGGAGACGAAACTCGCTACTGCCCGAGGGCCCCAAAATCTATAGTTACGCCACTGACGGCCACTGGAATGTTATAAATCTTTCGGTCCAATCCGTTTTCATCGCGTGTTCGATCTCTTTTTTTGGCAAGTCGCAACTCACGGTTTAGGTGGTACCGTAACCGAAATCCGAATGTTACTGACAGTGAGTCGCGGTGTATCGAAACAACAAGACCCACGCACGCGGATTAAACACTTTGTCTGTCGATGACATCCGTCGAAAAGTATGCGGAAAAATCGAAATCGCGCGAGTCGAAAATAAAAAAAACAAATTGGCAATAGATTTTTAATAGAAAGTCGGTGCCACGTGTGATTTATGGTTAACGTCTTTTGATTCATGCGCGCGTTTATATTGTAATAATAATAATAATAATAATAATAATAATAATAATAATAATAATAATTTATTTTACGGGCTACGTTCTAAGCGCACACTATACGTATAATTCGTCGGGGCGAGACAATAGATATAATACTTTTATCTTTCTTTTTTTTCTATCTTTTTTTTTTTTTATCATTTAGATTCGTATGTTATTCAGCTAGGAAAGCATCACCTATTATGTTTAAAAAAGAGAGTCAAGCAAAAGTCATCAACATCCTAATTATTAATCCTGCTTATTGAAACGGACCATTTTGATCCTTCGCCGTTTCTACTATCCTTTTCCACAATCCGTTGCCATGTTGATATTGGCAACACCATATTGATATTATACGTCTCGTCGAATCCCTTTTTATCGTGTCAACCCGCCCCACTGTCGAGACGTCCCTAGGGGGTCTCTTTCCATTTGGCTTTTCAATCATCACTTTCTCTATACATATTATAAGTTAATACCTTTTAAAAAAATGTATTCCGAACAACGATAATATTGACAATAAAAACGCGCATGAACGCGACTCGACGATGACGCGAACGGATCGCGTGTACATTTTATGTGTAATATATTTTATTCAGGTTAGACGCGTATAATATAAACAGTACGAGAACTGATTGGGGCAAAGTTACGTGACGGCGGCGAGAAAACGGCATTTGGGATTCTGCGGAGACGATGACTGCAGAGAGTATTTGACGACGACGACGACACGGCACGAGTGTCAGAGGTTAAGTCGGGTCGAGATTTCAGCCCGAGGCAGACACGCAGACACGCAGTGGCAGTCGATTATCGGCGAGAGAGAGAGAGATGGTTTCGCGGTTTGAACAAAAAAAAAAAATTATATTTTATGTACTCGTGCACACACCTGCAGTATACGCGAGTGTTAAGATTCCTATATAATATAACGTGCAACGTCGATGATGATTTTTGTTGCTCAAACGGAAAGTGGTCGACATCTCATAATCTGCAGCAGTTTCGACGACGATTCGGGTAATAGTAACATCATTTGGGGGGCGGGCAGAGGAGTTGTAGAGAATTTCGTGCGCGTTCGTTACTGCAGACACGCGTTCAGAAAATTATAGCCGAATAAGAAACGGACACGCGTTTTGTGTCGAGACAAATTCAGACGTTGTAATTTTATTTTACGCAATTTTCTAAAAACATTTCGTTGCATTTCTTTTTTTTTCTTTTTGAAAGTCGTTCGCGCTTCATAAATTTCGAAAGAAAAACCGTATTTAATGATATTTTCTGAAAAAAAAAAAGGGGTTTTCTATATTATCAAACGATACGAATCATTATCGAAATACCAATAAAACTAACCGGTCGTTTGCACGCGCGAAATTTGACGGCGATCGGTGGAAATGATTATTTTTCTTCGAGCTTTTTTCACGTAAATTCCGGCGTTCTTACGTATAAAACTATACGAGAGAGGGAGAAAGAGAGAAAAAGTGAAACGTCCGACTGTTTGAAAATTTAAGCGCGTCTGATCGTGCAGTCTGCAAAAATATAATTATATAATACCCCCCTCGTGTTCCGTGTCATTCCGATTGCCGCGGACGAAGTTAAAACATAAAAACACTGTTTTCAGCGGCACGGACACGCGCGCGAATAAGCGAATTTAAACGTATTCTTCAATGTCTGGAGTTTTTATCGAAATCAGTATAAAATTTCAAATAAGAACAAACACTACTGTTCAGTGGCGTAGCGAGGATTTTTATTTAGAGGGAGGGGGGTGGCTGAGGCTGATAATTAATTATTTTATATGTTAATAATAATTAGTATGTATAGACGGTACCTATTAAAAAAAAAAAAAAAACTGATTATTTATTCATTTCGTGGGGGGAGGGAGGGTTCAGCCCCATCAGCCCCCCTGTTGCAGCGGTGTAAAATTTTTTTTTAAGGAAATGAAATACATATATGTATAGCGCCCCATTTGTGTGTTTAAGAACAATTTTAGGGTCGCATTTTGCGAGGAGCGCAGAGACAATAAAATACAAAAAAAAAAAATTTAATTGATTTTAATTACGTATATAATAATCAGTGACCTTTTTTTTTTTTTTGTTGTTTAGACATACAAATCCATCACCTCCGCCGTTAATTATTATTAACACTGTCCGTGTAGTGTTCTATTTATTTTTGATGTAATCTGAACGGATTCTGTATGGGCCTGCTCGTTAAAACTTTCGACTTTTTGTAAACGTTTCGCGCGAGAAAACCGCGTGCGTGTACATATTACATATATAGACGACGAAACGATGAAGTGAACCTACAGGTGGTCGAATATTCAACGATGGTAATGATAAAATATAATGTATCTTCTGCAAGACGTGCCTGAACGAATTACATAGCATGCGTTTTATACTAATCATGCAGGAACTCCATTCGTGTGCGGTACTCGCGATTACCATCTGATTATTGTTATCAAACGTTTTAATAATTTATCGCGCCGTCCCAAAACGGAGGCGGTCGACTACGTGCGCTTTTTTTTTTTTTTTTTTTAATACGACAACTGCAGCAGTTCGTTAATTTCAAAACGGAATAACGCGATTTCCTCAATGCGATATTATCGGATAGACGGTTTGGATATCAGATTTGAACAGAAAAAAAAGGGAGCCACGAGATGTCGGGGATGTCGCTCAAGTGAATCATTCGGATAAAGATTTTAGAGTTTTTTTTTAATACTATAAATTAAATGAATTAAATTTAAAAAAATGTCAATGCTCTAGGACCATTAGTTTTGAACAAACGTAATTTTCTACAAAAAAAATATTATACATTTTGTCGAAAACTTGAAACGTTTATATAAAAGAAAATTGTGAATATTTCAAGTTATTTTGACCATTTGTTTCGAAATTACGAAGGAATAACTACAATCGATTTCGACGAAATCGCGTTTTTACCGTTTTTATGTAATTTTTCGATAGTTTTTGAGTTTTGTTTTTTTTAGACGCTTTTGACAGAATTGAAAAATTGTCACTATAAATTACCGATTATTATATAGATGCGATTTGCTATGCCGGAAACAAACTATTACTGTAAAAGCCGAAGCATTCCTTTTGGTAGAATTTTTGTGTACAGACGCAAAAAAAATTACACATTATTGTGTAAAACCGATACATTCTTCGCTCCTCTAAAACGCGTATAAATTCGTGTGCATTCACGCGTATGTTAGATAATATGTCATATGAACGCGCGCGACTATGTATAGTTTTATTTATGCGCAGTGGTATTTAACGATTCAATGTAATTCGATGATATCTTATGATACGATGGCTCGCAGACATAGCTCGAAAACCGTGTCACTCCAGTGTGAATAAAAACCGTGTATTTAAATTCGAAACTGACTAACTAGTTTTGAAACTCAAAAGGTTAAGGTCTTATTGGACGTAATAGCTGTTATCGCGGAATACATCATCGGCTCGTACAGCGTCGTGTTTCTGGGCGAAGAGCCAGCCAACAGTGCTTTTCAACGATTATCCCGACGAAGGACCTCGTCCTTGGACCATATCGATTATCGATATTCGATATGCCCTTGCCTGTGCAACGATTCGAAGAATCACGTTCGTTCAATTGCGTATATAAGGAATATATATAACGCGCGCACGGAAACTTTTAAAGTTGAACGACAAACGAGATATCCCGTAAGAGATCTCTCAACGTTCGATTTCTCTCCAAAAACCGAATCGGTGCTTCGGCCTTGAATATTATTATTATTATTGTTCTCGTTTGTTTTCATCCATGTAAGGGTTTATACGGTCGGTGGATAAAATATGTTTTCATAATGCCGACCAACGCTATATTCTCTACGCGCGCAATCCTTTTATTACACACGAATGCGCGACCGCGTAAATCATTCGATATAAACTGACATCTCGTGACAGATGTGTTTGTTCTTGCGATTGTTCTTTGTCCGTACGAAAATTCCAGTTTTTTTACGCGATATGTGAAACGCGATTTGCTTTTTGTATACAGTTTTCATTTAAACCTTACCGACGATATTGTATTCGATTCGCGAAGTAATATATTATGTTCATTGTAATGCGTATTGTTGTTCATGTAAAAAAAAAAAAAATAAATAAATAAATAAAAAAAAACGAATAAGTAGTATATATGGAGACTTTTATAATAGGACTGCAATAGTGATTTTACGACGCTTTTCAGTTTTTCAATCGTGTTCTTTTTTTTTCTAAAACGAATTTACTATTATTAATTATTCTGCGGAATATCTTTTATATTTTAATAATATATAACGAATAATCGTAATTTAATTAAAATATATATATATATATATTTTTTTTTTGATTCAAAATATTGTGTTTAAATTATTTATTTTATAAATAGAAAATTGCAGTAGTAGAAAAGAAAAGAATTGAATTGGTATCTTGATTCTGAGCGATAATGGATTCGTTAAACTCGAACGATTTTTTTTTAACTAACAACATGGAAAAATACGTATAATATATTATGTGTAACGTGTGATTTATCATGTTTTCAACGGGGCAATAATAATAATAATAATAATAATAATAATAATAATAATAATAATAATAATAAAAGGTGACGAGCCGTGGGGTGTTGTGGATGTCGCAAGTGAATTACTTGGATAAAGATTTTAGAGTTTATTGTTATCATTATACATATTTTAAAAGCAATGATAAATCATTGCATTCGATAAAAAGATTCTGAGCACAGCTTCGGTGTAATATTTTAGGTATATAGCAAAAACGAACTCTTTTTATGAATTAAATACCTTAAAACTTATAATTGCTATAAATAGTCCAAAATTAAAAGAAAGTTTTTGATAATTTTTTTTTCCCGAATATAATAAACAGTTACGTGTTTGATGAATATTTCAAATGTCTATATATACCCATTAGTTTCAAAATTACGAAGAAATAACCATAATCGATTACACGACGAAATCGCGTTTTTACCGTTTTTATGTAATTTTTCTGTAGTTTTTGAGTCCTATTTTTAGGCGATTTTAATTAAATCAAAGAGTGACCTCTCTAAAGTATCAACTAGATGCAATTTGCTACCGGAAACAAACTGTGACCGTAAAGATCGGAGCACTCCTATTCTGGTAGAATTTTCGGGTACAGACATAGGAAAATAAACACAGCTTTGTAAAACCAATAGATCCCTCTGCTCGGAATCTAAAATAATAATAATAATGATAATAATAATTTAAACGGTGTTTCACGTATTTTCCGTTACGACGTATTTAATCGTATGGCGTCCTCTTGAATGCAAATCTTGGTCACATAGTTCTGTACGAAAGCGTAAATTGAGTACGGCGAACCTTGTATTATATCATTTATAATATTGCAGCGTTGCTGTTGCAGTCGACTCCCACGAAACGCTATAGAGCGATAAACGCGCGGTTACAGAAGTCCGATTTCAATTCAAACGTCCTATTGTACACTTCCTACGCGCGATATTACAAGGTAAAAATAATAATTTACGACGTTTTATGGCGAATTACACATAACATTATATACGCGTATCTTGTGGGCATTCTTCGAAATAAAGCGCATATATTACAGAAGCGCAATATTTATCCGAGAAGTTACGTTACGAGCACGTATACGAGATTCGAGGCCTGTGATTAAAGTATATAACAACAGTTTTTACCTACTCTTTTTTTTTTTTCCGTTTTTAGACACAGACGTTTTTAAACAATATTTTATTTTTAACTGTTTAAGGTGTAAAATATGTTAACACACGAGATACGAAAAACTTTAGGTACCCAATAGGATAAACCGACCGGCAACCGCTAACTGTGGTGATCACTGCGCCGTATCAGCAATGTCTCGATAACGAATAGAATCACATTGTTATTTATTTGTCGAGTAAGAAATTACCCAAATCGTATTGATTTCAATAGCGTAGTCGTTATGAAGTGTTAACAAGTATTAACTCCTATCCAAAAAAAAAAAAAAACGAGTCTCCTGCTAGTACTCGAGACATTGATGTGTAAACGTCGCGTGCGCGGTACAAATGGACGGAATTGTGATTGGGATTTGTGAATATTGGTATCTTTATTCAAAGTGATTTCGATAATCAATATTATTATTAGTCGTCATGACAACAGCTTACACATTGCACGCAATTCATAATTGCGTGTAAATTAATTAATATTATTTTTAGTTGTCACGACAACAGCTTACACATTTCCGTCTCATTTACCGAGATTTACCCTCATACCGCCGTGTAATTGATATGCGCATCAAAAGATTGCCGCATTACCATGTCCGTTTTTTACGCGTTCATTTTCGCTATTACTATTATTTTCATATTAGTTCAATATTTTATTAGTGTATATACTTTATTATAAAAAAGATACCTAGTTATCAGTGGCGTATTTTCGACTTCTTTCTGGGGGTGCAATTTTTTTTTTTGAAAATTCGAACAGGATATATTGATATAAGGTATTTAATAAAAAAATACCTTTGGATAATCTTTTTTTTGGTTCTGGGTGGGGGGTCCAGTACCCTGGACCCCCCGTAAATACGCCACTGCTAGTTATTATTATTATTTTTTTCAAACGATTATCTATTTGTCGAAACATATAATGTAAAGAATAAAAACGTATATGGTAACCAATAATATGATTTTTTACGAATCGATAATTTGCAATTTAAACTGTTTCCTTTTTTTTTTTTTTTAGCATAAAGCTCATTTTCTTCACGGAACACCACGTATCAGAAGATGTCTGCGCACGCTCGTGTATTTGCGTACACACTGCAGTGCGGAAAAGGTTGAATAACACACAATATTATATCGTGCATCGTGCGCGAACCATCCGATCGAGAATCGGATCGGCGGAGGACGAGCCGAGCAGCAGACGAACAATCTTCTGAATGTGAAAGTTCCGACGATCGAAAGACCCGCGATCGAGTGCGACGTCATCGGTCGGCGCGCGTGAACGGCAGATTAATAACGCGGCAAAAAATCCGACTGTATCGGTTCGATAATAATATTAATTAATAATCGGATGTATTTACGCGTATTTCGAGCGGTTACACAAAACATACCGATCGAATTTAAATCGCGTATCGATAATATACAATTGAAAATAATTTTTTAACGATCGGCTCAAAACGCGGTAGTCATCGCAGCGTTCGTCGGAACTCATATAAAAAAAATACATTTTTTTTTTTTATGAAAAACCGTCTAAAGTAGATCACAGGAGGCGTCGGCGTATAAACTATAGGGGGCCGAGACCCCTGAAAAAAAAAAAACGTTACTAGTTCTAATTTTCTTTTTACGTGTACTTTTCAATGAGAATAAGAAAATTTATTTCGCATTTTTTTTTTTTTTACAATTTTCGGTTTTTAGGGGTTATTTTCTTAATTTTTTTTTTTAGATCATTTCAGAGTTTTTGGACACAAATTATGAATTTGAAATTTTATTATAAGATTTTTATTACACTCCAACACGATTTTTTTAAAAATATAACAAATTATGAAGTTGGTAATCGTGTTATATTATCGGAAAATATTTGTAGCGAAGATAATTTTTTTTTTCGCATTAAAAGAAGTCGACGAGATGATCTATTCGTCTGTAAAACTTTTTTAAAATTTATATTATTTATACCAAAATGATTAAAAATAAACGAACTTTTAGCGCATTATTTTGAATTTTTGGGCTGGCGTAAAAGCATTTTTTTTGTTTTTTTTAGAGTTCTATCGATCATTACATTTCCAGTTCTAACCCGTACGAATGGTCAACGAATTTCCCAAAATGAATACGAGTGAGTTAACTGATAACAAAACGACTGTTATTTATGAATATTATGTCATCCTCGAGTGACATCAAGCACGACGCCAAAATATAACCGTTTTATCACAGAACTTTATTATAACAATGATATTATAATCAGTTATCAAATAGGTACTGTTATTTCGATCAAACAAAAAAAGTTTACATTTTTCTTTTTTTAAATACAGGACTTATATATACATTTTTACTACCGGTTCGAATTTTCTCGTTTTGACCGGCCCAGGGGGAAATCTCCCCCTAGCCTCTCCAGTCAGACCGCGCCTGATAAGGCCCGAATTAAGGGGGCCAAGGGGGGCCACGTCTCCGGGGCCCACATATATAAAGGGCCCATAATTTTTCGAGTGATAATTTGTATATACATATTTTTTAGGTTCTGAGCGGAGCAAGGAATCTATTGGTTTTACGAGTAAAATATGATGTGTTTTTTTTTTTTTTATCATGTCTGTACCAAAAAATTCTACCAGAAACAGTGCTCCGATCACTACAGTCATACTTTGTTTCCGGTAGCAAATTGCATCATCAAATTGGTACTTCACAGAGGTCATTTTAAATTAAATTATAAATGTTTAATACGCCACAATTCCGTTATCACCTTCCCGATCACCGCCAATGAACAAACGTTACCAAGCGGTATTTTCGATTATTGTTTATTTTTAGAATATTTATATGGTTTTTCCCGGGAGATAACCACTGACGAGTGCCGACAACGGTCAACAAAAATATCAAATAAATGTGACATTTTAAATGAAATAGGTGTAATACTATTCATTAAATTTGTATATGTATATTTATTTAACAGGCATAAAACTTAATGTTTTAAAGGGTATTTATGAAACAAAAATTAATTGATCAATTATTGTACCTAATATAATATTTGACTGTGTTATTTTATAAAGTTACGTGTACGTCAATGCAGCCAATATTATAAGGTACGAGCAGGAATTAGAACAAAAATTGGTTTTTTCATTGATGGGGGCCCACAACTAAATATCGGCCCCTGGGCCCTTTGAGGTCTTAATCCGGTCTTGAGCCTGATATTTAGTCATCCCCAACTATTTAGTCCTAGTTACGCCGGTGACCATAGATCGTAATTATTATGATATTGCATTATGAGTGGTGTATAAATATTAAGTATATATATATATATATATATATATACCGCAATATTGTCCGCTTACATTTTTTTTCACGAGTATCAACAATAATATTGTCCGTTTACCGAGTGTATAAAACGCGATAAAATCACGCGCGTTTTCTCGTAAATTTACTTCAAATTATAATTGCGCGAAAAGCTACGTGTACGAAGTTCACAGCAGCGGATCCGTTTGATCGCGTATATGAGATACCTTTGCATAGGAAATAATGCGTTTGTCTGATTTTCGCGCTTTTCTATGCTCGTTAGACCAGCCGTTTGTCTCTCACCCCCCGTATATAGAGGACGAAACCGTGCGAATCGGTTTCGTTATCGCGTGAATAGCTGTCGACGCGTTTGCATGAGCGAATACAGAAATATTTTAAATAATAATAATAATAATAATAATAATAATAATAATAATAAAAATTGTTCTGCGCAAAACGCCGTTTTTTTTTTTTTACAAAGACAAACTATATATTTTTTTTTCCGTCGATCCATTCGATTTACCAATAATTTTATAAAAGTTTTTTGAAAAAAAAATACAACAATATATATATATATATTTAATGTTCCTTTCTGTTTTTGTGTCATGGTTTTTTTTTTTTGATTTACGCTCTCCAAAACGCAGGGCATATTCTAAGGACGTTTTCATACCGCTCAAAAGCTAAATAAATTTTGTTGAGATTTATTATAATATCACTATCTACTCTAAAAAAAATTCGTATCAAACTTTACTTTTTTTTAAAAAAATTTTAAATTTTACTCATTATTCTACTTATTCTTCTGAAAATAAAGTTAGTATAATTAAAATATATATAATAAAATACGAGAAATTGTATTTATTTAAATTTACTAAGGATTATAGTTGACATTTAAAACTTTCTTTTTTTCTTAAGAATTTTTTTTAATTAAAGAGGAAATAATAAAAAAATACTATAAAACTTAATTATATATATATATATATATGTGTGTGTGTGTGTGTATATATATATATATGTGTACTTTTTAATTTTCAAACACGCATATTACGTGTAGTTACTGTTGAGTTCCCGAGTTCATATGGATCCAACTGACCATCTGACATTTCCTATTACTCGATTCGGGCCCTACTGCCCGTCAGAATAAACGCGTACGACCGATGGTTAAAAAAAAAAGAAAAAGGTAACGAGCCGCGGGATGACGTGGATGACGCTTAAGTGAATTACTTGGATAATGATTTTAGAGTGTATTGTTATTACTGTATAAATTTGAAAGCAATGATAATAAATCATTGCGTTCGATAAAACTATTCCGAGCGGTGCTTCGGTGTAAATACACTTTGTCGAAAAATTTGAAATTGTTATAAAAAGAAATAACTATTTTCGAGATTATTTGAATACAGTTGAAGTAAGAAACGTCTGACATTGTTTTAAACGTTTAAAGCAATACAAGCGAAAATTACTTCTTTTTATGAATTGAATACCACAAAATCTACGATATTGCTCTAAACTGCCCAAAATTAAAAGAATTTTTTTTGAAAATTCCGTCTCGTTTAATACTGTGTGAAGTTACACATGTGGTATGAACGTTTCAGGTTTCTACGACCATTATAGTTCCAAAATTACGAAGAAATAAAGATAATCGATTCAGTTGCGTTTTTACCGTTTTTATACGTAATTTCTCGTTAGTTTTTTTCCGACGTTTAAAAAAAAGTATTGAGAAAATCGAAAATTGATCTCTTTAATTAGACGTAAAATTTTCAACCGGAAAACAGTGGGCTACACGTAAAGATCCGGAACACTGCTTCCGGTGGAATTTTCGGGTACAGACATAAAAAAAAACACATCATTGTAACACATTACTCGCTCCGCTCAGAATCCCCTCCCCCAAAAAAAATAGGTTATGAGTTGTGAAATCGTTTGGGTGAATTACTCAGATAAAGATTTTAGAGTTTAAAGGGTTGTCACTATAAAACGATTTTCAGCGGAGCTTCAGTGTTATATTATTTATTACTAATATTATATAATTATAGAGCATATATAATTAATAATAAAAAAATTAATATAATTTCTTGCAATAAACTTAGGTGTCTACAAAAGTGTACAATTATTAACTGCACCGTCGTATCATCACAATTTATTATAACAAGATACTACACCATTATCATTGTTTGTGAATCCGTGAATAATTTTTGGTAATAAAATTTGGTAGAATTTTTGGGTAAAGATATAGAAAAATATATATATTTTTTTTTTTCGGTGGTTTTTGAGTTATATTTTTAGGCGCTTTTGAGAAAATCGAAAAATGACCTCTCTCTAAAGTACCAATACTAGATGCAATTTGCTGCTGCCGGAAGGAAATTGTGACCGTTAAAGTCCGTCTGGTAGCGTTTTTGGGTACAGGCAGAAAAAAAAAAATGTATAATTTTCGGTAGTTTTTTAGTTACGTTTTTAGGGGTTTATGAGAAAATCGAAAAAAATGACCTGTCTAAAGTACCAGTACTAGACGCAATTTGCTGTTGCCGGACACAAACCGTGACCGTAAAGATCGGAGCACTCCTTCCGGTAGATTTTTTGGGCACAGACATTAAAAAAAAAAACACTTCTTTGTAAAACCAACAGATTTCTCGTTCCGCTCAGAATCTAAAAAGGTAAAAAAAAAAAAAAAAAAACTAGAAGAAGAACAAGAAGAAGAACTTTTATTGATTTTCTCGGCCGGGGATGATAGGCAATTCTCGCGCCCGTTTACAGCGGAGCATATAAAACGTATTATTTCGTGACACTGACCTGTCGCGTGGACCATCGACGACGTGCAGACCGCAACCGCCGCGACGACGACGACGAGAACGCGAAACATAACAAACGACGAGAGCCGGAGAGATTTGAAAACGGTCGGAGCGACAAAAACGCACTGGCCGCCGGCGCGCGCTGTTCCGCTATCGTGGGCCCGTCGCCGTCGTTACACGAGTCGCGGTGGCGGCGGCGGCGGCGGCGACGGTGACGACCACGGGAGAGCACATACAAAACTCTATTATATCAAAAGTTGCATAACGCGCGCGAGAGACGCTCAGCCGAACAACATTCTTCTCTTCCATCTCTGCTGATGCGGTACAACAACATTATAATATTATATTGTAATATAATAAATGTACGTATATATAAAGCGCGAGCGCTGCGTTACGTTTTATTCGTTGTGTCAACGGCGGTGTTTTTTTTCCCTTCTTATTCTCTATCATCCTCTCGATTTATTTAAATTTTATTTTTCGATGCCGCCGCCGAAATTTGGTCGTCCCGGCCACGCGAGCTGCTGCAAGGTCGACGACAACAACGCGACGCGTTCTTTTCAAACAGTCTTCGGGTACCGAATTTTTTGTGTGTGTGTGTATAGGCATATACGAATGAATTATTATTATTATTATTATTATTGGTATTGGTATTGGTATTGGCTATCGCGTTGACCCGTAGTCGTAGCCGGGTCGCGCACTTCGGAAGTTTCGTCACTACGAGGTCGTCGTTCGCGTGGCGTGTAACGGCCGTTCGCGTAGTACCTAATATTCGAATATTACCTATATATTGTGCAGTCCGTGTCGGCTATATCGGCCGGTGGTGGTCCATCGCGGGCGCCGGTGTTGAGACGAATAGATTTTTTTTTTTCTTAAATCGTTTAAATAACGCCGAGTCGTTTTACGACGAACGCGTGCAGAATTATAGACGAGAAGTACATTTTATCTTAAGATAATTTTAGATCCCGCAGACCGGAGCGAGAAACGTATTTATTGGTTTTACTCAACGACGCGCGTGTTTCTGTTTTTTTTTTTTTTTATGTCTGTACCCGAAAATCCTACCAGATGAACACAGGCGCAACTATACGGGGGTGCTAGGTGGGGACTTTAGCACCCCCGTACTCAATAGTAGCGCCTCCGAAGTATTCAGATTAACATTTTTAATAAAAAAAAAGCAAAAAACAATTCGAAACGAGGTTTTTTCCTGACTTGTACGAGTAATTTCAAATTTAACGCTTTACCGACGTGTTCACTTTAAATATTGAGACGCGTGTTGCGAATAATATGAAAACACGAATACTGAATCAGTTAGATAAGTACTACAGTACAGTTTTAAAATAGTAAATTTTTTAATTCATATTCCTATTATCCAATATCAAACGTATGTTTTTTGTATTTATTGTATCGGATGTAAATTGTAAAAAAAAAAATATTATATTGTAATAATAATTTACAATTGTTTGCCTACTTTTTAAGTGCAATATATTAGTAAATATTCAAATCAATAATAATGTCGAATTTGTTTTATTAACGGTTTTGAAATGTATGTGTTTGGGGTGGGGGAGGTGGTGTGGTGAGTGTTTTAGTCAGTGACGTGTACATAATTTTAGCACCCTCTAGAATTCAGGTCTAGTTGCGCCAATGCAGATGAAGTGTGAGACGGGCACGAATGGCCTTCGTGGTCTCGTATAATATGGTGAACACGAATTCTCTGATTGAATAAACTGTTCCTTTATTTAATACATATTTTATACACGCGTACCTAGGTTAATTACACACAAGTCATAAAAACATAATAATATTTACAAAAAAATTGTGTCGGATGATAGGATGCGTCCGACAGGGGTCAGCGAGTACAAGCGCACCTATTGGATTCCTTCAACCATAATGCATGTGCGCGGGTTACCCTGAGCCTATCCCCGGGATAATGTTCGGAAATGAACGGAGGTTTACATACAAGGCATACCCAAATAAACAGGCAACAGGCGAGAACGATGATCCGGCTCGCCGTGAAAACGACGATTTCTTCTGTCAGAATATTTTATTTTATTTTTTCACGGGGCAAGCGCTTCAGCTGATAAACTGCAGTACAATAACGAATTTAACAAATTACAGTGCAAAGAAATAAGAAATAATTGCGTGAAAAACACAAACATTTAGCTTATAATTTGAAGGATGGGTCGAGATTGGCAGAACGCATTATAGGCGGGGGATGGGGAAATCGTCAAGGAAATTGGATGAAGATCTGGGAGTGAAGAATGGGAGACAGAGGTTACGGGTAGTGCGATTAGGGTTTTTGAAATTAATGATTGATAGTAGTACAGGGGAATCAATTTTAGCGGAAAGAAAGGACTGGCTAGAAAGACTATAGTGAGTTGAAGGGCTCGAAGAACAGGAGAGTAGTCATGCGGAGGACAGGGAATATTAAATTAAAAAGCCATACTACGGAGGAATTTTCGGTACGTCTCATCTCGTGTCTCGTGTTCTTTGACTCGCGAGTTCGCGACCAAAATGCCGACTCGGAGTGGAGCGCGCACGAGGCGAGATGAGATGAGCCTGAAAGCCTGAGACGACATGAATGAACCGATTACACTCTCGTGCTCGCGTCGGCTCGGCAAGAATGTGGAGCTAGATTCAGATTCTGAGCAAAGCGAGGAAGTTATTGGTTTTACAGTGATGTGTTTATTTATTTTGATTTTTTTCTATGTACACATTTTCGACTAGAAAGAATGCTCGGTGATGATTTGTCATGCGTATTTCGACTGTCTATGAGCTTTTTAAAATACATGAATTTATATTAAACAAACAAACAAATAAATAAATAAATAAATAAATAAATAAATAATAAACAAATAATTAAATAATTAAATAAATAAATAAATAAATATATATATATATATATATATATATATATATATATATACAGGGCCCCCACAAAGGGGGGGTCAGTGAGTACTATGGTCCCGGGGCCCGGGCTCTCTGGGGGCCCGGGGAAAAAAGCATAATATACCTATACATATTATTAATTTAAAACAGAAAAATAAAATGAGACATATGAGTCATGCCACCCTAGTCACCATATTTTTATACAATATTGGTATACAAATAATTTGATTTCTTACTACACCATTTTTTGTAACAAAATGTGTGGGCGGGTGGTGCGTGCGGCGCGAGCATTTCTTGGAAAAAATAATAGGGAAATAAATCCTGGAAGACAAGAGCAATTAGTCCGCCGCTATAGAAATATTAATGTTGTGCCGCCTGTGGCCTGTCCTTTTAGTATTATTTTTGCTGGTCGAAAATGAGATAATTATGAGTTTTTATATATTTAATTTTGTCAATAGGTATTCGTATTCGGGTATTCCTACAAAATGTACATGTACAAAATATGCACAATACAATTGTATTTTTGTATGTACAAACGCTATTTTAATTTTGAATAATTTACATTGTATTTCATTATATACATAAATACTTTTTAAAAAATGTTAATTTTTACATTAAACTGTAGTAAATTAATGCACTTGTGTTTTAAACTAAAATAACTGATATTTTATAGAGGTGTATATAACAGCAAAAGAAGCCGTTTAACCCATATATTTAGGTAATTTTTGTAAAAATAAAAAATTATATGTTAGAATAATTTATAATTATTAGACGATTATAAATATTAATATACATTGAGGGCCCGGATTTTTTTACAGTACCGTAGTTGAAAAATTCATGTGGGGGGCCTGTATATATATACTCGTATTATACATGTGCTAGGAACGATAATAATGTATTTAACATTATGTTCAGTGCACATAAATTTTGTATTTTATCAATGCAAACATGGATAGTGACGTTATCATTAACGCAGTTCCATCAAATGAAAAATATTACACATAACCTTTTGGACAAAAGTATAATTGGTCGGACGAGTTGTAAGTATTTGAGTACTTCTGAAAATGGTGATAACTATAGGGCACGGACTTAAATGTCCTAAAAAATAAGAAAAATGCCCTAAAAAATTACGATTTAATGCATTAAAAAAAAGCCACAATATTAAAAAAAGCACTAAAAAAATGCCCTAACATTTTTTAAAAATGTATTTAAATTCAACATAAAAACAATTTTGATCAGTTTTGTATAATTGTTAATGTATTATTCATTAAAAAGTTAATTTTTTTTATACCTTTTAACGTAGTCCCTAGAGATTCTTTAACGGATAGCGTTTTTTTAGGCACAGATCTACGTATCTTTTAGTAAAAAAAAAAACTAGTTTTTTAAGATAAAAAAGAATTGACATAAATTATATTATCTTGAACATCGATAATTTTTTGATTATTATTTCGATGATTTTGTATAATAGAATAAATATTGTGACCATTCAGTTTTGTTTTATATTGTCCGTGGTTTTCTGCGGAATATTATTACATTTACGATCAACTCTCTTATTAATAACGCACTGAAAAAACAAGTTTTATGATTATATGATCATTCGCTTGTTTTTTTTTTATTGTTATTCAACTGTTTTTGATTTTTTTTTTTTTTTAATCCTTATATGCACGTTTTATTTTAATCGGTTATCATTATTAATACGTATATACCTGAACAGCGCTGCACAAACGAGAGATTTCCTGATTTTAAAAAAACTCATCCGAATGTAACTTTTGAATTTATTCATTTATACGAGTATGTGCAATTTAAATAAATTATTATTACGCGGTCGGTAGACATTTAATATACGAGACCGGCTCGGAGGAGAATATTTTATCGTCTCCGTTTACTTCAAGTGTTGTAAAATTTGTTTCCGTATTTTTTTTTTTTTTTTTATACACGGATCGGCTAATTATTACACAATTTCACGAGGAAAACGTTGTTTTAACGTTTAAATAATATATAAATATTTTTATGGATACTTCGCAATACTTTAGTTTTGAACGCTTTTATCTATACTGCCCACGTGTAACGATTAAAATTTAGATAATTTCAATGTTTATACGAGCCAAATACATGCTTTTCTCTATACGCGTTTTTAACGGTTATGTGTGTATGTGTGTACAGTGCAAAGTTATAGTGCATTAACCTCATATTTTTAAAACTATACGGAAACTCATTTTTACAACAGTCTATAGAACGTGGGAAATGGACAACGACAGTATAAATTCGATCGCGATATCGTCATAATATAATATGACACACAGAAATTTTTATGTTTCCATCACCGAAAACACTATACGTTACATATACACTGCACACGCAGTGGCGTGCCCAGGAATTTTCAATGGGGGTGGAGGGAATTCATAAGTAAATAATAATACATTTTAAATTTTAATAAATTGTCATGGTAAATGTTTATGTTTCAAGCTCTCCAAAATCTTTTCTAGCTTAAACTGTGTACATTTGTAAATTGTTCTATAATTAAAATTAATTTAAATTATAACATACTAATACCAAGTTGTTTAACTAACATAACGTATGTTATGTATAGTGAATGTTTATTGTCATAACTAATAACTTTTTGCTAATAACTAATGAAAAGTATTAAGTAATGACTCTAAAACAGCTCTTATATAACTAATAAGTTGTTTTCTGTAGGTCGGCAAAAAAGACGATGGGGGGGGGATATAACCCCTAACTTCCCCCCCCTGAGCACGCCACTGTGCACACGTACCTATATATATATATATATATAAAATCGAAATTTACACTGCAGGATTCGTACACGGATTGTTTTGAAGGATAATCCGATCTGTGGATTTATATTTTTGTATTTCATACGATGATTTCCATACGGAAAAGAACATGTTTTGTAAGAAATTATAATCCAGCGCGTCTGTATGGAAAAATGACTTTTTTTCCACCTAAACGGATGTCTTTTGTACGATGAAATACGGCCATTGACCGTTGCAACAGTGCAGCATGGTATATTATGATTCCGCATAAGAATCGTACGGAACCGGTATTTATATATATATTATACGCATAATATGGACGATAAAGTCCACCTTTTTGTTAAATTTATTGTTCGGGTTTTTATATTTATTCAAATTTCAAATCGAGTTTTGTCTGATACAATAACTATTGTTACAAAGCGCGTACGATGTGTCTCGTTTTAATAAATAACGGGTAAGCACATATGGAATATATTGTAATATGTCGAGAATATACTTTTCATTTACTGATTCGCAGACGGCCATTACAATATTTATATAATGTCTTTTTTTTTTTATGTCGTTTCTTTTTTTCTAATTACGAATATTGTCGAACTTGGAATTTATATATTGTATTAATTCTGATAAAAGTCCTACGGGTACATGTGTTTAAATATCCATTAACAATATATTTGTACACATTGTCTGCAAGATCGCAGTATAATTCCAATTTAATCGTCGATTCGTTTAATCGTTATTATTTTTGTTGTTGTTATATACGATTTGATTTTAAACGCGTTGGAATCTCGAATAACCTTTTTTTTTTTTTTTTGTAATTTGAATGTTCATATTTATTTTGAATTTTCAAAACGAACTATGTAAAAAACAAAATTATCGTAATACAATAGTATATTATGGGTAATATTTTCGGAATTTCAACGAGATAAACGCGTATTATAATGGACTTGAAATTATCGAAAAACCGACTTATACAGAGGTAATAAAATATATTTTCGATATAATTTGACATTCTTGAAATTAGACTTATTTTATCGTTGAAATTTATTCGCAATTTATATATTTTTAAAGAATTTCATTTTTTTTTCATAATGCGTGCTACGTGAACATTTATCCTCGTTTTAATTGTGTAGCGTTTATATAGTCAATTTTATTTATTTATTCTGCGAGATAATAATGTCATATTTCACTTTAATTCTTTCGAAATACGGCTGCAATATTAACAGTTTCGGGGGAAAAAAAACGTATACATAGGTATTTTTAATGTTTTTTTTTAACCACATAATTTTCAGGTATATATGCATTATAGCAATAATAGCGATATAAAGGTTTTAAATCATTCATAAAAAAAAAAGTATTTTTTTATTTTTATACTACTATTTTCTATTGTCTTGGACTATTCGAAGTCACCTTCGAGGTTTATTGGCGGGCCCTGTTTTCTGAGATCAACATTCATTTTTAAATAACTGAAAAAATATTCAATAGAAACATTCAAGTATTATAATTTTTGTAATTTTATTAAAAAAAAAAAAAAACAATCAAAGTAAATAGGACTATGTAAAACGAAATATTTTTAATCGAAACGTACGCGATTGAACAACACGCTGTATTTATAATAATTTCCTAATAAATAATATCATATAATCGATTGGAAAATTACGCATTATGAAAAAAGATAAATTCGATAGTCGTTGCGTGTTTATAAATTATATATATATATATTTTTTAAATATTAACCACAATAACCGGAATTATTAGATTTTATATGATTTTTTTTTCTTTGCATTCTATAGAATATATAAATATGTTCTAGTAAGAAAATCTGATTTAAATGCGCTAATACAAGTTAAAAAACAAAAAACATGTATTTTTTTTTTTTAGAAATTTGTTTTTAAGAACATATTATTTTTAAAAGTCTTTTAATAAATTCAAGTAGTTCGACGTGTACAACAGACGAGTAAAAATCGATTTTCGACACTCGCAGCATCGAATACGATGTCTTTATGAATACCTAATGAGCGAATAAAAATCGAAAAGCGCGATTTTAACCGCGAAGAAATCGGATTACACATAAATACGATTTTAGATATTTTAAGGATAATAAAATGTTAGTCGCAACCAGTGTTGTGAAGTATTTGAGTTAATATATTTAAATACTTTTAAAGTATTTAGAATACATTTTAAATATTATATTTCATATAGGCATTTGTACTAGAATTATACAAATACTTTTATTTGAATACTTGTAAATAAAATTTTATTGCAATGAGTTTTAATTTTAATTAAAATCAATTTTCAAATATGTGTGGCGCAGATTCAAATTTACTATACTATGTTTGATGAACTGACATACGGAGATATATGCGAAGGGGTGTAAAGTTGCAGATAAATATCGCAACCGCGCCCGTGCGGGTGATAATCGCCCGCGTGAAATGTGTCTTAAAATAGGTAAAAAATAATAACACTGTAACGTAAATATATTTCCGTGTACCTATACTATGAAAAAATGTTGGTAAAAATAATTATTACTACTTTTAAAAATACTGTAACAGCTAAAATTTTTGTAATATTTTTTAATATTTATATTATTTAATAATATTTATTACATCGAATAATTGAAAACATTTGAATTGAATGGTAGAGAGGTTTTAAGACCAAAAAAAAAAAAAATAATTTAAATGATACGACTGCTATAAAAATAAATTTAAAGCTCCGTTCGAACAAGTATTTGTATGTATTTAAATACATACGAAGTGTCTGTATTTGTTATTAAATACTATTTATACGTCAATGTAACTGTATTTCTATTTGAATACAATTTGAAAAGTATTTTTTTACAAGACTGGTCATAACGACTTAGTGCAGCTGTACTTTTAGCGATGTTTTTAAAATATACGCGTGTTTTAAACGTATAATCGCGCACAGCATCGTTTTATGGTAATAAACGGCCGATTAAAAAAAAAAGAACGTTATTAAGCGAGTTATTAACACGAGTTCATAACTATAAAATAGTATGTAATAATAATAACATTTTTTTTTTTCTTACGCAGTCATATCAGCAATATTAATGTATATTACGACGACGAAAGCCGCGCGCGTTATACATAATAATATAATATTATTAACTATAGTAATAAATGTGATTTTTTTTTTTTTTTTATATATAATTCGAATTTTCTCGGCGTTCGCGAAATAATATAATATATAACGTCGACGAGTGGGGTGGGGAGAAAACTCGTTAAAAAATTTTTTTTTTTTATCAAAAACCCGTTTCAAAAACAAAATAATATAATGAGCGAGCGCGCGTCTGCAGTGTTGCTCGAACGCTGCAACAAATAACACTACGAACATTTCGCAACGTGCGTGTATAATTTCCAAGAGTATTTTATTTTTATTTTATTATTATTATTATTTTATATTATTAAGCGTATATATATATAATACACGAAGTGTTTTTTTTTGCCTTTCAATTGGCGCGAAACAATATATCGAACGTTGCATCGTCCTGTTCTTGCATATAGTGCTCGCGATTATACTTGTACAGGCGTTATATGCGCGTTCGACATGAATTCGTGAGTTCAACCGCCCAGCGTACTATACTACGGGCAGATGTATTCCGTTTTTTTTTTTTTACATATTTTACGGTTACTTACCCACACAATATATTCCTAACCGATATGGTACGTTACCTATATGTTATAATATATATGTGTACAGTTTTAAAGCATATTTCCGTCATGACGCCTCGAGTAGTGAAAACGTACGAGTTTCGGTGCACGACGCGACGATTATATACGATACTATATAGCAGGATTACGCGTGGGCGTCGTTAGGTTCGGTGCAGGAATTCGCGGAGTGGCAAACAATTTTTAATTTCCAACACAATTGACAAAATTGAATTTTTACGCTGAAACTTATATTCTATTTTTGGAAATATTAATTTACAAAATTATTATCAGAGGCTTATATTAGCGCGCGGGTTGTGATGATTACACACGGCCTACGGGAACGGTTCAAAACCACTGGAGAGTATATATTTTCACGACAGTGGCGTATTTACGGAGGGGGCAAATATGGGGTATAGATCCCCCTTGAGCTTTTTTTTTTAGTTTTTGATATTTTATTTTATTTTTGACTATTTTTCTTATTTACAATAGCCAATTATAGGTATGAATGATCTAATATAGGAAATACGTTAATAAAAAGTAAGAATTGAACGCTCGTTTGAACGCCCGTTATATTTAACGTACGGCGGTGATCGCGTGTTCAACGCGAATGAACTTTGGTACATTATGTCATTATCAATATAGAAAAGTAGTTGGGTACGTCTGTGTGACCGCAGAATAAATTTGTTAGGTTAGGTTACTAGACTCTCAAATACTGTTATCGAGTACAGGCCGGGTTTTCCCACCGTTTGTCACTCCACAACATGACTATCGGCCTATAAATAAAATTACTTACATATATATTATTATTGTTCGATAAGCTTCACGTTATTAGTTATACCACAGATAAGATAAAACCAGATGGTTCACTCCACGGTCTTAAAAGATAAGGTCCGACAACTTCCACCCCGTTCGCCCACTTTGGTGGTTCCGCTTGTTGAGGCAAAAACATTTCGCATCATGACCACTATACCGTTAAGCGCTAGAGTCTAGACGTTTTTAAGGTTATGAAATTAATTAGTAGTGTATACCGATAAAATTATTTTTAGATTGCGATTTAAATTATTACATAATAATATGTACTTATTAACGTATTATGTATGGTATTTAAAATTGTACGTAACAATTTTTTCTTATTTTCATTACAGTGCCAAATAAAATTTGCAATAAGTTAAAAAAATTGTCTGTTTTCAGTGTACCAAAAAATGAAAATTTAAAAAACGAAGGGGTGAAATCTTTGGGAGTTAAAAAATTTAAAATAAACGACGTAATTTGTGAAGAACATTTTTCGGTTGATGAAATTAAAAAAATTAATATTAATCTTGATAATGTAGGAAATATTATGTACTCATTACATAACATAATGAGTAGTTTGTTACTTGCATATTTATTAGAATGTACTTTTATTAAAATACATTATAATATTAATGACTATACAGTGTTTGGAACATTCCTTTTAAAATATTTTTATTTATATAATAAATTAATTTCTTTTCAAATGCTGTTCAAATGAACATTTCTTAAAAATATTATATTTACGTCATATTAAGGCTACATTACCACAATGTTTAGATTCCATTATTACGGCCTCGTTTACAGCCAAATAATGTGTTTATGTTTCTCTGGATAATCGTTAATCAACAATCTACAATGTATATTAACATTTAATTACATAACCTCAAAAACGTCTAGACTGTAGCGCTTAACGGTATAGTGGTCATGATGCGAAATGTATTCGCCTCATTAAGCGGAACATCGATAAGGAGGAGTTGTAGGACCTGATCTTTTAAGACCGTGGTTCACTCTTTGACGTACTGATAATTCGACCCTCCTGAGATCAGTATGTGCACATACGATAAATTAAATTACTGTACATATTTTTCTACAATAATATTATTATTGTATCCAATAACTTTAGTATAATATGTGTTAAAATATTGATGTTAAAAAATTTTAAATGCTTGCTGTACTTGCTATAATGCGTTTTACACGTGTAGGCCGGAAAAAACATAAATTGCAAGTGAACGACTGAACGATAGTATAGGTGGCGGGCGTTAGTACAATAGCGGGACGCATAGTAAACAGTAAAAATCAGTGCTGTACATTTAAGGAACTCATAAAAAAATTTTTTTTCCCTCTCAGTGATGACACTGATCTCAGGAGGATTTTAGTTTGTTTACATTTTTGAGAATTACATGGGCTGAATAGGAAATTTTAAAGAGTGAACCATCTGGTTTTATCTTATCTGTGGTTATACCTATATTGGCTATTACATTTGATAAACTCAATTTCCAAGCTCAAATTATTCGTAAATGTGATAGACGTGAAATCACGATAAATGTGATTTTTTTTTATTATAGACTAGACTGAATGGACCGGCTTTATTAGCATGTCACACAGAAACTAAATTTACATCGGATCAAGTCATAGACGAATTATATTTAAAAAAAGAAAACTTGAGTTTGTTTTATAAAATAGGTTACTATTATATTATATTATATTACGTTAAGCTTAAAAAATGTTATCCTTTATTTAATACGCCTTATAATACTAATACTAGTATTAGTATATAGAGTATAATATAGTGTATTATACATGGTAGTATGTGATAGGTACCTGATACCTATAAAGTATTAGAGTAAATAGTATAGAGTACTAGTATTAAAGTATAAGCATTTTTAGTGAAAATATTGGTTTCTACTAAAATTTATTCCCATATTCCCCCTCAAGAAAATCCTAAATACGCCACTGATTCACGATTGTCTATACGGGAATACGGATTTCGATAATATTATTGCGCAAAGTCGAATAACAAAACGGTTAACTATATGTCTTATAAAAGTTAGATTTCTATATTCGTTCAACAATGACGACAATATTGAAAAAATTTAAATTAATATTGAAAAAAGACTATAATCCAATAAGACGCACTGTGTAGTTTTCATAAAACTTTATAAGTACCTACACGTATCCAGTGCTCGAATTGGAAATTATAAAGCAGTGGAGCTCAATTGGAAATTTAATAATAGCGTTCCAAATGGTACGTTCTACATCACGTGACCGTGTGTGGCACACACTATCCCTCGTCTCCGTGTTCACCACTAATATATATTATATAATATAATTTCTAACTGTATTCTTTCTTTTTTTTTTTAATTAAAAATGTTTTCTATACAATTTATACGTGGTATAATATTATAATTTTTACTGTATGGAGTATAGCCCTCCATTGGGCAGAAACGTGGACGATACCCAAAGCGGAAAGAAGAAGGATCGAAGCTTTTGAAACACGGCGCTGGAGAAGAACACTGAAAATTCCCCGGGCAGAGAAAGTTAAAAATGAAGAAGAATACCTAGAAATGAACGAACGGAAAATAATATGAAAAACGACCAGAGACAGGAGGAAAAGATGGATTGAACATATAATAAGAAACAATGAATGGATAACGACAATAATAGAAGGAAAGACGGACGGAAAAGCTGGAAGAGGTAGACCAAAAACACCATTCATGAAACAGATCATAGAAGACATAGGAAAAACCAGTTACGTAGGACTGAAAGTAACGGTGATGGATAGAGACGAGTGGAGATCCATCGAAGTCATTGCACCAATCTAAGGATTGTAAAGAAAAAAAAAATATATAATAACAACGATATCACTAATAAAATTCTAGAATTTTCAAAACGGTCGGCCGATTAATGACGTTGTTTATCGACATAATTTGTGCCGTCACAAATTTATAGTTTTACATCTGTGGATACATTTAAAACATAATTATCGAATAATATTATTCTGTGATAAATGATATACAAGAATAAAAAAAATTACGATTATCAAGTACTCGATGTAGCAATAAGGTAATGATAAAAAAATAGAAAATAATAATATCGAATATACAATATTATTTCATGATTTTTTTTTTTTTTATCTATGGTCACCTGTAGTTATATATCAGTTATAAGCGCTCCTCTGCATTGCTTTGAAAATTATAGTAAAAGGAAGCTAATTCTTTATAAATGTAATAGAGGTGCTCCGTCTCCTTTTGTATACCCCCCCCCCAATTTGAGCACTGCATTTATCGTTATAAATTTGCAACTAAATTCGTAAATTTTCTTTTCTTTTATTAATGTCCGTTATTTACGTTTTAAAATTTAGTAAATATTATCCGGCGAAAATCGTAATATTTTTTTTTCCATTGGACGTTTATCAGTCGATGAGGGGGAGGGGGTGGTTTCGAACTACCCAAACCTCGTTCCCTTTACATACGCCTACGATTATTATTATTTATACTTTTTTATAATTATCAAGCATAAACAATAAAATACAATTTTATGTATATAAATAACTTCATTACTTATTACACCAGTGGCCGGGTTCTTCAGCAACTCTGTTCGGTATTTCGCTCGCAGCAGCTTTTCCTATTATTATTCGACAATTATTGCACTGTACAGTATATTGTACATTTTGTAATCAAACGGAAAACGAGACGAATTTGCATTTTATCGCAATAAAAGACGAATAGGTATACAACAATATTGTCTGTACTGTTTTTGAATTCCCGTTCTTATTTCTAAAAAATTTTCAAGAAAATTAAAAAAAATATATATATAGGTACATAAACGTGTAATACATTTTTAATTGTTATTTCGAATGGTCGTTTTATAATTGAATAAGGCACAAAAGTCACCGGCCCACCCCTGCTCCACATGATTCCGCTGCGACGCCTGCCATAGGCGTACAAAACAAACGCGTTTTCACGGCGATTATTCATTCCCGTTTTTTCATTCAATATCGGCGTAATTGTTTTCTCGCGAACGCCCGTTTGCACAGTTTTCCCGTTTTAATTGACCGTCTTTCACTGTCGTTTCACTGTCGGTTAAGTAAAAACTTAACCGCGGCTGCTTGCGGCCATCGTCTGATCGTCCGACGTCACGCTAGCCCGGACGATATTCGACTTACCATTTACACGTGTCTACTGCAGGATCAGCCAAGTGTAAGACTAGAGTATTTTGGGCATAGGGCAAAGAAAAATGAGTAATAATCTATATATATATATATATGTTACCGGCCAAACCCGATTTCAGGATAAACTAGTTTGGCCTAAGTGAGTCAGGATAAACTAGTTTATCCTAGTATGTATTTTATATGCAGTTTATCCTGAAATTAAAATTTACATTTTAGGACGAGCTGGTACAGCCTATAGGCTAAATTGATCAAGACTGTCAAAAAAAAAAAAAAAAATATATAAATATAATTTTGTTGTTGATAGTGGCATGTTAATTTTGACGTAAAGAGCATCCGGTGCAAATTATAATTTTTCCCGGTGCACATTTGATATTTCGTTCGGAATTTTTGCAAACATTAACTTTATCGGTAGAATTAAAAAAAATAACATTTGTTTTCAAAATTGTCTACGAATGCGTCATTAACTATATTTCGTGTAATCTCATCAGAGTTATAGGCGTCTCGGAGAGATTTATGATAATACATTTTTTTTTTTTTTGGGAAATGTATTTTTTTTCGTGTTCAATTAATAGCGCCAAAGAAATGTAATCCGTCAACATTCATTGCGTACAACCTTCTTTTGATCGCTTCTCGCGCGAGGTGTGTTGTAATTTTTGATAAACTACCGACGATTTCGCGGCTGGATTGCGTGGCATTCGGTATCGTTTTGTTTAGCAATAATTACCGACTGCAAAAATAACAGTAGTAGTAGTAGTATTAGACAGCTAGTGTAGGACACGTTATTATTAAATTATACTCGTATTAACTATATATAATATATATATTACAATTTATAACTAATGTCCGCGTCATTATCGTCGTCGTCATAATATATTGTCCGATTAGTGTTGTTAAATGCGACTGATGAACGCCATTGCACCGAGCAATTATTGTCTGTAAGTATTTTCTTTTTAATCACCTGAATTTCGTTTATTCGAGAAAATCATTGATACTGCGCGAACATTCATTATATATTATGTACTTAAGTAATGGGAACAAAGACTTTAATAAAGGAAAAAAAAAATCGCAATTATATTGTGATGGGTACGAGAGAATATATGTCATATATTTTGAAGATCAACCGAATATGCGAACAAAACGCCGTCGGCGTACAAGACCATATTTTTATACGAATATTACGTAACCACGTTTATGAGACTAAACGTTTATTACAAAAAAAAAAAAAACGCATTTTCTTTAGTAAGGACCGTGAGGGATCAGAGGCGGAATTACAAAATGAACGGAAAGAGGAAGAAGAAAATGATAAAATATTATTTTATACTGTGTTAATATTTTTATGTAGATCTTGTTTCCTCAAACCAGCGAGATAAGTAATCACTGGTGATCAATATAAAATAATATTACGAATTAACAATCGAAACGAGAGTGATTTAAGTAATACAAAAAGACGGTATAGGTAAAGAGCATTCGGTTGCTATGCAAATAATTTTTTTTTTTTTTTTCAATATACCGATTCATTCGTTTGAATAAACGTAATTTATTCAAATTGTGTGATTTTTATAGGAAAAATACTCGGAGTATATAAACACACAGCAAATACGACCGAATCGGAAAGACGACGTTTTAGCCTGACTATAACATATTATAGTGTGGTTACATTTGCGATGGTTATAGATACGTTTCAATGTAAAATCTATTTTCCTCGCCGAGGTTAAAAAAAAATATTAGGTTAATAGTAAAAAAAACGACTCGATTTACCGACTATTTTATTCATACAGAAGGCTATTGGGATCATCTCGGAATCGTATACACTGTCACAATCGTTACGTGTTCTTTATATAGCGAGAAGGTTAGGTTAAGCATTAATATATTATCTAATTGAATTCTATTCGATGATTTATTCAACGTTTCAGCAGTTTTTTTTTTATCGCGTTTTTTTCTTTAAAGTTATAGATTTAAATAAAATGTTCAGTATTAGTCTACTATTACGTATATTTGTATGCTTTTAGTGTTTTTTTTTTTTTTACCGTAAACATATATGTAATGAAATGGTGCGTTCGACGACTCGTGATTTTCGAAGTTTTTAAAATTTTTTAAACGTTATAATAATAGTAATATTATATATATTAAAAAAAACTCGATAAATTCATAAATAACTATTATTATAATTCTTGAAATGTTTGTTTACCTTAACGTGCCGCAGTCGTGTGTATCAAGGATCTTCACTTTCACTCAACAATATTATATTACTATTATTATTATTATTGATAACACTCCAGTAAGTGCATTTACCGAAGGTCGTACACGCGTCCCTATGTATTAACCTGTATTGCAAGTATAAACAATATCTAACGTAAAACGATATACCGTTAATATTCTATACAACTTTACCGTATATCTTATGAATTGACAAGGAAAATTCGTTAAACTTTTAAAGACTTAAAACTAAAATAAATATATAAAAAAAATTTTATTCAGTTTAATTTTAATATAAAAAAAACTCAAAATTAACAGTCTTATGAATGAAAAACCGCAAAATCAAAAAATAGCTATAAATAGCCTAAAATTGAATGAAACTTTTTGAAAATTGTTCGAAGCTGTATAGTACAAAGGTACAATTTTTTTGAAAATTATTAATAATTATTAATAAATATTAATAAAATGATTATTTTCGAAATTATAGCGAAAAAAACTATGCGTGATATTGACGGAACCCAATTTTTTTGCGGTTTTTCGTAATTTTTCGGTAGTTTATCGCACCGCGTTAAAAAACTATTGAGAAAATCGAAAAATGATCTCTCTAAAGTACCAACTAGACACGCGAATCGCTGCCGGAAACAAACTGTGACCGAACAGATCGGAGCACACCTTCCGGTCGAAAATCTGTACACAGGATAGAAAAAATAAAATAAATAAACATCATTGTAAAACCCCTAGATCCCTCGTTCCGCTCAGAATCTTAAATTGATGGGAACACCAACGTTTTATAATATATTGTATGATAATTATGACTTAATTGTAGAAAGTTTCATTTAAATGCATTCCGAAAAAAATAACTGTGTAGAAGAGGAAAACGTATGTGGAGAAACTTTTTTTTTTTTTGCTGAACACATTTTACCCGGCAGCGTTATATTTTTGTAACCAGTGACCGACGATTGAGCGACACAAATTTCGTACAGGCGAGATACGGAACTCCAACTCTATATTACACTGTGGCGTCCATCAACGTGTGGTATCACGTATCACAGTGATGTGCAGTAAGGTTAGGAAAATGATGGGAAAAGCAGTCGCACATAGTAATTTTATGGATCGAACCAGATAGTGCGCTGAGAGCACGGTGAATAATTTGAATTTTGAAATAATAGCCAGTTTTAAAATAACTGTAATATTGTAATAATATGTTAAGGGACAGAATTTTTCTTAAAAACCTTCCCCCTAAAAGAAATTCTGAATCCGCCACTGTGTTCTGTACACTATAGACATATAAATATATACGTTTACAAATTAAGACGAACTCATCGAAAATGATTTATATATCAAAAATTATAATATAAGAAAAAATATTCGGTGTAACCTTAAACCAGAAATTTGTGCACTATACAATTCATATTATGATATATAAGAAAACTAATACCACAATTATTGTAGAATTGCGCTGTATAATTATACTGTAATATGAGAGGGTAAAAACTCGTTTTCGACGAGAGATAAATTATATACCTTTAGAAAAAAAAAAAAAAATAAATAAATATTCTTACATAGTATTAATCTTTAGAGACTTTTGCTGACCTAACCCAATCGTCGATCGTTTAGTATTTTATTTCTCATTGTTTGCATAGACACGTATAATCTGACCGCCACCTGTTACTGGAGGATCGTGAAGAAATTTAAGTGTTGTTGTCATAAATATATAACTTAATTATATGTATGATTTTGATTGTAGGAAAAATATGTTTAAAATTTTTGCACGTCGTGAAAATAATCATGCGTTTTAAAGAAATTCGTATAGGCCCATACTGACGAAAGTATACTCGTACGGTACAGTATTATTATTACTTTTTGCACGTGATACTATATCATATATAGGTTAGATTCTGTTAGTGAGAATTAAAATTTCAATGGGCTAGTGCCATTATTTATAATAAAATATTGATACGCTGTTTTAATTAGAATAACTTGTAATGTGTGTATAGTTATTATTTAAACTTATGTTTCGTCTAGCTGGGTAATACAAATGCGTATGTCCAACAAATCCGTTTTTATTAAACTGTTACAATTTTGATGTACGCTTCTACGTTTTTGGTATAAAACGGAATTATTATTATTTAAACGTGTACGCGAAACGTATTTTCAGAACGTCCGTTATTAATAGTCTATTGTATTCGAGAGTGAATCGCAAATGTTTTTTTTTTTTCATAAAAATTTTAAAATCCAATGTAATTTGACACAACAAACGTAGAAACATATAGTTTTAATGCCTTTATTTCTCTCATTGTAGTTGTGTATATGCAATATGCTAAAATACAATATTTTTGTGTTCTTAAACCTGTTATCATAACCGACTGTATATTATCCGCGTGTATCACACTATAGGAACATAACACGCGACGAGATCGTCCGAGCATTATTTCCAGTCGAATGTTTGTACACAGAAAATAAATAAATAAATACACATCGTTGTGAAACCAACAGCTTCCTTGCTTCGCTCTGCAGAATCGAAAATAATTGTACCGTGTTGTGGGTTAAATTAATTAATAATTATTCGTAGGCGTGAATGAAGAACTTACCAGAGAAAAAGGATTGTAAGATAACAACATAGGTATGCCGTTCCTTTCAAATTTTACAATTGAAAAAAACCAACCTTTAAATGTTTGTTTGCTTATTTTATTAATTTTTTAAGATATATAAATATATTTGACACGGTCGCATTTTGCACCATGCATGCCTCACCACCCGCCCACCTCCCTAAGAACCCTTAAGAAATCCAGACAATTACGTCGGATAATCTGACGTATCAACGGAGCTCGTGTCGCAAGGCGGCGGCGATTGCCACTATGCACCACCGTCGCGTTTTAAAATGAAGTTGGTCCGTTGTTGTCTTTCGACAAAAGTCGTTTCCGTCGCCCGTCATTAACGTTGTCGCGTAGAAAGTATTTGTTTTTTTAGTTATTTTTCTTTTTCGTTTGCGTGAATTTAACTTATAAGATTGCTCTGTGCAATTAACCTTTTTTTTTTTTGTAAGAATAATACACATAATTATAATATTATTCACTTGTTATTTATTTATTTATCTTGATTATAATAATATAATAGTTTATTTCAGTAATGGCCGCGCACACTCGTACTTAAACGTAACATATTTTGATATAGGTACAATCAATTATTATATAAGTATGCAGGGGCGGTCCGTAATAAGACTTTAAGGTTCGACTGCTCCAGTTCTAAATGGGGAGGGGGTGTGGGTGGGTGGGTTTCTATATTATAATGTATAAGTGTGACATACAATAATATTTTTACAAATATATTTTGTGGCAAGTAAAATATTAATAATATTATGTATTTACGAATCGTTAATATCACTGTTGTAAATGTTTGGTGTATTTTAGTCATTAGTGTCTATGATGTTTAGTCCTTTTTGGTAAATTTCATATTAGGTAAATAATTGTGTAAACGTACAATTATTTTATTTTATAACAATTTTACAAACTTTCATTTGTAGAAAATCAACGAATTATCAATTATATGAGTACTAAAATTTATCAAAAAATGGATTTAGAAATGGTTATTTTGATTTTTGTACAAAACTATGAAATAAAATTTTAAATTTTGAAATCCAAAAATATAAAAAGTATTTTAAAATATTATTGTTTTAGTGCAATATTATATTTCAAGTGATATTTAAATAATAAAATAAGCCGTTTGAGAATGTGGTACTGCATTATCATTAGTGCTGACGTCGTCGACTTCTAAACTCAATAAAGTAAAAATCGATTGTAAAAATAAAAATTTTTATATTATCTTCCGTGTACGTAACGATATAGATCTTCCAGTAATGTTCCCAATATTTTTCTGTCGACAAGCTGAACTGACGCCCAATATAATCCGCATCAACAGAACCGTTTACGTAGTAGTAGTCACCCTAAAATATAAATTTATTTATAGGTGAAAATTAAATGTTAAATGTTTTTCATTTTCATTCACATAAATAATATTCTTTCCAATATTTTTTTTACAACATTATTTAAAAATAAATGAATGCTAAGAAAATATTACTTTTGTCAAAAAAAAAAAAATAATTAAAATTAAACTATTTGTTCAATTTGAATAAATGTACTTTTCGTAGTATGCTGCTGTTATGTTCATATTGTCTATTATCAATTTGTGTGTTGAACAATTTTATTACGTTATTATTATTATTATTATTTTTCTTTTTAGCTTTATAAAGCTTTTCTAAGCCATTCAGGGTTTTAGCTGCTGAAACTATTTCTTTCCATTTTTCTCTGTCCTTTGATATATTTCAGTTTATTTCTCTTGATTGCGTAAGTTCCGTCATTGTCTCCGGTACACTATTCATACCCACTTTCGGCGTAGTCTCCCATGTGGTCTCGTTCCTTCCATTTATTCGCTTATGATTCTCTTCATTATTCTTCCATCTGCTCGCCAAACATGCTTCATCTATTCTTTCTGTCTATATATTGGGCCATAAATTTTCCTTAGTATCTTCCTCTCGAATCGTAGGAGCATTTCAACGTCACATTTTGTCGTTGCCCAAGTGGCACAGGTATAAGAAAGGACCGGTCTCACATAGCTAATTTACAGTTGCACTTTTGTTTTTTTTTGTTAATAATTTTGACCTAAATATGTTTGCTAGAGGAAAGTATGTTATTATAGTAGTTTGCCGCGACCAGCCTTATGTTTATTTCGCTATGCATGTTATTTTGTTCGTTTAATGTCAACCTAAATATTTAAAAATTTCTTACTTGTTCTATTATTTTTTTTACCTATAGTTATGTCTCTTAGGGCCGGTATTTCAATACCTACTTAAGCTTACGCTTAAGACTAAGTAAAGCTTAATTATAGTTTTCTGTATTTCAATAGAAGTTTAAGAGATAAGCTCCATTTAGCTTTGGTTTATTTTAAGGAGCACTCGGGGTACGGTTTAACGAGTTTATCTTTGATTTTTAAACGATGAATGATAATGATTATAGTATTATATGATAGGTAAACGTTTACAATTAATATACGAGTATATACCTAGTTAATGTATATCTCTATATATAAAATAACTTGTCCTGACTGACTGACTGATTCATCATAGCCCAAACCGCTGGATCTAAATTTAAAAAGCCAAAAAAAATACCGCCGAGTGCGATAAACCATTGGCGTAGTGGCACTTCTACGTATTTTAGTACAGAATGTCTTGAGTTCAAACTACGGTTAAGTGGCCCAATATTTTACATTGTTTTTTCCCCGGGGGAAGCCGGGTTATTCATCTAGTATATAATATATTATTAATACAAATAGTTGCGTTGCATTTTATATTACAATTATGAATAATTTTTTTATATAATATATAAAATATATAATGCTGCCATAGGCTTGTTTGTAATCAACAAAGATCACATGTAAATATTGAGCATATTCGTAATATTGCTCCATGATTTGTCTAATAACAAATATGCGGTTCGTGGTTAATCTTCCTATCCTAAATCCACTATGATAGTCACCTATTTTTCCCTCTGAGTACCCTTTCAGTCTGCTTAGTAATACTAGTGATAATATTTTAGTGTATTTAGTGATAATAAAATGTACTTACATATAAAGGACAAGAATTAGGCTCATTTTGTGTTTGTGACGTAGAAGTTGAACCAAGGTGCTTCAAAAGTTCTAATTTTAAACACCCTTGTGAAATATCATAGGACACAACATTGTAACAATCGAGGTAATGCTCCTTACATTTAATGACGTTAAAATTTACCTGAGATTTGCATAATTTATAATTTAATTTAAACATCAACATATTTATTAATCGTTATTTCAATCAAGCATTTACATAATCATCTATACAACAACATTAATTAATAAATGGTAAAATGTCATTATTCGCACATATTTGACTCATAATCATTAATGTTATTAACATAATTTTAAACTATTATTAGGTACTTAACATAATATTATGTAGGTTATCAATCGTAATATAATTAATATCGTAATAAAACTGAAATTTGGATATTTTATTCATCAAATAAATATGGAGGAAATTAAAATAAAATTGAATTAAAAATTTTACAATTGTTGATATTTTATATAATATAGAAATTATTATTATTTATATATGACTTATTTGAGAAGTACATTGAAATAAAATACATTTTTTATTTTATAAAAAGTTAAACATTTTTAAGTATTAACACCTCAAAAATAATTTTATTATTGTTAATTTAAGAAGGTAATTGAATTGCATAGTATGAAGCAAATTATAAGTATTTATTTAATTTGTACTTGCATGGAATTCCGCTATAGGTTTGTGAACAAACACGTGAAGGAACAGACGCTGTTCGTCGTAAAATTGCTTGATTGTTGATTCATTAACCATAAAAATGACGTATTTGCGCTAATAACATTGAATTTGGTATAACGTATCTTACGTTTTAACGATGATTGAAAAATAGTTAAGGACTTCTGTAAACAAATTTTGGAAACATTAAGTTTAAAAACAATTTTATTAAATTAAAAAAAATATATAATATTTACTATATTTATAATAAACATAATATGTATAATGTTCAAATAAGTGTACATCAGATTCATAAAGTTCATTTTTGCGAATTCAATGTAGCAATATTCTGAATAAAGGTTTAATTGTTAAAAAAAAAAATATAAATAACTACATTGATTGTTGGAATAGAAATGAATGAGTGGACTATATATTATTTTATATTTTAATGTTTGTCATGAACCGGACGTTGGTCATGTTAAAGGAAGATAATGTGTAGATAAAATATTGTTTTGAAAAACCGTTGTCAAAAGAATAAATTGAACTTAATTATACAGTAATATAATGAATAATAGGTTTTGTTGTATAGTTGGTATATTAATATAGTCTAATATCGAATATTATTATAAGGTAATGGATATTCATAGAATTCAAAACTCTATTTTTAATGATGAAAAAATGACTTTTTATTTTAAAAAAATCCTTGCTTGTTGAATAGTGTAATTGTGACCTACATATACATTTAAATTTTTTTATTATTTCACAGTCCATATTGAATTTATTTGAACGTATTGTATATGCTGAATGCGAACGTATGTATCATGGTTTGCAGCACAATACATAACTACCTATATATTATAATAGTAAGAAAACGTAGCGAACTGCGGTGTTACATTTATTTGATCGTGTGATATGATTTCATAGACATTATTTTAGATTTGCAATAAAACCGGCGTGTTGATAACAAATGTCACTGAGTTCCGTAATCACGGTCTTGGAATATACATTAAGACAGTGTCCGTAATCGTAGCTTTTGAATTATTTAATTATTACGGTTATGTTTGTTTTCGTAAGTTGTAAAACGTATAATATTCGTCTAATAAGTAAAAACTTATGAAAATTTAAAAGGATTTATAGTTTATACATTACAATAACGAATACTTGTATGTTGTTAATTGTAATAAATTAGTATTTATTTAAATTTAGTACAGTTAATAATACAAAAAGCATAATATAATAAATAAAACAGAAACAATTTTATTTTTCACTGAAATAAAACGAACTTTTTAAAATTTTTATCGAAAATCAACAAATATTTTTGATTTTTCACTCAAATGAAATATTTCATGAAATTTTAAAACCCTAATGATGAATAAAAGAATTTTTTGACGAATACAAATACATCAGTAAAGGTATTCTGGATACGATTTTTTTTTTTTAGTATTCAATCCGTAGATTGGTCTACAATAAATGGTCTCTCCATGATCAGATTGTGTGCCTTATTCTTGAGTTGTTTATATGAATCAACTCTTGCGTCTTTGATTATTTAACATTATTTAACCTAACACGTTCTTGGCCTTCCTCTTCCGCGCTTTCCTTTTATCATACCTTCGAGTATGATGTTATGGAATTAACGGAGTTTATGTAGTTATGCAGAATACGTATACGAATACTTAATTATAAAATACATTTAATACATTTAATACACAATTATAAAATAAATACATATACCCGGGTAGGTACTTTATATACAATATACGTCATAATATTATTAATACCAATAAAAAATTTTATTTTGTTTTTGGAAACATAATATGAAAAGTTACCATTTAGGGCTGAATATTGACAACTATTGCTGGTAATAATTTTGAAAATTGAATCCGAAAATAATTGAATCAAATAGTTATATGGTGTAAATGTTTGAATTGAACTGTAAATTCGCGAATGTTTCCTACATAAACATATTTATTGTCTTCATTGAGGTAGGTATCATTTCTCGTGTAGTTTTTTTGGATTTAATTTTTTTACTAGAACATTATCGGTATTTTTTTCCGTAGCTACTTTGTTTTCTGGTATTTTTCTTTATTTTATTCCCTCGTAATAATCTTTTATGTTTTTGTTTTACCGTTTCATTGTTAATACTCGTTTCTATTTCAGTTGTTGACGGTTTATCAATATTTGATCAATTTTGTTTATTTTTGATTTTTCTAAAAGATTGATTGAAATATTGAATGTCTCGTCGAATACCTGATAATTTGGTGCATCGTTATCATATTCATAAAAAAATCATTGCCGCAGTCCCGATGATACTACTCCAGTTCTGTTACAAGCAATGGTAAAAAAAAGAGATCGGTAATAGCGTGACAATTTGAAAGCAATGATAAGTCATTGCATTCGATAAAACGATTTTGAGCGGAGCTTACTTTTCTCGAAAATCGTAAATATAGTCTAAAGTTACATATTTGGTGAAATCAATACAGCGTTGGCCGTCGAATACTTTTTTTCATTATAACATGAAACAACATACCTAACCTCAAATAAATGTAAATATAAACCACGGAGTAAAATAAAAATCGAATGAATTAGCGCTAAAAGCACAGATTAGATGAATACAGATGGATCACTCGCGATGTAAACAAAAAAAATGACGTCATTTCAATCCCGCCCCATATCAGTGTTACCGCATGGTAGCACAATATATTTACCTAAAATTTAGACATTACTCCCGTGAGGTAATCTATTTGTGTTGTTTACATAGTGATTCTGGTTTGGCGATCGTGTCGTATAATGTCTCATGTTAAATATACTCGTTTCATACACACAGTTGAAAAAAAATCGGTGCTTAACCTGCGTTAAATTTTTACTGGGACGTGATAACCATTATTATGATAACATTATTTGAGATAATAAAGAAGTTGTACTATAATATTGTAAAATACCAACATAATAATTTATATCGTCGTGTGCGCCTACATTGATATGCGGGGGACCAATCAGAAGAGCGTATTTGCAATTCTTTTGTTCTCGGGCCGAGTGATCCATCTGTATTCATCTAATCTGTGCTAAAAGTGGCAATGTACACAATTAAATTTAACTATAGCAGCGCACCACAGTGGCGACGTACAATGTATCGCACGATATTTATTACATGGAGTGAGCTGTCTATATTATGTATAATCAACGATACGCGTAATAAGTAATAACCGACAGTCATTAACCACATCTTCTATTAATACTCGTTAATTTTCATTACAAATACAATAATTTAAATTCAGACATAATTATCTTGTATTTTTTGCTCGTTTTTTTTACATAATAAAATAGTATTTACGTGTTTTCCATTTTCATTGGGTACCTACATAATTTACACATATAAAACTAATCTCGTAATAAAACTGAAAAATACGAAATTAAATTTTATCATTTACTTTAGTTGTTCATCGACTTTGCATCAAATTTTACAAAATCGCAAATTTGAATTTTCTCGCGTGGTTTTGTAGGTATTGTGGTTTTGTACCTATTCAATATATAATAATAATCTCTTTATAATATATATATTATAGGTATAATATTTTTCTTTGAGGTGGAAGGGCGCTCCATTCGCCTCCCACCTTGAATCTGCGCCTGAATATGAATAATTTCAATAAAAAAAAAGTTATTATATTATAATGTATTAAAATGACGATTATATACCTAATTGATTTTTACACTAATAATATTATAAGGCGTGTGGCACAAATAACGTAGCGATTAATAAATTGTACAGTTATAAAGGAAAACAAATTCCATCATGAATATAATATATTCTCATGGATTCAAATCTTCCGGCGGAGTACGATTGCGCGCGCTTCTTATCGGTGGTACCTTTTTCGACGTACGATTGCGCGCGATTCATAGTTTGTATTTCTATGCGACGTTGCCATCATCCCCGCGGCTTTGCCGATAGTTTAACATTTATATTGAATCAGAATTGTCTTTTTTGAAAATTCCCATATAGGTACGAATATGCTATAGTCGTGCATGATGTACAGTGTACATATCGGGTATCGGGGATTGAAAATTTGATTATATTTTAACATTTTACATTTTATATTTTAATTCACATTTTATTTTAAAGAAAATTTTTTTTATCCACTTTTTTATTTTATTTAATTTATATATAAATAACGATTTTTTCTAATTATAAATTTACCATTTAAAAATTAAAACATTGTTATAATATTTATAATAATAAACTTGGCAACGTCGCTTTCCATTTCGCGCGCAATCGTACGCCTTTTACGGGTCATTCTTTGCTATTCTGCTACCGCGCGCAATCGTATACTCAAAAAATGTAAAACGCGCGCAATCGTATCGCGCCCAAATCTTCAGCGCCGCCCGTCACAGGTAACACTAAGCCAATTACTCGCAGTACGACCTCTATCAACTCGATGTCCGATGGTATTCTCCAAGACATCGCGGCTTTACCATCTTATCAAGAAAAACTTTTCAATTTAAATAAACAAAACAGCGATAAACAATCTGCACAATTCAACGATCTTAAACAAAACCTAGAAAACATTTCCTCACAAATCGCCGAACTCAAATCTGAAAATTCCTTTCTTCGCCCTGAAATTAATACATTAAAAAGCAAAATCCAGGTACTTGAAATCACTAACACACCATCTACTGAATCTTCTATCATACAGCTTGTACAAGAATTCCCTGAACGCGAAAAATGTTCCTACAACGTTATAGCTTATGGTATTCCCGAGTCTGCCTCTCATTCTACACAGGACAAAATTTCTGACGACATTAAACATCTTTCTGAAATAATTCTAAACGGAGGAGGTGCGCTACAATATATTTATACATATATTAATTTAATAGCTTCATTTTTATTAAAAATCTCTTAGTTTGACATTTTGAAGTACCTATACATCATTTTTTTTTTTTTTATTCGTTTATAGTGCTCATATTATAGTACTATATTAATAGGTATAGAAAAAAAATACCCGAAAAATTGCGCATGCATGAATATGATACGGAGAGAAAATGTACGAGGAACGACATAATATACGAGTATGTGAAAATTATTATATGATCGTAACGTCGTTATTTAGGAAATACAAGAATTTATAAATTCACTTAAGGAACAATACAATAAATTGTAAATAAAAATTCCACAAAATGATGACAATTATGATTAATCTAATCAAAATTTTATATTTTGGATAAAACCACGAACTAAAATATTAGTCCGTTGATAAAACCCACAAATATATCATAAAAATTATATTTATATCACAGATAATATACATTGTATCATGTTATCTGTGTATATACTGATTTTATTATATAGCTATATGACGATAGGAATATTCATGTATCAATTTAATATTTTTGTTGGTTTCAAGCTAATAAATCACCAATTATTATTATACACAAAATACGGATTAAGGGAAGGCGATCTTTGGGCCTCCTAAATACGCCACTGAAAACTGCTGTTGTTAAAATTAGATCATTATTATAAAAAAAATACGGTCCTTTTTTTTGGGGGGAGGGGGGTATGGCTAGTCTAGCATAAATATAGCACTGATGTTTTTTTTTGTAATATATTTCACCTCTTTTTACTACGGAAAAAATTTACAAATAAAATTTGATCAATAACAAATCGTATAAAGATTGAATTATTTGCGTGACTGGACATATGATTAAATTAATATATAAATAATTAGGTATTTAAGGTTTATGAAAGTTGTATTGCATTATTATTATTATTGCTGACGTCTTCGACTTCTAAATTCAATAAAGTAAAAATCTATTGTTGAAATCAAAAATTTTATATTATCTTCCGTGTACGCAACGATATAGATCTTCCAGTAATGTTCCCAATATTTTTCTGTCGACAAGCTGAATTGACGCCCAATATAATCCGCATCAACAGAACCGTTTACGTAGTAGTAGTCACCCTAAAATATAAATTTATTTATAGGTGAAAATTAAATGTTAAATGTTTTTCATTTTCATTCACATAAATAATATTCTTTCCAATATTTTTTTACAACATTATTTAAAAATAAATGAATGCTAAGAAAATATTACTTTTGTCAAAAAAAAAAAAATTAAAATTAAACTATTTGTTCAATTTGGATAAATGTACTTTTCGTAGTATGCTGCTGTTATTTTCATATTGTCTATTATCAATTTGTGTGTTGAACAATTTTATTACGTTATTATTATTATTATTTTTCTTTTTAGCTTTATAAGCTATAGTGCTTTTCTAAGCCATTCAGGCTTTTAGCTGCTGAAATTATTTCTTTCCATTTTTCTCTGTCCTTTGATATATTTCAATTTATTTCTCTTGATTGCGTAAGTTCCGTCATTGTCTCCGGTACACTATTCATACCCATCTTCGGCGTAGTCTCCCATGTGGTCTCGTTCCTTCCATTTATTCGCTTATGATTCTCTTCATTATTCTTCCATCTGCTCGCCAAACATGCTTCATCTATCCTTTCTGTCTATATATTGGGCCATAAATTTTCCTTAGTATCTTCCTCTCGAATCGTAGGAGCATTTCAACGTCACATTTTGTCGTTGCCCAAGTGGCACAGGTATAAGAAAGGACCGGTCTCACATAGCTAATTTACAGTTGCACTTTTGTTTTTTTTTGTTAATAATTTTGACCTAAATATGTTTGCTAGAGGAAAGTATGTTATTATAGTAGTTTGCCGCGACCAGCCTTATGTTTATTTCGCTATGCATGTTATTTTGTTTGTTTAATGTCAACCTAAATATTTAAAAATTTCTTACTTGTTCTATTATTTTTTTTACCTATAGTTATGTCTCTTAGGGCCGGTATTTCAATATCTACTTAAGCTTATGCTTAAGACTAAGTAAAGCTTAATTATAGTTTTCTGTATTTCAATAGAAGTTTAAGAGATAAGCTCCACTTAGCTTTGGTTTATTTTAAGGAGCACTCGGGGTACGGTTTAACGAGTTTATCTTTGATTTTTAAACGATGAATGATAATAATTATAGTATTATATGATAGGTAAACGTTTACAATTAATATATATACCTAGTTAATGTATATCTCTATATATAAAATAACTTGTCCTGACTGACTGACTGATTCATCATAGCCCAAACCGCTGGATCTAAATTTAAAAAGCCAAAAAAAAATACCGCCGAGTGCGATAAACCATTGGCGTAGTGGCACTTCTACGTATTTTAGTACAGAATGTCTTGAGTTCAAACTACGGTTAAGTGGCCCAATATTTTACATTGTTTTTTCCCCGGGGGAAGCCGGGTTATTCATCTAGTATATAATATATTATTAATACAAATAGTTGCGTTGCATTTTATATTACAATTATGAATAATTTTTTTATCAAGTTCGAGTGATGATGAGTTTGTTATAAAATTTGTGAGTAGACTAGGGCATTCAAGAAAACAGCGTATTTATCACAATAAAACAGACCATTTCATTGAATGGGATGAAAATGAATTTTTTATTAGATTTCGTTTACATAAACGGTGTGTTAATAATATAATATAAAATATAAAATTGTTTGAAATATAACATTTCACGGACGATAACATAATAAATATGATAACGTGCTGGTTAATCATGGAACAAGAAACAAAATATACTTCTTTTGAAGCTTAGCTAAGTGGAAGATTGAAATGAATTAAACTACTCGTTCACTTTTTAAAGTTCACATTAATCATAGTTTTGGTTTAACTTAAGCTTAAGCTCAAGTAGATATTGAAATGCCGGCCCTTAGAGTTCTTATTTTTCTTGTCATTATCATGTACTTGGTTTTTTCCATGTTAACTCATAGTCCAATACTTTCTCCTGCTTTCATCATTTCCATCATGTTCTTCTTCACTTCTTAAATTCGATCCTGCTATAGGTTTCTGCGTTGCACATTTGTACCAGTTTGATTAACTTATTTGGAATTCCCAAGTATACTAGCTTCTGCCATAGTTTTTCTCGTATAATGCTGCCATAGGCTTGTTTGTAATCAACGAAGATCACATGTAAATATTGAGCATATTCGTAATATTTCTCCATGATTTGTCTAATAACAAATATGCGGTCCGTGGTTAATCTTCCTATCCTAAATCCACTATGATAGTCACCTATTTTTCCCTCTGAGTACTCTTTCAGTCTGCTTAGTAATACTAGTGATAATATTTTAGTGTATTTAGTGATAATAAAATGTACTTACATATAAAGGACAAGAAGTAAGCTCATTTTGTGTTTGTGACGTAGAAGTTGAACCAAGGTGCTTCAAAAGTTCTAATTTTAAACACCCTTGTGAAATATCATAGGACACAACATTGTAACAATCGAGGTAATGCTCCTTACATTTAATGACGTTAAAATTTACCTGAGATTTGCATAATTTATAATTTAATTTAAACATCAACATATTTATTAATCGTTATTTCAATCAAGCATTTACATAATCATCTATACAACAACATTAATTAATAAATGGTAAAAATGTCATTATTCGCACATATTTGACTCATAATCATTAATGTTATTAACATAATTTTTAAACTATTATTAGGTACTTAACATAATATTATGTAGGTTATCAATCGTAATATAATTAATATAGTAATATAAACTGGAATTTGGATATTTTATTCATCAAATAAATATGGAGGAAATTAAAATAAAATTGAATTAAAAATTTTACAATTGTTGATATTTTATATAATATAGAAATTATTATTATTTATATATGACTTATTTGAGAAGTACATTGAAATAAAATACATTTTTATTTTATAAAAGTTAAACATTTTTAAGTATTAACACCTCAAAAATAATTTTATTATTGTTAATTTAAGAAGGTAATTGAATTACATAGTATGAAGCAAATTATAAGTATTTATTTAATTTGTACTTGCATGGAATTCCGCTATAGGTTTGTGAACAAACACGCGAAGGAACAGACGCTGTTCGTCGTAAAATTGCTTGATTGTTGATTCATTAACCATAAAAAATGACGTATTTGCGCTAATAACATTGAATTTGGTATAACGTATCTTACGTTTTAACGATGATTGAAAAATAGTTAAGGACTTCTGTAAACAAATTTTGGAAACATTAAGTTTAAAAACAATTTTATTAAATTAAAAAAAATATAATATTTACTATATTTATAATAAACATAATATGTATAATGTTCAAATAAGTGTACATCAGATTCATAAAGTTCATTTTTGCGAATTCAATGTAGCAATATTCTGAATAAAGGTTTAATTGTTAAAAAAAAATGTAAATAACTACATTGAATGTTGGAATAGAAATGAATGAGTGGATTATACTTTAATCGACTATATTATTTCATATTTTAATGTTTGTCATGAACCGGACGTTGGTCATGTTAAAGGAAGATAATGTGTAGATAAAATATTGTTTTGAAAAACCGTTGTCAAAAGAATAAATTGAACTTAATTATACAGTAATATAACGAATAATAGGTTTTGTTGTAGTCGGTATATTAATGGAGTCTAATATCGAATATTATTATAAGGTAATGGATATTCATAGAATTCAAAACTCTATTTTTAATGATGAAAAAACGACTTTTTATTTTAAAAAATCCTTGCTTGTTGAATAGTGTAATTGTGACCTACATATACATTTAAATTTTTTGATTATTTCACAGTCCATATTGAATTTATTTGAACGTATTGTATATGCTGAATGCGAACGTATGTATCATGGTTTGCAGCACAATACATAACTACCTATATATTATAATAGTAAGAAAACGTAGCGAACTGCGGTGTTACATTTATTTGATCGTGTGATATGATTTCATAGACATTATTTTAGATTTGCAATAAAACCGGCGTGTTGATAACAAATGTCACTGAGTTCCGTAATCACGGTCTTGGAATATACATTAAGACAGTGTCAGTAATCGTAGCTTTTCAATTATTTAATTATTACGGTTATGTTTGTTTTTCGTAAGTTGTAAAACGTATAATATTCGTCTAATAAGTAAAAACTTATGAAAATTTAAAAGGATTTATAGTTTATACATTACAATAACGAATACTTGTATGTTGTTAATTGTAATAAATTAGTATTTATTTAAATTTAGTACAGTTAATAATACAAAAGCATAATATAATAAATAAAACAGAAACAATTTTATTTTTCACTGAAATAAAACGAACTTTTAAAATTTTTATCGAAAATCAACAAATATTTTTGATTTTTCACTCAAATGAAATATTTCATGAAATTTTAAAACCCTAATGATGAATAAAAGAATTTTTTGACGAATACAAATACATCAGTAAAGGTATTCTGGATACGATTTTTTTTTTTTTTAGTATTCCATCCGTAAATTGGTCTACAATAAATGGTCTCTCCATGATCAGATTGTGTGCCTTATTCTTGAGTTGTTTATATGAATCAACTCTTGCGTCTTTGATTATTTAACATTATTTAACCTAACACGTTCTTGGCCTTCCTCTTCCGCGCTTTCCTTTTATCATACCTTCGAGCAGTCTTGTAAAGTATTAATAAGAGTATTTGTAAGTAGTATTCTAAATACTTTTTTAGAGTATCTGTATTTAAAATCAAATACGTTTTTTAAATCTTTTTTAGTGACATGAACATAGGCGTACGCACAGGGTGTGCCGGGTGTGTCGTGGCACACCCCGTGGCCCGTGGCTTTTTGTACAACTTTCATTCATTCGGGGACTTTGTTTGAATTTTAAGTTATAAATAATAAAAATTAGAGGAAATAAATTAGATGTTCTAGCAAAATTTTTTAATATTCTAATGTAGGTTACTAACCACTATGTATATAGGTATATACTATATTGTAAAAATATATCTAAATGTTGTGAAGCACAACATTTAATCAATAAATTTTTATGAATTGATATTTTGCATTATATTTATCCTTTTTTTAGATTGAGAGTTAAGTTAGATTTGCTTAGGCTCATATAAGGGAAAGCGGCCCAATTTTCTTCATGGCACACCCCATACAAAATTCCTGCGCACGCCTATGGACATGAACTAATAATGAAACAAAATTTTCGTCATTTTTCGTAATAATTATTTATGATAAATTGGCAAACTATTTTGGTCGTGGATATCGTCGTTCACTGATGGTTTTTCCTTTCAAGTCGATGTAGGTAAATCCGATTAGACCGATTTATGTGTTATCCCCGGTCGCGACAGGTCGAACTCCATTAGTTTTAATAAGAGTATTAGTAAAACGAATGTTAAAAACAATTTAATTACAAGTATTTGAAAGTATTTGTAAATACTTTTACTAAGTATCTGTATTTATACTCGAATACTTTTCTTATTAAGTATTTAAATACGTATTTTAAATACTTTTAAAAACAAGTACCTGTATCTGTATTTGAATACTTTTAAAAAGTATCTTTTACAAGACTGCCTTCGAGTATGATGTTATGGAATTAATGGAGTTTATGTAGTTATGCAGAATACGTATACGAATACTCCGTTTTTTAAATTATTCAAAATAGGATTCGAATATTCTACAAGTCTGGTATTATGTAATAGTGTTTACATGATATATTTGATATTATCAAAAGTGAAATCACTGGCTAGTGATATTATTCTATCACAGTTTATCCGCTTATTATAAAAATAAATATAGTAATCTAAACTTTCAAAAATTCTACATTTATTTGAATTTACACTCTTTTACTACTTCCGTAATTTTAAGATTAAAATACTCTATTATACTGCCTCGTTTTTATCCTGTATCTGTGATATTTACTTTAATATAGCACTGTATTCTTTTAGTAGTATTTCTACGTATTCTTTCGGAATAAATTTATAAATTAAATTTGAACAATAACAAATCGTTTAAAGCTTGAAATGATCACGCGAACTAACATATAATCAAAGGAATATTTAATCAATTTTATAAGGTTTGAGGATGTGGTAGTGCACTTTTATTAGTGTTGACGTCGTCGACTTCTGTATTCTATAAAGTAAAAATCAACACTTGCAATAATGGATTTTAATTTATTTTCCGTGGACCTTATGACATAAATCTTCCAATAGTGTTCCCAATATCTTTCTGTCGACATGGCAAACAGGTTCCCGAACTTGTCCGCATCAATTGACATATTTTTGTAGTAGTATTCACCCTTAAATCATAAATAATTACAGGTGAAAATTATATAGAAATGATTTTCATTGACATAAGTTGTTTCCGATAAAATGTGTGTTATAGCGTTATAAAAATTAAACGGTTGTCTAGAAAATATTATTCTCAATTATCTTTTAAAATTAAAACTAAAATGTAGACTATTTTTGGATTAGAATAAAAGTACTCTTCCATCGTATGACAGTATTTTTTTATGTTGTTTCTCATCTTCAATTACGAATTTGAATTCTTAAAATATTTGTGTCTTTCATATTAATTCAATATGAATAATTTATATCAATCAATATATTGTATTGAATAATAAGCTACTCATTTAACAACGAATTCATTGTGTTACAACCGAATTAGGTATTTTTGAAATTAAAATAATATCAATATACGTACATATATAGGACAAGATTTTATCTCATTGACTGTTATATCCATAGAACTAAAATGCTTGATGAGATGCAATTTTGAACATTCTTGACAAACATCGTAGGACACAAAATTGTAACAATCGATGTAATGCTCCTTACATTTAATTATATTAAAATTTATCTGCAATATGTACAATTTATAATTTTTTTCTGATATCAATGTTATTATTTTATTTAGCTTATGCGTAATACGTTTATTATTTATTGTGATTATACTGTAATCATATATCTATATACAATCTAACGAGAATTTCATTAATAAAAATAAAATTTATATAATTTTCTTTATATATGTATATATATATACATTTTTAATTATCTAAAAGGCAATATTGCTAATAAATATAAATTTCTTACTTTATGAATTATATAATGTGATAGATTATCATATAGATTATTTGTATTTGCGTTTAAAATGTTATAGGTACTTACTTCAAAACATTTTAAAGCTGATCTTAAACGTACAAATAATCTGAAATTCACATTCTTTATTTACAAAATAAATATGTAAGAATTGAAAAAATGAATTTAATAATAAATTTTACCATTTTTAGTATTTTATAGGTTTTAAAAATGATTAATTTTGACATAAAAACTATATAAATATTAGTACTTTAAAACGTACAACTAAAATTTTAAGTCTGGTGCGAAATAATTTTGTAATTTTTAATTTAACTACTTGAATTATAAGAATACATTCAAACTGTACTTGCATGAAATTCGGTGATTATTTTGTGCACACAAAAAATTGAAAAAATAAACGTTGTTCATCGTATAATACTGTTTAATTGTTGCTTTATGAACCGTTATAAACGACGTGTTTGTGCTAGTAAAATTGAACTTAATATAACGTATTTCACGTTTTAACGACGATTGAGAAACGGTGAAGGAATTCTGTAATCAATTTTGGAGACACAATGTATTCATTAAAATGATTTTATTTGATTGAAATAAGTTATAATACTTACTTTTTTTATAAGAATAATAATCTGAATATTATGTTGAAATAGGTGTATATCAAATTTATAAGTTTCATTTTTACAAATTAAAATATAACAATATTCTCAATAAATTAAATTTTTTTTTACGTAATTACGCTGAAAATTGAAGTTGAATTTAATGACTATATGCTCTATTTTAATTTAACTTACATTGCTCATATATTTATTATTATATATATATATATATATATATATATATACTTATATTATTTCATATTTTAAAATTTGTCGACGAACCGGAATTTAGTCATATCGAAGAGGGACTTCCGCAAATAAAATAATGAATTGCAAAACCATTGTGAGAAGAATGAATTGAAATGTATTAGGTATCTAATATCAAACATTATTACAAGGGCATGGAGATTTATGCGACAGGATAATATTGTATTTTTAATGATGAAAATAAAAACTAAATCGGTTTTAAATTGGAATTTCACCACGAACTATTCAAACGCGTTATTTCACGTTACATTTATTAAAATATTTTGGAGTTTTAAATTTAAATGAATTAAATTTTTTTAAAGATTCTTTACTTACGTATTGTTCTATATGGATTTCGTAAATACGAATGTTTCTTATACTTAAAAACAACATACAACGTTTAAAGTACAAAAAAAACATTCTGAAATACTGTGACAAACAAATATCTTGTTATTCCATTCAGTATTTTCATTTATATTTTATGATAAAAAAAATTTAATAATTATTACAAATAGCCCAAAATTTGAAGATACGTTTTGAATTTTTTTACATATAAACGCAGTGCAAAGTTACATATTCGGTGTAAATTTCAAGACTCTACGACCATTTATTTGGTATAGTTTTTCGTGCCGCGTTTAAAAACCAATGAGAAAACAGTTTTTCTACTATTACTGCGAGGAAATGGAAAAACGTTTCGAATTGAGTACCGACTATAGATACAATTTGCTATCCGAACGTTAGCGCATGACGAGATCATCTGCAGAGCATTCTTTCTGGTCATAAAATTGTACACAGAAAAAAATTATAAAAATAAACATCGTTGTAGTTTCATCGCTTCGTTCAGAATGTATGAAAAAAAAAAAAAAAATTGGTGTTTAGACACTCATCTGTACTTCTTCGCAGAAATATTGCGGCTCGTCCGCGTTCTACTTGTATACTACTATATTGGCCATTGCAGGGTATTGTTGATTACCATTTCTTTTTTTTTCAAACGAAAATTTCATTTACATATAACAGTATTACTAGCAAAGAATAATATTTTAATTTTAATCTGTTTTAAAAATAATCACATATTTTTGAAGATTATATTTTTGATTGCGTAAGCGCAAAAAAAAAAAATGTTTTTCAATAAAACAATACGCATTCGTTTACGGGCCGTACCGCATTTAAAACGTAAAAAATGTTTTGAACTCTGCAATTAACAACAACAACACACCGAAGAGGCGCATATAGAAATTTTGTTACAAAACACTCGGATTCATTCGTTTATTCTTCGAAGTATATTCTACAATCGTGGACAGTCTTGAAAAGCGGATTTGATTGGTTTTTTTTTTTTTCGTTAAGCGCATGAAAGTTCTTACTTCATAATTATTATAAATAATTTTGTCTTTTTTACTTTTTTGTATTTATTGACTTTAGCAAAACGACGGAAATAACAAACTCATTTTCGAAAACGCATAGTTTTTTTTTCTCTGAACAATAAATCGCTAGTGGAACAATTCAAAACAGGAAATTTTAACTCAAAAGCTTTGAATACCTAACGGCTAACACCATTACGTGTCGTAACTATTATACGTAGTAAAACACACTTTTCGTGTTGAAAATAAAACTGCACAACCGTTAGCTTTACTAAAGAAATTACATTCACGTATAATGTCTAATATATTATAATGTAAATATGTTCGTTTAATAACAATATTTATAAATGCGAATTGTATGAAAAGCATGCACGTTCGGTATTGCGCGAATTTCTTTTTGACTTTCTATAGTCAATACGATACAAATGCAGATGACGGATTCCACGTATTTGTAGCGTTCAAGCGTTTAAATAAAATGAAAATAAATATTTATCGAGACGCCTTAAAGAACCGTATCGTATCGGATTGTCGCGGTAGCGAGTATATGATATGTTGACAAAAATATTTTAAACATCTTTGATCGTTCGGTTCAACTTTACAGAAGCAAAAAAAAAAAAAAATTATTAAATTTATAAATATACAATTAAATTATAAAAATATATACATATTTTTAGTGTAAATCACCTGTACCTATTAAAATCATATAATATGTATTAGTCATACTGAATCGGCGCAGTCAAATTTATCAGTATCGTTTTACCATATCTTATTCATTTATCTTATCATATTCAAACGATACCCACCGTTGTGGTAAATGTTTTTTTTTTTTTTGACGTTCACTCGTCTAGTATACATCGTATAGTATTTATTTAATTCAATTTAATTTTTAAGCTGCACTTCAAATACTGCATTTACAAATATACGGAGAAACAAAAAATACAAATTTTCCATACGAAACATATATCACGTAAGTATACCTACATTAAACTATTATTATTATTAATTTTTTTACGAATCACTAGGTATACAGACTATAGTGCATGCGATTGGTAATGTATAAAACGCGATGATATACGTTTTTGCAGTCTGTATATGTCGTTGTCATATAATCACGACCATATGAGACATATTCAAACCAGTGGCGCGGATACGGAAACGGTTTCCATCTCCCCCCAAGAATCGTTTTGCTAATTAAAACGTTGAAATTGTATTTCGTTATAATCGTGTGAATGTTTAACAGCGTATTTCAGTATAATAATATTAATTATATATATATATAATACAAAAAGAGAAACAGGTTACGAAAAACATTAAAACGCTACGACGTAGATTAAGTTCTCTTCCGTGTAGTTCCAAAATTTGGTGTTTTTATTTTGTTTGTAGCCCCGGTGTCCTACGTTCGCGAAACTAGTTTTTGGACAAAGTTGTACGGTAAATTGCATGTGTTTTACTTTCAGTATAGCGTCCTCTTAAGCGAATTACTCGGATAAAGATTTAATGTGTATTGCTATCACTAGGGCTATAGGATATAGTATAGGATTTCGCATTTTATATTTCATGATCTCTAGGATATAGCTTTTCAAGCACAAAATGTGTGATTATTTAATCATCAACGAGCTCAAATATATAATTTTTATTTTGCATTTTTTGGACTTTATATAAGTTTTTGAGCCATTTTTTTTTAGCATTTTTAGGTCATTTTTTTAGCATTTTAAAGCCATTTTATATACTATTGTTGAATCTGAGTAATTTTTTTTGTTGTTTTTCTATTTTAATTTTACTTTCGAAAAATAATTATTTTTAAATGGTAGTTATAAATCGTACATTCATGTTATATATGAAAATAATACCGTACATTTTAGTTTTACAGTATTTTTTTTTTGTTGTATTCAATTCAGACCAGCGAGAATAGTAGATTAAAAAAAATATATATATATATATATATTCAAGAAATACACATTTATAGATTTACATTTTCTTAATTTAAATAATTTAAAATTTTTCCTGATGTAATACTTTATATAAGTTTTTGAGCCATTTTTTTAGCATTTTTAGGTCATTTTTTAGCATTTTAAAGCCATTTTATATACTATTGTTGAATCTGAGTAATTTTTTTGTTGTTTTTCTATTTTAATTTTACTTTCGAAAAATAATTATTTTTAAATGGTTTTAATATACATACCAGCGAGAATAGTAGATTAAAAGAAAATATATATATATATATATTCAAGAAATACACATTTATAGATTTACATTTTTCTTAATTTAATATAATAAAATTTTTTTTAATTTAAAATTTTTAATTTAAAACGTATAATATATTATAAATGTATCTATTAAAAAAATATTTTCAGCCATTTTTAAAATTATTATTAATTTTTTTTTTTTAGAGCACTTTAAAAGGTCATTTTTTCTTGTTGGGTCTTTTTTTTAGGTCATTTTTTCAAGTTTTTAGGTAATTTTTTGGGGTTTTTGGTCGCTAAAATTCTAGCCCTAGTTATCATTTTATATATATATATATATATTTGAAAGCGACGGTAAATCATTGCATTCGATAAAACAACGATTCTGAGCGGAGCTTCGGTGTAATATTTTAGGTATATAATAACAAAAAAAAATAACTCTTTTTACGAATTAAATATCTCAAAACTCACAATTATCGCTATATAAATAGTCCAAAATTAAAAGAAATTTTTTTTCCTTAATATTAATATAACAGTTACGCATTCGATGAGTATTTCGAATTTCCGCATCCGCATTAGTTTCAAAATCACGAAGAAATAATCGGTTTCGCGACGAAATCGCGTTTTTACCGTTTTTATGTAGTTATTCGATAGTGTTTTAGAGTTCTGTTTTCACGCGCTTTTGAGAAAATCGAAAAATCACCACTCTAACAAAGTACCGGACAAGACGCGATCATTGCTACCGGAAAGATCTGTAAAGATCGGAGCACTACTTCTGGTAGAATTTTCGGGTACGGACATAAAGAAAAAAAAACCGCAGATTTCTTCGCTCCGCTCAAAAAAAAAAAAATGTCTCAATAAATCAGGGCTCTCATTTGAAAAAATAATAATGTTTAACGTTTTAACGTTTTTTGTCGTTATTTACCTTTTGCATTTATCGTTATGGTATATTTTGGCGTTATGGACTATTTGTGTTTAACGTTAAAGAAAGTTTTATCGTTATATAATATTTACGTTTTACGTTTATCGGTATTTTAACGTTATTTGGTTTAATAACGATTTTTTTTTTCCAAATAAATAAATCCATTCATATTCCATATAGACTATAGCACGTTTTCAAATCTCGTAAACGTAATGTACTCCATTGAACTTCATTAATTATAAAAGTCCTAATTTTTTTATACTTAATTTTTTGATTTTATACATTTTTTTTAGTGAGAACTTTGGTTTATTTTTGACTTTATATTCCAGTGTAGAATATTTTTCTTAAAATGTTGATTGTATTACCAATAGAAACTTTTCTGACTAGCTCACGTCTTCTCAGACACGTAACTTTGAATAATTTTTACCATCAAGTAGTAAACAAAAATAATCTGAAAGGTCCAGTAATAATAAACAGTATTTCAATTCGCGATATCACACGCAGAAAGAAATTTTCCGCGAAAGACGTCTAGGAAACCGTATATCTCAATACACGTGTCTAGCTGATGCGCGTGATGTACGCGTCCATGTGAACCCAGCCTTATTACAGAACTATAATAAACCTACACCGTATAGGCTTATATTTTCCGTAGTAAATTGAATAAAAAAAAATATTAAAATAACGGTAATTCTATTTTTCGTTTTTTGATATTTTGATATATATATAACGTTAATACATTATTTTTCTTTTAATGATATGTTTTAATTTGTGATAGTTTAAAATTAGTATTTATTGTTTTCCGTTACGTTATTTGATATTCGTTTCAATTGATATTTTGCAATTATAACGTTATAATCAAAACGTTATTATAACGTTTGCGAGCCCTGCAATAAATACAAATTTTAATAGACAATAATAAAAAAAACGTTTTTATTTCCGAAAGTATTCCTTTAGAACGACCGCACACAAAGAAAAAATAAATCTTACGCCACTCTCGCGTGTACGACGACGACCCATCGGAAATACCGAGTGGCGGCGACCCACCCACCCTGCAGTAAGGTCTGGAAACGCTGAAACGCGTAGTACCGGACCCCCACCCCCTCCCCCTACGCACACCCTCCGGCCGCGGTACGGTATATTACGGTCGACGGAACACGGCGCCGGCCAGTGACGACGGCACGTTCGCCACGGACGCGAACGTTTCCCACGCGAGCCGGACGACTGGCGCGTAAACGGACGCGAACAGGCCGGCGGCGAACGCGAGGGCCGCGCACTGCGCGCACAACACGGCCGTCTTCGAGCGAACGCCCCGGCCGTTCCGGGTGTCCGCGACGATGTCCAGCAGCCGGCCGGCGAAGAACTGCGCGCACCGGACGGCTACGCCGACGGCCGTCGGTATCGCGGCGCACTGGACGAACAGCACGCGGCGCAAGACGGCCGCGTAAACGGCCGCCAACGCCAACAGCAGCCGGACGAAACCCCGTTGGCCCGTCGGCGACGCGGCGACGCTTTTCCAGTTCAGCCGGTCCGCGTATCCGTTCACTTCGCGCCGCATCCAATTCACCATTTCCTTCGGACCGTACGCGACGCGTCGGTGTTGTTCGGCCGCTGGCCGCTTCGGAAACGTAACGTTTCAATAACAATATTGTGTGTAAAATAAAATAAAATAAAAATATTGTCGCCGGCTTTTTGTCTGGCAAACACTGAATTCCAATCGTACTGAGATACCGGCGACCGTATACCGTAAACGCACGTCACAGCGACATTCGGGGGGCAGTGGTCCGAGTGGGGATGCACGGAAGCAGCGTCGTCATATTTCGCGTTTTCAAACGGTAATGGCGGTGGTCGGTGTGAGGGCGGTGGGGAGGAAGTCGTGAACGGTCCGTATTGTTGAGAAATAAGCAAAAAAAAAACAGGAGTATATCTACACTGCATATGCAGATACATCGGTACATGTATATGTCGTCTATTCAGTGGCGTGCCGAAGAGACATTTTTTGAGGCAGTTGCCTAACGGTAATTTTTTGGGCGGGCGGGTGGGTTGGTAGGTTCAGTGGTTAAAAACATATATATTATGTATATTATACATTATTTACATTATATATGTGGGTACGTAGTCAAATTATCTAGTTTGCCTCAGGTTTGAAGAATGTTCTGCGCGCCACTGTGTCTATTGTATATGTCTCATTTATTATTTACACGTGACAAAAAGTTACCTATAGCTTAGTCCTCGTCTCCTACTGACCTATATGGACACGTTTATATCTAATAATCTATATATATATATATATACCCTCCTCATCAAAAAGTATTGAGACTGTTAAAAAAAATATATATATTTATTAGATTTACGTTCAATCTCCATCAAAATAAGCTCCTTCTGAATCTATACAGTGCTTCCCACGTTCCTGCCGTTTTTTTTAAAACACCTCTGGAAGTCGTTTTTAGAAATGCCCCGCAGCTGCTCCGTCGCGTTATGTTTGATTTCATCCGCATCTTGAAAACGTTTACCCTTGAGCGCCATTTTTATTTTTGGAAATCACAAAAAAAAAATCACGTGGAGCTAGGTCTGGCGAATAGGGAGGTTGAGAAACAACTGGGATATGGTGTTTGGTCAAAAATTGCTTCACAACATTTAATGCACACTCGTTGTTCAATATTTTCGCTCATAATGAAATCCGACAGTACTTGAAAACACACTTTACTTATTCGCACCTAGCAGCCGACCGAGTCAATTTTTATCCAATCTATGTCTAACACATTTTCCCAACATATAAAGGGTAGATAAATATGGCACGTGCAAGTTCATACTCAAACCGGTTTACGATTAATCTGATTAGTCTCGATACTTTTTGATTAGACCTCGTACATATATATAGATGGCGCTGCCGTCGCCGTTCCAATGTAACTGGCAACGACGGTATAGAAGCGGGGGGACCTGGTCGGGCGGTGAGTAGAGCCGGGTTCATGACGTCATGGTAACGCTCTCGGTGTCGCACGAATTTATAGAATGACCCCAGTCATAAGACATATAAAAGTCTTTTTTTTTTCGAAACGAATAACTGTAACACCGGCTCACTGTCAACAATAGGGGGAAAAATACCCTTTAAAATAAAAAAAGCAAGCGAAATAACAACTAGAAAAAATAAAAAAAAAATAGAGTTTTAAAAATCCAAGTAGGGCGATGAATAAATTTTAAACAAAATAAGTGGGGGGATGGAATACGCTAACTGAAAGTAATGGGAGATGGCATCTCCCCACACTTGGACCACTGGCCGACCGCAATCGCGCGCCGGCGTCGTCGTTAGTCGCGCCCGCTGTGCGCGAACACGCGAGTCTCTTCTTACATGGAACCGCGAACTAAATAATATGGAACGGACTGGAAACGACACGGTGCCGGGTGACAGGGAGCCGGGCCGCTAAACTACCCGAAAGTACGTCTGTGCACCTACCGCATTCGCACGGAAATAAAAACGCTATTGATTGACACATTTTATAATGATTATTTATTCGTGACCGCGGACCTCAGTGTAACGATAATTACACTTCTATCTCAGTTCGTGCTCATGACTAAATAAGTCGATAATAATAATTAGTTATTTAGTCGATTTTATTTGGGGTGGAATTAAAAAAAAAAAAATGATTAATAGATAGCGCTCGTGCCTGTTTTCCCCCTGCACACACCTCTTTCGCGAACCCCAAGCGGTTTAAGTTTAAGTTTCCAGTCCATTCGGTCTTAGTCCGTGTTTGGAACAGAGTACGCCGGCGGTTCTTTAGGACTGTGGTCCGCAGCCTCCTGTTGGTCCGCGACTGCAGTGCCCGCGGTACACGAAGCGATAATCCGAATCGAAAATTCTATAGTATAATATATTATACTCGATTTATCGAAACTATTACTGCACTCTCCTGTTCTAGACGCGCGAGTAAAAAACCGAATTAGACGTACTTTTGCAACTGATATTCGTCTCGAATAAACGGTCTGACATCGCGCCGGAAGAAGACACAGGACATTTCTTAAGTAGTCCGAAAATAAAATTCAATCGGAATTCGTTAGAAAATTTCTGGTCGCACGTATACGGGAATATTATGCAGAATAATATCGAGTGAAGCTCTGAAAGTTTCGTTCCGAACGGCTCACGACTCGTTCGTGCGGCGAAAAAGCACGTTCACCAAAACGTGCAGTTTCGAAACCGTATTGTATGGAAAAAATCCAGACCGAACTACGGTTAATTATTACGCTTTCTCAGCATTGAGCTCGATGTTCCAAAAACGGACGTCTCGCACGCGACACCATTGTTCGCGCGTTAAATAAACGGAACAGTTAAATTTGTGAAATAAATTGTGAATATAATAAAAATAAAATACTAAAGTTTTCGCGTAAAATCAAGTAGAATAATAATAATAAAAAAAATTGATCGAATTTGTAGTTTTTTTTTTCATGTAAATACCTACTATTATAATATTTAAAAATAATAAAAATAATAATAATAATTAAAATATTATAGTTATGCTCTCGGATAATGAGATATTTTGTAAAAAAAAAAAGGTTATCCGGAAGAAAATCGGTTTAAAGGTAGATCTTTATCAGGGTTGTCCGCGTATTACAGTAGTATATAATAGAACCGCTGGTCTAATTGGGTTCTCACGAAACGCGCGACGAATATTCGTCCGCTGAGTATGAGCAAATTAATTTTTAGAGTTTTTCGAAACTGGAAACGCGATTTTCAACATTATGATGTACGTGTATTGCGGAACACGCCGGAACAAACGATAGAGCAGCAAATTATTCGGCATTAGATTTTGCAAGCGCACAAAGAAAAAAAAAACATTTAAAACGGACAAGAACCGGGCTGTACAGCGCAAAGTCAGCAAGAAATGCTGTTCGTCAGAACGCCTGTAATAATTATCGTTGATGTGTTCAAGTCGTTAGAAACCCGCCGTTCGCGCGACTGCGTGCAAGTCGACAGAAAGTCTATTATAAGAGACGTCCTGAAATGACGTCGCTCTTGCAACAAGTAGAGACGCGGTATCTTACCAAGAAATGTAATTTGTCCATCTTTCGGTCATCAAAATCCATTGTCCGTAGATGCTTGGTCGTGCTTGCCAAATATACTAATACAGGTAACGAGTTATTATATGACCCGAATGTCGGATAATTCTTCACTTCGATAAATATTATCTCGCGTGAATTCGCATACAGGTACACGTTAATCGTTTCAAAACGTCTAAACTGTCTACCACAAATAATAACAGGTATATATATATATATTGTTATTAATTATTATTTCTTTATTATTATTTATACATAGAAAATCGGCCGCGTTGTCGTGACAATCAAAAAGAATAATATATATTGTGCAATTTACAGGTCAATTTTAATGTAATTAAATGTAAGGAGCATTATATCGATCGTTACAATGTTGTGTCCTACGATATTTGTCAAGCGTGTTCAAAATTAACTATTTTAAGGCATTTGGGTTCAAATTCTGTGGGAAGAAAAAAAAATGGCTGGGTTACTCCTTGCCCTATATATGTACGTAAATTTCGTTGATACAAAGCTAATTTTTTGAAATAAGTAGCTGATAATTCAATAAAAATATCGAAATATCCTTATTGTTGACAAATTAGCAAAAGGCTATTACACCGACCTTATTAAACTTGATGATGAACTGTATTTTTTATGATAATGACTTTTAGATCTACTGAATGTTAACATTTTAGGAAACGAAATGTTTTAAAGATATATTTCTAAAAAAAAATTAACAAACTTCAATTTTATATGTAAAATATTAAAAATAATAATAAAAATGTAGCTTAAAATTACAATATAAAACAAGTCAGAATTTTTATTTAAAAAGTCATTTATTGCATTATAAAAATAGAATATTGAATTCCATAAATGTTTATGGCTAATAATTTACTCAGTATTATATTATGTAGGAATTTGTTGTGCAAACTATAATACATGCAATCTCATTCAGCACAAACAAAATGTAAAAGAAAAATTCAATTTTAAAAGTAAAAAAATTAGAAAAAAAAATTAAATATAAAATGTAGATCAAAATAACAATATAAAACAAGTCAGGAATTTTTATATAAAAAGTCATTTATTGCATTATTAAATATAGAGTATTGAATTCCATAAATATTCATGGCCATATAATAATGTTCGATATATAACACATATTGATTTACAAAAACATAATTTTTTATTCGTTATATTACTGTATAATTAAGTGTACAATTTATTCTTTTGACGACGGTTTTTCATAACAATATTTTATCTACAAATTTCCTTCCTTTAAAATGACCAACGTCCGGTTCATGACACACATTAAAACATAAAATAATATACATCCGATTGAAGTATTGAAGTACTCGTTCATTTCAATTCCAACATTCAATGTAGTTATTTACATTTTTTTTTTTTTTTTTTAACAATTAAACCTTTATTCAGAATATTGCTACATTAAATTCGCAAAAATGAACTTTATGAATCTGACGTACACTTATTTGATTATTATACATATTATATTTATTCTAAATATAGTAAATATTATTACTTACTTTAATTTAATTTAAATGCTTTTAAATCTATATGTTTCCAAAATTTGTTTACAGAAGTCTTTAACTATTTTTCAATCATCGTTAAAACGCAAGATACGTTTTACCAAATTCAATACTAGCACAAACACGTCAATTGTTACGGTCAATGAATCAACAATCAAACAATATTACGACGAACAGCGTCTGTTCTTTTGCATATTCGTTCACAAACCTATAGTGGAATTCAATGCAAGTACAATTTAAATAAATACTTACATAATTGTTTATAACATTATTGATAATGAAACAAATATTTTTAAATTATGACATTTTTAACATTTATTTAGAGTGTTGGTTGTATAGATGATTATGTAAATGATTGATCGATATAAAGGTTAATAAAAAAATATTTGTGTATAAATTAAAATATAAATTGTGCGAATCGCAGGTAAATTTCAGTGTCATTAAATGTAAGGAGTATTATATCGATTGTTACATTGTCGTGTCCTATGATATTTCTGAAACGTGTTCAAAATTAAATCTTTTGAAGCACCTTAGACTAAATGCTGGGACAGGAACCCAAAATGAGGTGAATTCTTGTCCTTTACATGTAAGTAAATTTCATAAATATCTAATTTCATTTTTACCTTACTCAATTTTTTTTGTAATTGCTATTCCATAGATATATCTGTTATAAATGTAATTAGTACGGATAATTCAATAAAAATTGATTACTTATATCACATACGTATTTATTTTCAAATAATATTATAACGTAATAGAATTTTTCAACACACAAATTGATAATATTGAAGATATCACACAATACGAAAATAACAGCTAGCACATTACTATTACGAGTACTTTTATTCAAATTGAAAAATTAATAGTTTAATTTTAATTTTTTTTTCTAAAAAGTAATATTTTTTTAGCGCCCATTTATTTTTTAATAATAGCGTAAAAAAATATTGGAAAGAATTAATTATGTGAATAAATAAACATTTTACGTTTAATTTTCTCCCGTTAATAATTTATATTTTAGGGTGAATACTATTATAGAAACGTTTCTATTGATGCGGATAACTTTGGGCGTCAGTTCAGCTTGTCGACAGAAAAATATTGGGAACATTATTGGAAGATCTTAATCGTTTCGTACACGAAAGAAAATTTAAAATTGAGTACAACATCATTAGATTTTTACTTTATAGAATTCAGAAGTCGGCGACGTGAACACTAATAACAACGCAATACCACTTACTCAAACCTTATATAATTATTTAAATGTGACTATAATTATATGTTTGTACACGCGATCATTTCAAGCCTTATACGATTTGATATTGTTCAAAGTTAAATTTGTAAATTTATTTCGAGGTAAAATGTAGGAATACTAATACTGAAAAAGAGAGAAAGAGTAGGAATTCGTTTCGCACGCATACGACTGTCGGCGTTGAACGTCCCCCGACGCCTCGGAACACCAGAGGCACTATAATAAAAATTTTCGTCCATCAATTATTAAATGTATGACTTCTCATCAGTTGTATACCCTTGATGATGTCAGTATATTTATATGTTTTGCTCGCAATTTTATTTTTATTTTAAACCGCCGTCATTCGTCAGTCGGTTCTCCGTATCACTTGATAATTGTCGTGATAGGTGTTTTAATAAATAAAAAAATATTTTACTAACATTTTTTTTATTTTGCTATTTGTCATGTTTTTAGGGCATATTATAGCGCATATTTTAAGGTTTTTTTTGGTCATATTATAGCGCATATTTCATTACTTTATAGTGCTACAAAATCCGAGCCCTGAATTTATTATTATTATTGTTATTGTAATTAATATTTTTATTGTTGTTTTTGTTGTTGTTATTATTATTGTTGTTGTTGTTGTTATTATTATTATTATTATTGTTGGATATACTCGTAGATAACGGGGCATACTCGTCATAATTGACAGTGGCGCGTTGATCGTCTTCGAATAGCGATTATACGAGTACGAAACGCCAATTTTACGTAATCATTTCTAGTGCTACAAAGCAAACAATATTCTCTACTACAATAATTGTTAATAATTAATAATATAATATTATAATAATTATATTGACATATTGTATTATTTCTATTAAATCGAATTCGTATAGCACGAAAAAAGAGTTTTATAATTATGAAAAGTATCACGGGAGGTGTAGAACGAGATGGCTAGCAAATGTGCCAACTATATCAGCTATCAGTGTACATGGGGATTTTGTGGTTTTAGCACTACTGGTTGTTTAATATAATATCTTATTCTTTGATAATAATGCGTTGACACGGCTCGTGTATGAGTAAACGAATCGTCAGCGTGTCAGTGTGTCAGCGTCAACATAATCGACATAATATTATTTTAATTCCCTTCAATTTACAAATTTAAAATCAAAAATTCATAACCACGGACCAAGTACCTACTATAGGACTAGAACTTACAATGAATTATAATGTTAAAATATATACTGCAATTATAATTTAAATGTATGTTATCACAGAATAACAATTTTACTGTAATTTTAATCAGTAGATGGCGACAAAAATCTTAATTTCCGTATGCACCCCTACGCATCTCTTACGTAACACTTTGTTACCAATGATAAACATCCCGATGCCAGTTCATTATAATATCTTAGTCCGTGACAGCCGACAAGCATATAATCATTTTACACGTTTGCAGTAAGACGGTCGATGAATCTTTGCTCACAACGTGCCGAGAAGTTATAAAAGGTCGTATCAAGCACTTTTTGAATTTTCTAAATACTTTTCAACAAGACGGAGATTTACTACAAATTCAAGTACGAAAAAATCAGTGACGAGTGGGACGAATTCCAAAAGATATAGTTCACAATTGAAGCCAGTGTTACAGACGAGTCAACAAAGTTGAATTGAAATCAATACCAAAGGCTAAAAATGTTAATAAAATTAAGAATTTAATACGGTGCATATACGTGAATATATATAGTATGTTGGATTTTTTTGGAATTTTTTTTTATTTTTTATTATTACTCAATACTTATTTAGCTGTAATGCTGTTTGAATTGGTACATTTGTTGAAAAATGCATATAATGTGTAACGTGTCGTAGTAGCGCGTAAGTGAACGGCGCAAAAAATAAAGCAATAAAATATGCTAAACAACTTTATTGTTTTTCAAATACATTTAAAATATTATCTCCACATACATATATTGGCAACTGATTCTTACAAGCGATTTTTTTTTTTTATATTTTTGACTGGAGCTATATAAAAGTATTTATGTCTATAAAAATATTATATTTATGTTGTATAAATCTGTTCGTACGTTAATGATAATGATTAAGTGGTACAACATTAAAAAAGAATATATATATATATATATATATATAATAATAATAAAATAAATTATTATTTAAGTTTAAACGTCAAACGGTTTTAACTGTTTAGAGATACGTATTATAATGATATTTATTATTTATATTATACAAATACTCTCGAAACAAATCTAAAACATAATAATACAATTATATATATATATATATATATATATATATATATATACTCGTGTATATGTAAAAATTTTAAACTATTACATAAATAATTTTCTTTATTGGTATATGGACTAGGTCTATTATAAAAATGAATATAATGTTCCGTTAAAATGTTATTTTATATGGTCATATCAATTATTTCCATGATATATATATATTTTTTGCAATCATTAATTTCATCATAATTACATTATATAGAAAATCAAAATTTGATCTGGCATTAAAGGTAAAATAATAATTAAAATTAATAATTAAATAATATAATAAAATTATATATAATGACTGTATATTATATATTGTTCTTTTCAATTACTCGCCGTACATTCATTTTTTAAACGCTAATTATATAGGTGAACAATATTATACATATGTGTAGGCATATAATAATTGATCGGCGATCGATTGGCAAATTATAATAATTTTATATAATGGCATAAATATTACATCACAAACTACCTCTAATGACAGTAAACATAATAATAATAATAATAATAATAATAATAATAATAATAATAATAATAATAATAATAATAATAATAATCATAATAATAATAATAATAATAATTTGATAATTTGATAATTGTATAAAAATAGAACTTAAATCAATATTTTTGATCGCATCAAATAGCATAAACGTTTTGGTACTCAAAAATTGACTAAAAAAAAAAAAAAAAAATGGAGTTGTTGCAGGACGAAGGACGAACGGGTAAACGGACTACTCGATGAATAAAAATGTATACTACTAAAACTTTTTCTATAAACGTTTGCAATTGGAGGCGATCCTTTTTTGTCCCTTTGAAAATATCCCAATCACCAGAAAAAAAAAATACACGTTTTAATAAAATAGACCTAATAGAGAAAAATCAACGGTATATAGAGAGAGAGAGAGTAAAATTTGTCAAGTGAAAAAAATAATGCTATTAAGTAGAGAGCTTTTGTGAATATAGCGTGTGTGCTCGCATCAGTTATAATAAGATTATATTATTATATTGTATAATAATTCAGTTTGATTGAAGGCTTCGAATGTACACGTATATAAAACTAAAAAAATTGGCATCTATATTGTACAGGCTTTTCAAAAAAAAAAAAAAAAAAAACAATTTTTTCGAATCTCAACAATAACTAACTCGTCGGTCTCGCGCTAAGGCTGCAGTGCAATAATGATTTAAACACACACACACACACACACACACATTTTTAATAATATTATAATATTGTTATACGTATTTTAATAGTTTTATAATAATATTAATATTATTATTAGTAATAAAAGAACGAAAAACCGACACGTGGTGATAACTGTATCGTATTATTTTAGTGTAGTGTATGAATACGACAGGACGCGCCGTCGGAAATGACGCCCTCGCGTCCCTGCAAGCTCGGTGTACACACGGCCGCCGCGTGATAATACGTTGGCCGATATCCGGACGAGAGAAGAAAAAGCGTATACATATTTTAAACTATCAGTCGAAGAGTCTATCTGAAACAAATTAAAAAAAAAAAATTAAAATAAATAAATAAAACGATGAAAATTGGGCGAGAATAGGTTTTTTTTTCTCTCCTAACGGTTTTGTTCGGACGAAATTTATTAGTAATGAAACGATTTTGAGAGTTTAAAATCCGACACACTGTCGGCACGAATTGAGAATTTTTTTTTTTTTAATACCCACACGTCGCTATCGTTAGCTAAGAGGGAAAATATGTTTTACCGTTGCGAATGAATACACCGACGGGTCTGTGTGGATTATTATATATATATAGTAACGCGATTCCTTTATTTTCTTTTTTTTTTTGCAATAAATATTGGAAAATATTACGTCTGTGCTTCAGCCTTGTTGATTTTTCTACGTCGCAAATACTTTAATTGCTACGAGTTTTTAAAGTAATTATTTTCATTTTTGAACGTTTATGAAATCGGCGGACCGAAACAAAAAAAAAAAAACACACTAGAGCGGCTTTTATAACGAACGAGTCGTTCGCGCAATACAATCTTTTTTTTTTTTTAATTGCTCACTACCGATATTCGACGTTAATTGTTTTTGAAACAAAAATTTTTCCTAACACTTTTAGATACACGCGTATTTAAAATCGCCACTGCGGTGAAATCGTTTTAAAATATTTTTCGAAACACGCTCTTCTCGCGTTTTCTAACTGAAAATCGACACTTTTTTTTATTGAACCTTTAGTTACGAATCAAAGAAATTCCAGCAATATTTAAATACGATATAATTGTATTTTGCGAGGCCGGGCGTTAACGATTTACAAGTTAAAATTAAGTTCATTTTAATAGAGTTAATTAACGCGTTTTAATTTTTTTCTTTCGAATTGATTTTTTACTTGGAAAGTCACTTTTAAAAAAAAAAAACTTAACGCGTTAACTTTATGACAATTTTTTTTTTACAAAATTATCCATTACTTTAAATTTTATCCGAAGAATTACAATGTAAATTCTCGACTTGTTTTGATTACTTGTTTTTATTTTATATTATGGATTATATATTTTAAGACCATCTCTCACGTTTTTTCGTTGATAATCAGAAAACGTGTATTTTAACTACCCGAGTTACTTTTTTTTTTTTTCCAAAGTTAACAAAAAACAATACCGGTCAACTTTAACTCAATTGTTTTAAATTAACGAGTTAAAAAAAAAAATTGTACAACTCGCCCAGCCTTGGTGTTTGTATATTAAATTTATTAGTCCGATGTTTTTTTTTTTTGTTGTCAACAATCACTTTTATTCTTGGCAATTTCAATCTATTTTTGCAATATTTCGGGATTCGTTGAACTCGTATATTTACTGTTCTACCGGTTTTTCATTTATCGCGCTTGGTATACGTGTACTTACTGAAATTATGATTTCTAATGTTTTCAGCAGTTTTCAACTCGATTTTATTTATTTATTTTTTTTTTGTTATACAAAAACGGACTCTGTGGTAAATTCACAGGATACACGTGTACAGATTACTGACCTGTGGTCCCTAAAGCGCTCGCCCTCGGGTGTCCCCGGGCGTTGCCGCGCGTCCCGCGGTCAACTACACGGCGCATCCCTTTTTCACGCCGTACAGGACCTTGAGCTCGGGAAGTATGACTTTCTTGATGAGACTGTACGTCTTGGACGCCAACACTTGACGGGCCGGGTCCTTTTTCAGAGTCTTGATGCCCGGCTTGTGCGTCAGAAACGCGTTGTCCAGGATGTTGAACTCGTAGTCGAGCACGCAAAGCGTGTAACCCTGCGTTACAGCACAACAGCGCGCGAAATCCGATCGGAAACAATAATAATTAGTATATAAGTATTATAATATTATAACGGTAATGATAATAATTATAGTGTGAAGAACGCGTGTTTTTTTTTTTTTTTATCTAGCATTTGGTTTTTTTTTTTAATTGTCCATCGTCCCGTGTGAAATTATAATACGACATCTATTTTTGTATCAAAGTGATTTATATGATAGCAGTTGTACAACGGAATATTGTTTTAGCTCCTCGCGGAACGCACGAAAAACAATTCCAGACCACGCATAACAACAGTAGTATTTATATTACACGATTTTGAACCGCGAAAATTCTACGAAAACGCTGCACATCCTCTCCGTCTGCAGTAAACTATTATTATAATAATAAACGAGAGTAGAATACGCTGTTAAGACCCTGGCCGCAACCGCAACGGTTCTCATTGTCTCAGTTTGATCGGAGATTTTATTATTATTTTTTTTTTCAATAAAAAATATGATATGATCGGATTTCATTAAATATTTTCATTTTCGGCAACTGTAAGTAAAAAAAACGGGTCTGCTAGTACTCGAGACGTTGATGTGTAAACGTCGCGCGAACGGTAAAAATGGAACGGAATTGTGACTGGGATTTGTGAATATTGGTATCTTTATTCAAAGTAATTTCGATAATAAATATTATTATTAGTCGCCATGACAACAGCTTAAAAATGAGTTCGGTTACGCTTAAGTAGGTAAAAACAATTAATTTTTTTACTTAAGGACGACGACTTTTAGTCGTGTACATGTCGTACGATATTCACCGGACTCGATAGTCAACAAATTTTTATTATTATTTAAATTTTTTTGGCGGTGAAATCCTTAGAAGTAATTTCTAACCAACAGTTTTCTCGTATACGGTGTATAAAAAATGGCGTGGTGATAAAATTTTTTAGTAAGGACGAATCATTTTTTTTTTTTTTGGTATATTCGCCTACAGATTACGGACAATTAGTATAGTCACCCTTAAATTATTTTACACTACTCAATTAAAGAAACGTTAAATATCTCATTGCAAAACCGATTCTAAATAAATGTTATAGAAATTCTAGATTATCATACTGCAGCGTAACGACGAATTTCCTAAAAGAGAATTATATTATTCACTTAAACGAAATGAACTTTTCAGTGGGTAGCATTTTTTTTTTTTTTTTTTAGTTTCAATCACTATTGTAAGCTCATTATTCGCTATTTATTTTATTGTAACAAACCAGGGAATAACTGAAATTCAAGTAAACGGAAAATGAATAATAAAATGAATTAACTTTTCCAAAGTCTATTTTGTCAATAATTTTATTTATATTTATTTCAATCCGTATATATTATTACGTCCTTTAATAAATTGTACTAGTTAAAATACTTCGTAATACGGTTCATGCCTACTCAATATCATTCGACCACCCCTGAATTTTACTAAGGGCGTTGGCCCTGAAAAAAAGCCATTTCCTCGTTTCGAAAAGAATCAAATCGGGTGGTTCCTTTTTTTTTTAAAAAAGTTAATTTAATACTATTATTTACGGTCCGTATTATAACGTGCCTATGAAAAAATGAATTTTCGCTAATTACGACGGCTAGGCAGGTGCGCGGCGGTTCGTAACGACGACACGACCACACTGATATTATATATATATATATATTAATTAACATATTATGTAATATAACTACGTTTATATAATATAATCGTCTCTGTTTTTATGCGTACCTGAGTCATTTTGTCCATTTTTCCCTCCCAACTCAGTCTCTCGTCGTACAACGGGTCGTTGTGCGTGCCGATGAATATCGGTTCCCAGTGCAGATGGTAGCCGGTCCGCTTGCCCGTGTGGAACACGCTGACGCCTGGCTTGGGCTTTGCGTTGGCCCATTCCTTGAATTTGGGCACTGTGTGACAGTCGGGGCACACCTTTTTGTGGAACGTGATGGCCGAACCGTTTTTAAGCATGGACAACTGTGGACAGAAAAAAATTTAATAAAAATTACGAAAAACCAACAGGTTGGACATTTTTTTAAAATTTATTTTCGATAGAAAGTCTAGACGAAACAATATTGCTATTGACGTAAAACGCTCTCTAAGCTCCAGTTTTATTGCAATAAAAAACTAATTTTTCGCAAACGGTGTCTCGACATTTAGAGGAACGTCTCGGACACGCTTCTTGTATAAATTCATTTTTTTGATAATACTCGTGTAAACAATCGTAAACGTCGTACTAGTAATAATATTTTACAACGGAATATTCGAATTCGAACGTGCAAGAAGCATAGACCAACGTATAAGGATTATAAGAGTATTTTTTTTTTTACACCGGACACAGTTTAGTCTACCAAAAGAATATATTCGTTTAACGAACAATTGTCCGTCAGCTAGCGCCAACAAAAATTATTTGTATATATATATATATATATATACGAGACGATACGCGTTGGTATCTGTCATAAGAACATACAAAATACAAAATATTGGATAACATATTATTATATAATATGTGAGTATATAATATGTTCGTCTTCCATTATATTTTCGAAAAAAAAGAAAAATAATAATAATTTGCTAAATTAATTTGAAATATTTATTTTTTACATTTAATTCGTATGATTTTATGGAAGCATTTTAAATACGAAAAATAATAATATTACGAATGGAATCAGAAAGAAGGCAAAAAGTAAAAAATACCGCAAGAGTATAGCAAAATAGTTATAAGGACGAAGATATAGATGGCGTTAACTATTTAGAACATTAGAAAAGGAAAATATTTTAATAATAATAATAATAATAATAAAATTTCGTCTATTTGTGTATATTTATTAAACATTAGTTTAAAACTAAACTTAAGTTATTCCTGGAATAAACATGTCGGTAGAAATCATATTTTTCGTATTAAAGTTTACAAAGGTTTACAAATTTAAAAATAATTTTTAGTTTTTCTTAAAAACCTTTAAATTAATAATATTATTATTTCGAAAACTTTATACGCACGTAGTTTTAAGAATTTCTTTTGAATACACATCAAATTATTAATTTCTTTAAAGATATATATATATATATATATATAACACGTAGTTGTGAATGATCGCATTCAAGATGAATCGCGGAAACGTGAATTGCAACTGATGTTTCGTAGAAGCTCATAAAACATATTATAAACAAACACAAGGAATATATATTTTAGTTTTTTCTTTAACACGTTCTAAAATAATATTACGTTTTTGTTTTTTTTTTTCTGTAAAAAAACATTGCGTTGTCAGGAATGTAAATATTCTGAGAGCGGACGGATTAAAAAACAAATGTGAAAAATATTAAATATTATTGTAATATATGTATACAAATACGCTCATTTCGTAGCGGAGACGTTGTCGCGTATTCGCGTCGAAGGAGTCTCATAAAAACGGAGTCCGTTTCGGAGTCAGTAAAGGATCGAGGACGCGGTCCGAAGGGTCCGTGCGGGATTTCTTTCTCCAGAGCCCGTTAGGACGCAAAAAAAAAAAAATTGGAAATAAAACGAGAAAAAAGTATACGTTAATTGTGTCTTAGCGACTAGAGGTCAGGCAAGAAGAATTTGCTGCCGTCTCGTGCCGCGGTACTCTTGATCGAGGAAATCGGTTTTTATTTTTTAATCTCGATCGCTACAGTTCACGCCGACGATTTTTATATAATATATATAAATCGACACGGGTAAATCGTCGTGTCCGGTATATTTTTTTTAACGCCTTGATGATCGACTGTATATATTTATTATTGTCGTCTTCGTCGTTATATATATATATATTTTATTATATATATATATATATAATAAACACAATGTAATAAACACACACGGAACGTTTACGTATCCAATCGAAGGTCAGTGACTCTGTTTGTTTGTGTGTATTTTTTTATTATTATTTATTTTGTCGTTTACATCAAATTTATGTCTATATACGACCGGGGGATTGATCGCGATAAAGAATTTAATTAATAATATTGTGATATATATATATATATATATATATATATATTACGTAATATTATATTATTTTATGTACGCCGCCGCGGCTGCCAGAACGAACGATAGCAATAAAATATCGTATCTGCCAACGTTTTATCGTATGTGTATGATAATGATCAGGACACTACAGGACTCGTAGTTTTAAAATGCCACTAAATATAGTACGCAAGCACCTGTTCGCTTAAAAACTCTAAAATATGCATTTAAAAAAAATCAATTTCGAGATAAATTGCTTGCACAAATTTAAAAAAAAATCGATTGAAATCGAATTAAATGACAGTAAAAAATTATCGTATTTGAAATCAAAATATATAAGCGTTACGAATTCAGCAAACATAATGTTACGGAACAATATTATGCGTATTACAATTCGAACGATTTATTACTAATTATAATAATAATTGTCTTCAATTAATAAAATACGAGTAAACAGGGTTGAGAAAAAAACGAAGAAATACGCGGGGGGAAAAAAAATGGATGGCTTGCCGCAGGGGTTGTGGACACTTAAATAACGTTTTAGAGTTTTTTTTATTACTATATACGTTTTGAAAGCGACGATAAATCGTTGCATTCGATAAAACGATTGTGTGCGGATCCTAGGTGTAATACGCGCTTTGTCAGGATTTTTTTATTAACGTAGGACGTACGTCGTATAATATGTTGTTCAGCCCTTAAAACCAAAAATTACCCTTTTTTATGACTTCGCATATAGGTCAACATCCGATAATTGCTATTATAAACATAGCGTAATATGGTTTTGAACATTTTTTTTTTTTTAGTGCAAAATAACGTAATCGGTGTAAATTTCAAGACTCTGAGACCACTATTTTAGTCGTTTTTTTTTTTTTTTGTACCGCGTTTAAAAACTATCGAGAAAATTGTTGTTAATTTTCGCGTTGTTATTTGATCACCACGCATAAGGAAACCACTACTGCGGGTGAATCGAAAAACGTTTCCAAATAATTTGCAATCGGAACGTAACGCATGCAACTAGGGGGGTGTTGGGGGGACTTTAGCACCCCCATACTCAATATAGTAACACCCTCAAAGTACTCAGATTTCGATTTTGATGACATAACAAAAACAATTCAAAATGAGGATTTTCCTAACTCGTACAAGTAATTTCAAATTTAACGCTTTGCTGACGCGTTCACTTTAAATATTGAGAGGGATGTTGCAAATAACATGAAAACAGAAACACAATTAGATAAATACTACAGTACAAGTACAGTTTTAAAATAGTAAAGTGTGTAATTCATATATTCTTATTATCTAATATCAAACGTAAGTTTTTTGTATTTATTATACTGGATGTAAATTGTAAAAAAATATTATATTGTAATAATAATTTACAATTGTTTATCTACTTTCTAAATGCAATATATTAGTAAATATTCAAATAAACAATAATGTTGAAGTTGTGTTATTAACGGTTTTGAAATGTATGTTTTGGGGCGGGGGGTGGTGTGGTGAGTGCTTTAGTCAGTGACGTATACGTAAGTTTAACACCCTCTAAAATATAGGTCTAGTTGCGCCAATGAACGCATGACGAGATCGTCCGAGCATTCTAGTCGACAATTCGGACACAGAAAAATCGAATAAAAAATAAACGTCGTTGTAAAACCAATAGCTTTTGTCGCATCGCTCAAAATCAAAAAAAAAAACCGAAAAACGCATTTGTAAAATCATATACGTACTTATATATATATATAGGATTGTTTTTATAACACGAAACGCTTGTTTGTTTCTTACTCGGCTATTTTCGCTCTGATCGTGTAAAAAAAAAATAAATATGCGATGTCCTCTGCCCCAATAACGGATAAACCAGCTCGAATCGTCCCCTATAAAATTTTGTCCCGCACTCGTCTCATAGCCGATATTCCCACGAACTTCACGAATTGCGCGTATAATATTTAAAAAAAAAAGCCTTTTTTATTATGACCCTATTAGAAATTTATTGCCCATCTACACGTAACCCGTTTTAATATGTATTTTATGCGAAGGCCGCGGCGATTCGACAGTCGTATAACGATTATAATATTGTTATAAGAATAAATATTATTATACATTTTTCGCTGTCCGTTGTAAACGTGTAATACGTAATATTAATAGTAATATAATCTATAAACTCGTTTCGTTATTTTTTCTTCTTCTTCCTAAACCGCTGGCACGCGTTGCACAGAGAGAAAACGGGTTTCTCGTGACCGCGTATACCTGTATAAGGAAGATACTATAATATTATATTGCAGTCGGCGGCCCCTGCCGGATAAACATCACTGTGGATTCGGGCAAACCGAGGAAATAAAAATAATACAACGACGTTCATAAATAAATCATAAGCGTTTTCATTTCGAATTCTGTCCGAACGCTATCTATCCCGATTTATAATAATTACACCCGTTACACTCGTGTTCTCCACTACTACGGATGGATTCTGCAGTTTTGCTCGTAACACGCGTCGACAGACGTTTGACGGAATCCATCTCCGACGGCACGTCCGTATCCGTACCATTTATATACCGTTTTGAGTTCCGCGACTTCTGGGCAGAATTATGTAGTCGGTAACGTCGGCAACGTGATCACGGAGAGGGGGGGAGACCCCTTTTTTTTATAAGCGGAACGGAATTTTGAAACAGAATACAAGACGCGTGTCTGACCAAATTTGTAATCAAAATCGTCTATAGCAGCACCGTTAAAAATCTGGTCAAAAAAAGGACCGCGTGAAACGCGCGCGCGTTTGTATTCCGACAGCCGACGGCGGATGCCGCGAGAACGAGGAACGGTTTTGGAGACGATTAACTTTATAATCGACTTATTCTATTGAACGATATGTTCATGAAAAATATATCTCGAGGATATGCGCTCAAAAAATGGCTCTGAAGCCAAAAACAATAGATCCGAATTATAATATTTTATTTATTTTTATTTTTTTGTATCCGTCAATATCGTCTTATTTAAATGAACACGAATTTAATTTTTAAAAAAAACATTTATATTTTTTCCTATGACAAAAATAACGGTCTCCCCTCCCATGACCAAGCTCTAATTACGCCACTGTACTATCGTATATATATATATATATATATGCCTACGTACGAACCGTATATACCTAACCACTTATACGCTTATCCCTTATACTTTAACCACTTATACAGGGGCCGGTGAGAAAATTCCCACTGGGTCGTTTCCCATAATGAAGTTATAGGCCGGTGCTAGACGTTATATTTTATGCAGACAAAATATCGTTTGGTTATTTTAGTAACGTTGTAGCCAGCAGTAGACAGTCAAGTAGAACTGTAAATCGGTTCGTCGTCGATGAAAAAAAAAACCGTGCTATTTTAAATATTTAAAATAAAGATTTTTTTTTGATTAATTGTTGAAATATAAAATTCGATCTTTGTAAAATTATTATAAATATTAACATGAACTTTTTCTGTGAGATCAATGCAATAATAAAACAACAGTGTCACGAAAAAGAAAAACAGAAGATATACCATTATTACTAATATTATTTATAAGAAGATACAAAATTAAAATTTGTAATAATATTGTAATTTTATAATACAAATTTAATTAAAATAATTGATTAAAAAGCGTACGATTTTACGATTTGCTGTATTTTTAAAAAAAAAAATTTGTTTTTTCTCTCTCTTTCTCTCCGCATTATCATCAAGTAACTCTACAAAAAAAAAAAAAAGGCAATTTTTAAAAGTTTTTCGCGGAGTAAAAAAAACGAGTGAATCCAGTGTATTTTTTTTCTCTCGAAAATTTCGTTAACACATTGGGCCCAATCCGCCTCTGCACTTTTACGTACCTATTTACGAGACGTAGTTCTATATATATTTGGACGAAGGCGTGTGATATAAACGTTTGGAATGCCCGAGAAAGGGTTTTGATTTCCGTTATGAAACTATATATTATTTATATTCCGGTGTCTTAGCCGCGGTGTATCGTTCCGATGTAACGTGTCACCGTATTACATTTTTATTATAAAATGGACTGGATAACGCGCGCGAGAAAACGAAAACAAAAAATGTGGCAATAACGAGGACGACGAACGACCGTAACGTTTCATTATTATTGTGTACAACCTTGGGAATACGCGTTTCACCAAAAGTTAGCGACGTGCCCGTCAACAGAACAACACTACTAAATAATATACGTATACTAGAATTCGACGTGTTATACGAGATAATTATATTTATAAACCTACTAGCTATGATACCCGGCTTCGCTCGGGAGTTGATATGAGATAACGCGGTAGTTGAAATAAAAAAATAAACTATGACGTAAAAAGCAAAAAAATTTATTGAAAACATTTTCTCATTATTTACACTATTTGTTTATAAATAACATTTTTCATTTTATTCTCCGGGGTATATATATATAAATTGTTCGAATTTCCTACTCTTGAGCAAGCTACATATAGCTGACCGTGAGAGAAGCAGAATTCTTTGACGTTGATGCCACAATATTTTAAAGTTTGCCCTTGCGCTTTGTTGATTGTAAAACTAAAGGCTAATTTAACTGGAAACTGCAATCTTTTAAATTGAAATGGTAATTCAGAAGAGATCAGTGGTATTCTATAGAACCTATAGGTATAAATACTGTGTGTCCTTTGTTCTTTCCAGAAATAAGTTCAGCTTCAATGATATTATTCGATAGCTGTTTTACGATCATCCTCGTTCCATTACATAGTTTTGGGAGTTGAGATTTCTGAGTAGTATGATTGGAGATCCAATTTTCAGACGAAGGCAGTGTAATGGCATTCCTGGTACTTGTAAAGAGTTTAGAACTTCAGTAGGGAAGTTGACACTTTCTTCAATGGATACCATCGTGTCGATCGATTTATATATTTTCTCTTCACCAGGTATTTTCTTTAGAATATTAAAATTGATATCGTCAACAATATTATTTTTAGTGGCCAAAATTGCTCTTTGAAATAACCACTCTATGTTGGTATAGTTCTGAATAATATTTGGATAAATTTTGTCGATTAGTTCGTTTTCAGTAGTGGCTATGTTACAGAAATCACTATTGAGTTCAATGAGGCCGGTCGTTTGGTCAGTAGGATATGTACCTTCGCCTATTTGTAAAAGTATTTTAGCAAAATGTGCTGTTGTTTCATCTTTTGATAATTCAACTCTCATGTTTTTTGTTAATTGCAGTATTTGTACTTGTGGCCAGAGATGTGACTTTTTTAAGCATGCATTGATCTCGTCTGCTGGTGTTGACTTGGGAATAACTGGAAGTGTTTGTCGAAAATCTCCTGAGAGTATGAGTAGAGCTCCTCCCATTATTTCAGAGCTTTTCGCAATTCTTGTTCTGTCCATGGCTTCTAGTGATTTTTTATGGGCCATGGTGCATTCATCCCAGAAGATAATTTTAGCTTGTTTTAGAAGTTGACCCCGTCCAGATTTTCCTGAGATTTTACATACCGGGAATTGTTGTTCAACGGTAGTTGTAAGGCAGAATGGGCAGTTCGTCCTCCTTCCATAAGTGTGGCTGTAATGCCGGATGATGCTAGTGTCAGTGCGATGTATTTTTTAGCACGTATTTCCGCCAGTATTAGATTTATTAGAAACGTTTTACCGGTGTCTCCATGTTCTGAATGAAGTTCAAATACTCGACAACAGATGGCGCCACTACACAATTTCCAAGTTGAAGGGTTGGAAAAGACCATATATCTTTAAAAACACGCCCTTTAGGTTAAAACGGGAACTTTCTTGTTCGAGGGGGGATAAAGGGCTATCACACTGTATAAGTCCCTTTATCGTGCCGGAACTCCTTTTTAAGTTTTATCGGCACGCACATTTTATTAACTTAGTTTTATTATATATAATGATAATGATTTTATTCTAATACACTTATAATATTGAATCGGCTGTCGTCGTCCGAATCGTTACCGAATTTTCGGTATTGTTTGCAGTACACGAAAACGTCGAGGAATTTTCTAAACCGAGTGTACCCGTAAACAGTGACGGACTGGGATTCAAATTCGGCCCGGGATAATACAATTTAGGCGGCCCGTATACAAGCCCGGATTAAGACCTCAAAGGGCCCAGGGTCCGATATTTAGTCGTGCCCCCCCCATCAATGAAAAAAAACCAATTTTTGTTCTAATCCCCGCTCGAACCTTATAATATTGGCTGCATTGACGTACGCGTAACTTTATAAAACAACACAGTCAAATATTATATTAGGTACAATAATTGATCGATTAATTTTTGTTCCGTAAATACCCGTTAAAACATTAAGTTTTATGCCTGTTAAATAAATATACAATTATACAAATTTAATGAATAGTATTACACCTATGTATTTCATTTAAAATGACATATTTATTTAATATTTTTGTTGACCGTTGTCGGCACTCGTCAGTGGTTATCTCCCGGGAAAAACCATATAAATATTCTAAAAATAAACAATAATCGAAAATACCGTTTGGTAACGTTTGCTCGTTGGCGGTGATCGGGAAGCGTATTACCAAACCCTAGAGTGTCACAGCGCCGTACATTAATGCATCGTCCTCATTGGCTAATTTTGAATTTCGCGCCACAGAGTTATATATATAATAGGATAATAATCATAATAATAATAATAATAATAATAATAATAAAAAAAAAATAATAATAATAATAATTTAAATGTATGTTCATTTATTTAAATTGAATATTTAACATAATAGTAGTAGGTTCAGTACATTTGAACTTTAATGACTTTTACCATGTTTTTAGCATTCATTTGATTTTTTGCTACATTTAATGAAAGATTATGAAGACGCTTTTTACTCAATACTTTATTAATTTTGTTACTTGGTCGTCGTCCAGCTGATATTCGTTTGGATCCTTTAGTTACACCTGCTTTACATCTACTAATAGATGTTGGCTATCATTGATAACGCGTATTATAAAACTCTGTGGCACGAAATTCAGAATTAGCCAATGAGGACGACGCATTAATGTACGGCGCTGTGACACTCTAGGGTTTGGTAATACGCGATCGGGAAGGTGATAACGGAACTGCGGCATATTATACATTTATAATTTAATTTAAAATGACCTCTGTAAAGTACCAATTTGATGATGCAATTTGCTACCGGAAACAAAGTATGACTGTAGAGATCGGAGCACTGTTTCTGGTAAAATTTTTTGGTACAGACATGATAAAAAAAAAAACACATCATATTGTACTCGTAAAACCAATAGATTCTTTGCTCCGCTCAGAATCTAAAAAAATATATATATACAAATTATCACTTGAAAAATTATGGGCCCTTTATACATGTGGGCTCCGGAGACGTGGCCCCCTTGGCCCCCCCTCTTAATCCGGGCCTGGTCTATACGAATATTAATCAACGCCAACTCAACACTAAGCGTAGTTCTTCGCCCATATTCAACCCCAATTAAAGTTTAAAGGCACAAAAATTAATACACTAATTAACATTATTCATGCACGGTGCAAAATCATAATATGTTAAAATATTACATTGCATTTAATTGTTGAGCCTCAAAAACAAAAATTACCTCTTTTACGAATAATCAAATACGTCAAAATGTATAATCGCTATAAATCGAAAGAATTTTTTCTTCTTCTTTAATACAATATAAAGTTACATATTTGGTGAATACGTCAAGATTTTATGGCCGTTGGTTTCAAAAATTACAAAGAATCGACGGTAATCGCTTTTTGATCGCGTTTTTGTGTAAATTGTCGGTAGTTTTTTCGTGACCTTGTGAGAGTAAGTCGAAAAATGAGCGCTTTAAAGTACCGACCAGATTTGTTATCGGAAACCAGGCATGACTGTAAAGATCGGAGCACTCTTTCGGGTAGAATTTTTGGGTATAGATTTTTTTTTTTAAAAAAAACACATAATTGCGTAAAATCTAAAAAAAAAATTCATTTAAACATATTCCAACCTTTAGAAAGTCAATTTTTTTTTTTTTTACTTTTATTAAATCTATACGAGCAGGCGGATTTATAAACTCCAAATTTGCGTGGATCCCTCGGGCAATCATTGATCGGAATCGGACACCCGGTCAACAATAACCGAGTACGTGAGCTCCAAAAACCGCATTATATCTTTTTAAAATCCTACATCAAAGTGTGTGCGTGATTCGCGAATATAATAATTATTAAACTACCTTATCTACACAGCAGTATATTAATCACCCCCGACCGTTGCGCAAACAACTGTAATTTACATAAAAAAAAAAAAAAAAAAAGAAACTCGCTTTTAATAAATATATAGTATATTAAATCGTAAGCAAAAAAAAAAATTTTTTCCCGGAGTATTTATGTTTATTACGACTCGTTATCACGGTCGACAGCGTGGCCGACGTTATCCAAACGTATTAATGAAAATGAAATTAATTTAACGACAACAGCAGAAGTCTAGAAAAATGTCGCTACAGCGATTACAGTTGCGACCCGTTTGAAGTTTAAAGTTGACACGTCGCTGTAATATTATAGCGTCCATATCGTATAATAATATATACTCTCAAATACCACGTTTGAGTAGTATTCCGAATACATTGGCTATTTGGTATATGTTATTTATATATTCCGAGTACCCATTTTTCGAAAGTATTCAATACAATAAGTGTTTGAATATTTTTTTAAATTCAATTAAATAGTACACAGAATATTTTATGAAATTTATAATGACAATTGTTTCAAAATTTGTTGAACTCGATTTTGCGAGCACGCGCAACAACCAAAATTTCTTTGGAAATAATTTTCTTATATACACCATTGCAAGTGCGAGCGCGCGTTTGTCAAAAGACCGACGGACTACGGCAAGTATTGATTCTAGATTTTTTTTTTTCCGATTAACTTTTAAAAAGTATATAACGAGCCGCGGGGCCGTGTTGTGGATACCACGGCTTAAGCGAATTACTCGCGGATAAAGATTTTAGAGTTTTGTTTTAAATTTGAAAGCAATTCGTTGCATTCGATAAAACGATTCTGAGCGGAGCTTCGGCGCGTAATACAATAATTAATTAAAATATTTTTATCGGGCGATTGCGGTGTCATACGTATATGATGACGAAAATTTTAAAATTATCTAAAACAAAAATTGTACTGAGCTATTAGACGTAAGTGAGTTATATGGGCCGGTTAAATATTTTTGCCTCCCCCCCCCCTTTCGAAAACTGAAATGACGCCGCTGGATATACCGCGATATATTTTATATTATATATGCATATACGCGTACAATTAAAATGTTTTATTTTTTTTTTTCATGAATATATATATATAATAATAATATATGTTTGATACGCTCGTTGTTATTTATTTATTTTTCTATTGTTCAATGCGCGCCGATTATGCCGTATTCTATAATAATATATAGTTAAACACCGCCTCGTAGAGATATAATATTATATCCGCGTATAAGCGGACGCCGCCGCGGTGATGAGACGCGGCGATAACCATCGCAGATTTGCTACTACTACAATATAATATTTATTATACCGTATTCGCGCGTATACATTAATATTATAATAATGTGCTACTACTATTTTAGTGCTTATATATATATTGTATTGTGTATTTAATATATACCACAATTCTCGTAAAGCGAAACGATTGTTTTGTTTTATTATTATTATTTTTTTAGATTTTCTGCGTCGATCGCAATATACAGGGTGTGCTGAATTTATTATGAAAATTGTAATTTCTCCGCGCGAGAACCGCGATGATTTTTTTATTTATTTTTTTTTTGAAAAAAATTTCTGTATAATTATTTAGATACTATATAACCGGCGAACTATAACGATATACGATAATATTGTTTTCGACCCTGAGCTAAACTAACGATTTTTTTTTTCTAATATTAATTTCTAGTTTGATATTCCATTGATAAATCAGATCGTATCTGAACTCAAATAATTGTGTAATATAAATAAATCAACTGTATATTTGAGTTAAATGTATATATATATATATAAATTAAAATTTAAAAGGTAACGAGCCGCGGAATGTTGTGGATACCACGGCTTAAGTGAATTACTCGCGGATAAAGATTTTAGAGTTTTGTTTTTATTTTAAATCTGAGAGCAATGACAAGTCGTTGCATTCGATAAAACGATTCTGAGCGGAGCTTACTTTTCTCGTAAATATAGTCTAAAGTCACGTATTTGGTGAAAATTTCAAGTTTCTATCACTATTGGTTTCAAAATTACGAAGAAATGTTTCGATTAAGACGAAATTGCGTTTCTGAGTTATATTTTCAAGTGCTTTTGAGAAAATCGAAAAATGACCTCTCTAAAGTAGCAATTAGATGCGAATTACGAAGTGTGACCGGAGAGATCGGAGCACTCATTCTGGTCGAAAATCTGTACACTGCAGGATAGCAAAAAAAAAAACCTCATTGCAAAAACAATAGATTCATCGCTCCGCTCGGAATGTAAAATTGTAATAGTCTTATAAAAATAAAATAATATGTATATTATAAAAAAAAAAAAACGAGTCTGCTAGTACTCCATAGACATTGACGTGTAAACGTCGCGTGAGCGGTAAAAATGGAACGGATTTGTGAATATTTTGGTATCTTTATTCAAAGTAATTTCGATAATAAATATTATTATTAGTCGCCATGAAAACAGCTTACACATTGCGCGCAATTATAAATAAATTAATATTAATAAATATTATTATTAGTTGTCATTAGCTTACACATTTCCGTATCTCATTTCCCGAGTGTTATACCGCCGCCGGTAATAGACGTTTACACATCAAAAATAATAAATAACAATACATATATATAGATAAAATCAGTATATATTATATAATATAATATGCCTAGTTGTTACATTCTAAAAACGTTTATCAAACACTCTAGGCATTTTTTATTTACACATATAATATTTTTTGTATAATATATACTGATTTTAATGTACGCATTGTTAATTATTATTAAATTTTATAATATATATATTATTTCAATATTTATATGACTTTTTTTTTTTGTAGAACGTGACATTTAAAAATTGGAGGGGAAAACAGTTTATTACACTTTTCCAAAGTTTTAATCGCATATTCATTATTTAATAATTAGATATAGTTATCTATATCTAGAGAATCGTACACACAAAACGCATTTTCGTAAAACCCTATCACAATAAATATTCATCTTCATTCTACAACGTCAGAATTAATATTTCAATCGAAAAAGTCCTTTTTGTATACTATTTGTACTGAGTACACGCTTGAATCGAAATTTTAAATATCATTTTTATTCGTTTACTATTTTAATAATATCCCTTTTACCTACGCTCCTGGGCGCGAGGTCATCCATCCCTTCTTAAATACGCCACTGCAGCAATAATGTGCGTTTTCTCTACGCTGATAGTATTAATTCGCGCTCGAACTTTGTCCGAGGGGATTTGCAGGCGTCGCGGAGACGACCTCCGCCTGCAGGATATATTACTATAGAAACGTGGTGTATTTTAATGGTGTTTTACGACGTTTTCTATGCGTGGTGTCACAGCGAGAAATCGTAAAACAACAGCAAACAGCGACAGCAAACACGTATGCACACACTGCAATACCGTATATTACACCTTTTTTGGGTAGTAAAATTGAAATTAGTTTTTCCGGCGGGCCCAGGTGGATTTTTTTCCCCTGTCGAGCTAATTATATATATATATAATATATGTATATACGCGGCGAGGTTCTTCTCGCTATTAAGTTTTACGGCCGACCTCGGAAATGAAGAACAGAAGAACAGAAGAAACACGAGAAAAGAACAGAGAGGAAAAAAACCCGTGAGCACACGGCTATATACGATATAATATACTAATTATTATGTCTTAATAATTTTTTTTTTTTTTTTTTGCTACGGGTGGCGGGAAGGAGTTGTAAAAATTTAATAATTCTCGTCGCCGAAGAGATTTAACGGGTATTTATAATACGTGTACGGTGTCACGTCGACCCTGACAACGCGAAACGAACGAACGCCAAGTGGTTTTTTTTTCTTCTTTTCGTTTTACACGCGGCCAATATTCGTCGAAACGATCGTGTTAAACGGTCTCGTCGGCGAGACGAGCCGAGAATAGCACATTTCGTTTTCGTACCTACTATATCTGTGAACACAATAATATTGCGTTATACCTTCTAACTCGTTGGTATCGTTAACTCACTACTATTATAAATTCGTTATTGACGAGATAATATTTATAAACACTGCAGAATTAAAAGAGTTAACGAGCCGTGGGACGTCGCGAATGTCGCTTAAGCGACGAATTACTCGGGTAAAGATATTTTTGAGTGTATTGTTATCACTATACATAGGGCTAGGATACGTAATACGCATCGGCATATTTTTTTGCTTTGCAACTTCTGATCACTGTTTTTGTTTGAAATGTCCACGAATTAAGTCATAATGCGAAGCAAATGGTGTTTATTTGATTTTGCGTATTTTTTGCATATTTTGAATAATAAAATGCGTATTATTGCGTATTTCAACGGCAAACACGTAAAGTGCATGTCTTATGGTATATTTTAGCCGTGGTAGTTGGTAAGTGGAGAAAACAGAATATTACAGAAAAAAAAAAATACTCAAGTACATATAATATAGTATATTATAGCTACGTAAGTATTTATAATTATTTCATTTATATCTTATCTTAATTGTCATAAACTCGTATAATTACAACAGATTCTTCTACAATTATTGCAGGCGTTTGAGTTGTCGTAGTCCTCGTTTTATGTCAACATGATTGTTTCATGTAATAATTTCGAATAAAATTAACAGTTTATAGTAAATATTTTCAATATTTTAGAATTTAAAAATTTTGTTTTCGTATTTTGCGCCATATTTTTCACATTTTTTGTTGCGTATTTTTAATAAATCGAACGCATGATTCACCATTTTTTATTGCGTATAAATCCTAGCCTTAGTTATCACAATATAAATTTGAAAGCAACGATAAATCATTGCGTTCGATAAAACGATTTTGAGCGGAGCTCCGGTGTAATATTTTAGGTATACACAACAAAAACTCTTAAATACTTCGAAACCTATAATTGCTATAAATAGTCCAAAATTAAAAGAAAGTTTTTGTGAAATTTTTTTTCCTTAATGTAATAAACAGTCACGTATTTGACGAATATTTCAAATTTCTTTACCCATTAGTTTCAGAATCACGAAGAAATAATAAATGTAATCGATTTCGACGAATTCGCGTTTTTACCGTTTTCATGTGATTTTTCCGTAGTTTTTGAGTTCCGTTTTTAGGCGTTTTGAAAAAATCAAAAAAAATGACCTCTCTAAAGTACCAACTAGATGCAAAATGCTACCGGAAACAAATTGTGACTGTGAAGATCGGAGCACTCCGTCTGGTAGAATTTTTCGGTATAAAAAAAAAAAACACAGCTTTGTAAAACCAATAGTTTACTCGCTCCGCTCAGAATCTAAAATAAAAATCATTGAGCCCCACCAAATACATACATTTGGACGATTGTTTGTATTCGATTAAATAATGTTATAATTACTATATTCCGATATACGTATTGTTGAAAACTAGTAAAAAAAAAAAAAAAAATTATTCTAAAAATATTTGGAATACTTTTTGTGTGGTGTTCAAAAATGCTTAGGGTGAATAATATATTGTCACGGAATATGCATATTCTGATTTTTTTTTTTTTCGAAATATGTGTTCCGAACGGTTTTTAAAAGTGGTATTCTACCCGAACCTGCTAAATACACTACTAGTACAGGGCAACCTGCGGCTCTTTCGATCTAAAGTTGCGGTTCTCCAGTTCCATACGCAAAAATTAATTATTTTATTATCAAAAACAATATACGTAATTTTACACGTTATTTTTGTCGCTTTTGGAAATCTATTATATAATAGAATAGTGGGTCCAGAGTCCGTCGACCGAAATTAATGTGGCAGAAAAAATCGCGAGTATTATTTCTTCCAAGACGTTTTATCATCTAAATACCCTGTTACGGATTGTGGTTTTCCACTCGGTACCGTTGGCTCGGTAGGTAGGTGATAGGCGGGTCTCCGGTTCGATTCCCGCCCGTCGGCGGCCAATTCGTGGTAGATCCGTCTCCGTCGGTCCGTTTTTTTTTCATTTTTCCGTCGCCTATATTCGTCGTATATTTACTTACAGTTTGTCTTATCACTGTATATTCTATAATCATAATCAAGACTATCTAAGACCGAGACCACGGTAATGTTTTATTATCATAACTATATGCCTATTTCAATGTTTTATCACAGAATAAAGTTTTATGCTCAATTCAATGGTTTTGTATTAACGCAGCTTACAAAAAACATGGTATGATGCCTAGCCTGCGAACGCCATATTTGCCGTAGGCAACCGCGGAGGGGGAGGATCAATTCATATACTACTTTAATACGGGCCAATAATCGCTACCAAAAACGATATTCACAGCAGAGCGAGGCACACCTAGTATTAAATAATACATCACAACAATAACTCGATAGTAACCGCACAGCGCACAGGCTATCGTAGTAAAATGTTTATTATTAGCCATACGACGAGTTAACAATGCGACCAAAGTCCAAAAGTATACGATAACGACTATTTTTGTACGACGAATTTAACTTAATAATATAAACTCGAAACAACGAGTTATGATGAGCCAGATTTAACGAAACTTTCAAAAGGCATGCAAACCCAATGCTCCCGTTGATGTAACTGTCTGCTATTGAATGCCTAACTGTATAGTTATATTATTGGAATAATTAATTTATTATTACTGCTAAAATACTTGAATACGTTTTGTGCTAAAAATATTTGATATGTTTTTATATAATACGAATACATATTATTTCGTGTTTAAAGTCGTTTATTTCAAATCGATAATCAAATATATATATAGGTCTATAAGCAAATACTGTAATGTCGAAACGAAAATGTTTAGTAGTGGCTCTTGAAAACTGGGAATTTTTGTAAATTGTAACTTTTGGTTCTTCCTTCTCAAAATGTCGCCGACCCCTGCACTAGTACATAGTCTACTATGAACTGTTACGGATTTTAGTGTACGTATAATCACTAAACGCAACTATATTAGCATTAGATTTAGGAGAATTCGCTCGGCCGATTACTGTCCTACGGTATACAGTGGTATTCAAAGTGTGCGTCGCCACTACCAGAGTGGTGTCGCGTGAGTCGGTCAAGCCGTATGGCGTAGGAAAATAATAATTAACGATTAATCGTAATATTATACGGATGATATAGCGAAATTTTAATCAATCGATTTATTTTATTCGAAACACAAAACATTTGATTTTATTTTTTTATTTTTTTTTGTAAATAAATTTACACACGAGCATTCACAGAGTACTATGTTTTTTTTTTTTTTCTGCCATTATTATAATAATTTCGGATATCGCGTCTAAATACTGCGTGTACGAACACCCCGATTCCAGTCGACTTCTGTGTACACTGGATGTGGTCACAACAGCGCCGTACCGCTGTTGCACGTGCCATCGCGGTAGATTGGTTACAGTTTGTTACCGTGGGTAACTGCATATTATTGCACTCGTTGTTCTTTTGTTTGTTTTATCGTTAGCCGTGGAAAATCGTTATATACGACTTCTGTACAAACGACGCGTACACACACAACATTATGAGCCTATATGGACACGTAGTCCAATCAAGGCTTAAAGTGGAAAAAAAATTCTAGGGGGCTAATAACCGCCTATATAGTTTTAAGCTTTCCATATGGCATATATCATTATATATCAATATATCATATATTATGTATAATGTATATGTATATACTGCAGTGGCGGTTTTAAGGGGGGAGGGGAATAGGGGCAATCACCCCCCCCCGTGGTATTTTCTTATACACACAATACGTATGTATAACATTTTTTAAATCGACAATATTTCTACTGCCTGGTAGGTTAATGCCTAGTCAACTTCACTATCACAATTTCCAAAAAAATTTTATCAATTGTACATAACATTTATGCATATAATACACTAATGCATCAATGCATTTGTCTATTTTAATTAGGAGAGGGTAGACTTTTTAATTCCCCCTCTTGAAGTTTGGACAAAACCGCCGCTGATATACTGAATGATTTTTTTAAGCATGCCCATTGCTCACCTTACTTATAACCCTGAAAATTAACATATTTGAAATATATTTCATGAAAAATTTAAAGCACTTATAATATTACCTTTTTATAAACATTTGATATTTTGAAAGAGAATATTTGTTTCATAATATTATGTACATATCTATAAAGTTATAAATGGCAGGTTGCTATTTAAGAAAACTAAAACCTAAAAAAATCACCTGGATAAAATATACTAAATAGTATAAAAATTATTTCATAAGAATATAGTGTTCTTAGTGCTTTAAATTGTAGAAGAAAAAAATTTAAATTATACATTGTTAAAATGTGTGGTGAGCAATAGGCATGCTTAAAAATGCACACTGTGTGTGTGTATATATATATATAGCTCAATTTATTTAATAAAGAGCTATTTTAAAATAAAACAATTATAAAGCACTTAAATAGGGACATAAATTATATTATTTTTTTTTAGTACTGTTTTGTATATATTATAGTACTATATCATGGTAAAAACTATTTTTATCGGAATTCTGAATTATATTGATTACTATTTGTTTATAATTTGAGCGTTCCGGCGTACCTTATGGAGAAATCGTTAAAGGGGACGCTTTTTAACCATCGTCATAGGTAGGGGGACCGAGTCCTCCTGCGTCCCCGCCACTTTAACCCTTGAGTCCAATAATTTGTACGGATAAACTTTGATAGCGTTTTACGCGAACGAAAATACGATATCGACGCGATCGATAAAAAATATTTAAAAAAAAAATTAAAATTAAAACTCCCGGCGAAAAAGTTACAACGATAAAAATATTGCTCGGTAGTCTGCCGAGTTAGCGCGAGTCGATATAATGTCCGGTACTTTTTTTTTTTTTCGTTTAAACACATTCAGACGGAACATTTGATTTACGTTTTTAAATCTAAAATACGTTAAACAATATGATTTATTTAAATTAAACGTTAAACGGTTTAGTGTTTTACCATTTGCTCTCTACGTTTACGTTAACGACGACGACGAGGAGAGAGAAAAAATATACTGGAAAATCGCTGAAATCCTTATAGATTTTTAAAATTTTTTCTTTCGTCCAGAAGATACAAGCGACACGCCCGTGCCGATCACTTTTCTCACGATCCATATACCGTCGGGTCTTCTGTTTATTGTATTTCGCGTAGGTAGCCGAAGTGAATAATATTTTTTTTTTTTTCAGATATTTTAGATATTAAAAAAAGAAAAAGTTATAACAATAAAAACTCGACCCGATCGCGCAGTAATTTTAGTCGATCGAATACAATATTTACTCTTTTGTGTTCCAGAACGAAATTACAACTGGTCGAGTCAAAAGTTTTACTAGAAAAAAGTAACGCGTCGCTTAACTTAATTAAAATCGACTTTACTCTAACGGTTCAACTCGTTAATGTGTAACTTTGCAAGCGTATCTCTATCTCCGATGACGTTTTTGGGGGAACAAATAATACGATTTTGGGAAATGCGGTTAAAAAAGGCGGAACTCGGTGGCGGCGGCAGAAGTTTACCACAAATTAACCGGCTTAGAGCCAGTGATATTTAGCGAAGTGACACGCTTATGTTATTACGTACCTGCTGTACACACACACACTTATGAATAAAAACGCTTTTATTTTATTTTATCACTTTAATTTCACCCGAAATAACACTAACCGCAAATACACAGCTAACCGTATAATAGTATAATAATAATACGATTCCGACGGAGACGTAGCAATAAGTAAATTTACAATATTTTGTAAACTCAAATCCCCAATTACAAATTATAAATAATAATTTGTAAAAACGACGGGATACAAAATTAATTTTTTTTTTTATTATTTATTAAAGGTTTAAACGCGTTTCTTAGGCGCTCCTCGATTATTACGAAATATGCATTGTGTTCCGAGTCAAAAATAAATAAATTAAGTACTCGAAATCCGGTCGCAATATGGTTCGACCGCGCACAAGATGTCCTCCGAGAATGTTAAACTTTTCGTGTTATCGTATATTACGTTAATATTGTATTATAGCGTACAGTAATTCATTACCAGATTTAATATTTAAATCGTAAATTTTTCTGCGGACTATTCAGGTGTGAACAGGCTAAACAGGTGCTAGGTATGAAGAACATACCTGTAAAAGATATCCGAATAACGAATGTGTAAGTAAGCTTGTTCCCGCGCACGGTAGGTGCTTTGTACATATTTTTTTCGTAAAATTAAAAAATAATAATATTTTTTTATCCGCGTGAAATCGCAGGATAGCCGCAGTCCCGCCGTCGTTGACAAAAGACTCGATGAGAATTTCTACAACGCAGCGCATTGTTCCGACACGTTCGGTTAATTGTTTTATTGTCATTAAAATAATTTAAGTACATCTAGACACAGCGGTTTTGTGTAAAATACAATTTCACGCGTATACTTGTATGCGTAAAAAAACAGCAGACTGAAAACCATACGGCGGGGATGGGTCGTTCGCGAACGATTCGTTCAAAACGAACGAATCGTTACAGTGAACGAATTGATTCAGATTCAGAAGAAAAGAACGTTCATTAATTCATTTCGTTCGATGATGAACTTGACTCTCGTTCGTAACTTCATTTGAATCAATCTACACGACCGTGTACCGACCGAATCATATTTCATATATCACTTTATGGCTTATTATGATTTTTGATTCCAGTTCGTATTTAAATTATTATCACAGCTCTGCTATCAATACTAAATGTTGTTTTATGTATTTATTACGAACTTCTGCTTATTATCATACATTATGTGTGACACGACATTACATTTTTACAATGATTATTTGTACACTAAAATGCATGTATAGGTATTGCACATTAATTTAAATCTGATTTTTTTCAACTCAGTTGAACTTTGGATTGTAGGTCATTTACTAAAACTAACTTTAAATATTTTTTTTCCTATATAGTCTTAGAAAAATATCCAGCAGTCAGATATACGATTTGACGATATTTTAACAGTTCTGACCCAAAAACCAGAGTTCAACCGATTTTTGCCTAACCAATTTAAACTTATTAAGTAGGTATTTCAAAAACGAATGATTGATTAATTATTATTAATTTGATCACTGATTGAATTATAAATCATTTTAAATCAAGTGAACCGATTGAATCAATGAAGGAATCATTTTAGTGAATCGATTCAAATGATTCGAATCATTTAAAAGATTCATTTTTCTCATCTCTACCATACGGTCTAAGACGGTATTATTTGGACTGGTATACGTGTGTGAAACGCGATTATTTGTTCGGCGGAAAGTATTGCGGTCCGGTTTCGGTACGGAATTTAATACGTTAATGGGCAGTGTATAGTGTATTGTGTGGAGAAAATGAGGGAGGATATGTTGAGATGGTTGAAGAGGATGTGAGAGGTGTTACGGCAATGAATGTAGAAGGGAGAAAAGAGAAAGAACAGACGGAATTGAGAACGATCTGGTGTGATTGTACAGGTTAGTGTGCTTTATGAAGGTGTGTAGGACTAGGGTGGCCGGATTCCATGTAGTCGGAAGTGTAAGTCGAAAAAGATGAAAAATCATAACGTAAATGTCACACACACTCTGTGTTGCAGTTACACGAAATATATAAATTTTATTCTAGTGAAATTGCGCAACAGTTATTGCTCATATACAGGTTCATACACGTCTTATATCGTGCAGATTTAACACGTCTTTTGTACACTTTTATAAATTATTATTTTCACGTTAGTCAATTAAATTAGGAAAAAATATATATATATGTACGAAACGTAATTACATTTTAAACAACATACACGTTTTATACTGCACACGCGATCAAATTATTTGTTCCAAATGTATATTTTTAACCAAATTTTGTTATATAATTATCGTAGATAGGAGGTAATAATTATTATTATTTATTCGCCTCTATATAATATTATGCTATATAACTGTAAATAATTATTATTCAGAGTTATAATTTTGCGTAATCACAATAGTGTAGGACACTGTCGAAAGACCGACGAAAACAGTATAGATACGTAATATAGTATAAAAAATAATAATAATAATAATAATTTTTTTTTAGAATATTCAAAAATACAATTTTATATTGGTAATATGTTGAAAAAGAGTACTGAAATAATATCGTATTATTATATACGGGAAACGGCAGCGTTTGATATAATAAATAAATGTATTATACACGGAAAATATACGAAATCGAGCAAATCTCAGAAATGTTGGCCTGTATACATACAGACGTGATCGACGTTCTTTAAGCCAATCTACGTGTAATACATCAAAATTTGAATATTACACACAGTACAGTACGATTTATTATTATAAAATACATTTCTATATAAATGTCAATTTTAAGACGGGCGGTACCATTCGATAATATTATTATGTCTGAAACGTTTCGTCTATACTTTCACGTATTATTACTTTTAAATTTGTTTCATTTTTTTTTCTCTCTAATTGACACGATAATATATATAGATAGGTACGTTAGATAATTGATAAAAATCGCGTGAAGTCATATTATAATATTTAAATAATCATTCATCAAACCCGTCGTGTAATACTTATACTGAAACATCCGTGCAATCACACAGATAAAACAGCGGTCTTTAAACTACGATCCGCAGCCTCCTGGGAGTCCGTGACATTCTTGCAGCTGGAAGTCCACGGTGCTATCGGTACACGACATACGTGTGTGCAACAATCCGAATTATTCGGTTAAAAATTTGAAAGTACATTATACTCGATTTATCAAAACTAAGTACACTCTTCTGTTCCAGATACGAGTGAAAACCGAATCAGACGTCCTTTCGAAATTCGTCTCGAATAAACGGGCTGACATCGCGTCGGAAGACGACTCAGTCTCATAAAAATTTCGACAAACAACTTGTAGGTAGTTTAAAAATACAATTTAATCTCGGAATTCGTTAGAAAATTTCTGGTCGCAACCGTACGAAGAGATCGTCCGGAATAATATCGATTGAAGCTCTGAAGTATAATAAAAACCAGTCGCGGATCCAAGGGGGGGGAAGGGCTAAGGGTCTTTAGACCCCCCCCTTGGGCTGTAGTCATTGCTTAAAAATTATATCCATACGTATAAATAAATAGGTATAATTTTAGATAGCTGATCATCGTAATATATATCATAAAAACAAAATATTAGAGTTGACGCGTAAAATCAAGATACGTATAATGAAAAAATAATTATTCAACGTGTATTTTTTTATCTCTACCTAAATATGTGATTTATAATAAAAAAAAAAAATTATAATATTGGTTATAATAACGTGTGATATTTTGTAGAAAAAAAAAATCGAATTATCGTACGCAGGGGCGCATTAAGTGGGGGGCAAAGGGTGCGTTTGCCCCGGGCGGCAATTTTTAGAGGGCGGCACACTGATCATGGACATTTGGAATTATATGTTTTAGTCTGTTGGAATTTTAATCTGTACTGTAAATTTAGGGGTGGCAAATTATATTTGCCCCCCTCCCATCCCTAAATATTGATTCTTAATGCGCCCCTGATCGTACGACTAGTATATAATTGAAAACTATTAAAAATACTACCGTGTCGTACAGCTATGCAATATTATAAAATTGACTTCTGCGCCGTCCGGAAAAATAAAAATCTCCCGAGGATTATTTTTTTAAAATTTATGTTCAATCTAATTCGTGCGAAAACAATTTATAATAATAATATTATTTTTTACACCTTGGCTGCAGCTCATCAGCTACGCTGCAGTACCTATATACCCTACACGTATAATTGAAACGCGCGTATATTTCAAAAACTTTTTAATTTTCTGATAAACCGCGTATGAACCTATAGCACACGTAGATCAATAATAATATTAATAATAATAATTAATATTTATTATTATTATTATTAATATTGTTGATTCGTACCGCGTATATACCAGTATTTTCAAACTCCAACACCGATTCGTACGCTTTCTCTTCACAATAAATCGGTGATATTTAAACGCCGATTCAAATTTTATATAGGTACGCGTAGTATAAAATAATTAGAAATGATTTCAATACGTGTTTGTTACGGCGTATACCAATGCTGGGCAAGTTAATGAATTTTTTTAACTCAGTTAAGTTAAGTTAGTAGAAAAAAATAGTAGAAGTTTAAAGTTAAAAGTTATTTTTTTTCCTCAATAACAAGTTAAGTTAAGTTAAGTTAATAAAAAAATTATTAACTTATTAACTTAAGTTAAGTTATTTTTTTTTCAATATAAGATTTAAGATATACGGTTATAACTAAGTAAAATTCGCTTCTCGTGGGGTACGGGCTATTTAATTACCTGAAATTTACAATAGTTTAATGACTTCTAAGTACTACGGTAAACGCTAGTGTGGATTTTATTTTTCGTTGAAAAATGGCTCAGGTTCTGTACTATAAATTGTGAATATCAAAAACATTGTCAATATTATCGTCAAATATATACTAACATGACAACTTTTTTATTATTATTATTATTTAACCATTTTGACAGTAGACTGTATGAAATTAAAATTATCCTTTATTTAAATTATCAAAATCAATTATTTTAATATTAACTTAACTGAGTTTTAGTTAAAAGTAACTCGTTAATTTAAAGTTAATATAACAAAAAATAAGTTAAGTTAATAAAAATAAAATATAAAAAATTAAGTTAAAAGTTAAAATTAACTTAACTTTTAACTTATTGACTCGTTAATGCCCAGCCTTGGCGTATACTATACAGGAGGTTACTCACCAGTTCTTTTTTGTCCGCCGGCAATTTCATGTGGGACGCCAGCTCGAATATCGGTAACGGGAACACCATCGGTTTGGGACGCCGGAGCGGCGGGTCCTGCCTGCGGACCATGTCCATGAAACCGTCGATGACGCCCGGGCTGGGATACAGTTCGATGTCGGACGGCAGCACGTAGTGCGTGGTGGCCGACTCGCGGGCCACGTTCCGTCCCACGTTGACCGGGTACAGCAGCTTCTTTTGCGTCTTGTACACGGCCGACCCGTTGGTCCACGGCGGCGGCGCCGAACAGTTGGCCACCGGCGCGTCGATCTCGCGGTCCGTGTGCGGCACCGACTTGGGCACGTGCCCCGAACCGAAGTACATGTGAAACGTGACGTACTCGGCTATCAGCGGCGAGCCGCACTGGCGCAGGTACCGGATCGCGGCCAGAGTGGGCAGAAAGTCGGTGCCCGGCGTGTACATCGCCACCGATACCGGACCACGCCACCTGCAACGATTACATCGTTTTTTTTTAGACACTTTTTTTTGTTTTTCTCGTTTATCCGCGCGGAAAAATATGTTTTCTTTTAAGAATGTTTTCTCGTAGAAACACGTTTTCACTGCACAGTATACGGCAGAGCACTGTAAACCGCGGCCCACTGGCCGTGTGCCCACGGGCCAATTTTTTTATGGCCCCCCCCCTCTTCCCAGAGGCGAACGCAGGTAGGGGTTTTGGGGGTTCGAACCCACTCCGAAACGTCTGAGAAAATTTGAAATGTATGCTGCGACATATACGTAAGATAATATATAGTACATAATAATTTTACATTTTGTCAAAAACCCACCCCGAAATTTATTCCTGCGTTCGCTCCTGCCCCCCCCTCCTTCACACGAAGGTGTTAAATTTAAAACAATTTATTTAACAATATAACTGTATGTGCGTATGAGATTTTTCTAAAATTTAATCGAATCTGGCGCATTAGTCTACGATTTTACATTTTTTTTTTTTTTTATATACTCGTATTTACACGTAAAACAACACTGGTGTGAAGTGATACTATAAATTGAATAATAATAAAATTATTAGTATTGTATATCATATGTAAAATTTGTTTTTTTTTTAAATTAATATGAACCTCGATGAAAATATGAAAAAAAAACGAGTCTGCTATGTACTCGAGACACTGATGTGTAAACGTCGCGTGATCGGTAAAAATGTGATCGGGATTTGTGAATATTGGTATTTTTATTCAAAGTAATTTCGATAATAAAAAATTATTATTAGTCGCCATGACAACAGCTCACACATTGCGCGCAATTTATAATTGCGTTTAAATTAATTAATATTAATAAATATTATTATTAGTCGTCACGGCAACAGTTTACACATTTCCACATCCCATTTCCCGTGATTTACTCTCATATACCGCCGTCATAGATGTGTCTACACATCAAAAAATTTAGCCCACATGGTTGAAAAAGTTGCCGACCCCTGCTATTATACAGTACAACGGGTACACGTTATAAAAGTGACTCGGAAAAGAATAATAATAATAATAGAGGAAACGTAGAATACCGACAAAATTTCGATAATAACTGGTAGGTACCGGAAATCACAAAAAAAATTGCGCTAGAAACGTTTAGACTTTTTGCGAAACAGATTAAAAACATTTGCTTCGCAACAAATCCAAAGAGTAGCAAAAGAATAAAAAATTACGACGTCCGAGTCACATAGTTGCGATGTACATAATTATTATTTTGCCCTGTAAGAAAGTTATAAATTTTGCATCCAAGTATATTATATTTCTTTCCACGCGCAGTTATAATGGTCAATTAACTTTATATTAAAGCTGTACTCGGTTATAGGAGGCAAAACGTACAATATACGAAATAAAAACCTATCGCAGTAATGGAACAAAAAAAAATGCTTTTAATACACGAAAATGCCACTGTAACAATGAGATCTGAGAAAGTAAAAATTTATCCGATAACGATTATTATAAACGCGAAAAATAATTTACCAAATAATACGTTTTTAAATTACTCAAAAAATTATTTCTTATAAAATCTAAATATTTATCTGAAAAAAAAAATCAAAAGCTGTTCTATTCAATTTATTACGTACACTGACGCTCTGTTAACAGAAACACGTTTAGGAAATATTCATCGATAATAATTCGCTACGGTGTTTGTGAAAATCGACGAAAACAATATTTCCATTTATAAAGAGATGTAGTTTTTATAATACGCATTATGGAAATTATCGTTTTCGATCCCATTAATATTTCGTATTTAGTCGCGAGCATTTCGTTTAAGAATTAGCTACGCATATTCTTTTATCTATAGATTTCGCATTCGTTTCATAGTGAAAACGTTACAAAGTCCTCGCTATACACGAGTAATTAAAAACACTTGGAAACAGTACGCGCGTCTCTAATTTAAAAATTGTATTCGAGTAATCTACAGTATCTTGCCCGTATGTATAGAATACAGAAGAGGAAGATTATACGGAATTTAATTCGATTTGAACACAAATTTATGTATTCGTAATTTACTGTGTCCACTAAAAGTGTTAGTTAAAGTTTTTAAAACAAAAAAAAAAAATTGTGATAGAAAATTTCCTTTTTAATATTATACAGTACACGCGAAACTTCGTATACGGACCCGTACGAACAATATTTTGATAACACTCGAGTGCGCTTTGTGATTAAAATATATGCATGCACGCGATTTCTGACAATTAATAATTTACAAGTAACACGCGACGAAGGGTGGTGCTTAAAATAAATTGGAACTCGAGACCTTACGCTTGACCCAGTTGCAGTTACGAACATTGAAACGGCTTTTTGCGCGCGCTGCGAAAAATAAAAATTTGCTCTTGCGCCTTTATTTAACTCTGCAGTGGCGAAATTACCTTGGACTCGGAGGGATCCCTGAAAAGGACCTTATAAATACAGTTTGTGTATAGGAAAATTTCAGCCACGCCACTGTTACTGCACGATTCGTCTGTCTCTTAATACGTAACGTAATAAAAGCGGCAGAAAAATCCGATTTGACTACATCAGACGCTCTTTACAGCAAAGTTTTACACGGATAACATTAAGTGACTCTGATCCACTACCGGCAACAAAATCATAGCAGAGACAGATGTGGTTTCTATGTGTTTTTTTTTCTCCTGACGCCCATCGAGACGAAGACGACGAATACGTCAACGAAAACTCCAGCGGGAAAATAAGTTTGTAAATTGTTCGTATACGTTCGATTTATTGATTAGAAACGAATAAAGGCGGAGTCCAGCTATTAAATAGACGGTAATGAGACACCGTTCGTGAATATAAGGGGCGTGTGAGAAATGTAAATTTTTAAGCGTTTTTCACGTATGGCACGCGCGTGCATTTCATCTAAGCGTTATATACTGCAGGGTCGTTCAGAAAAACCATAAATGTATAAAAAAATTTTTTAAATTTTTATGTAGAAAAAAGCTTTTTTTTCAAAGTTTATCGGTGTCTTCGTTTTTTTTTTTTTACACCGACTATTTGCGAAGGACGTTTTAACGGTTCGCTATAATTTGCTACAATCCTGCATTTTCAATATTTTGTCGAGTGCTCGCAGTTTTTTACCTTATCAACTATGCAAAAGAATTTTTTTTTTTTTGTACCTTACATTGAACGTCGTCACCAGTGTTATTGATTGATATACAAACTATGTATATATATATTATTTTTCTTTCTTTGGCTCTTTGTAATACGTTATCAATCGAATGAATGTTTTATTGAAATTTTTCTGATAATTTTACCATAACCAATACTGCCATCAAGGGGGGGGACCATTTGGGCGTGCCACTGACAGATATTGAAGTCTCTAGAAATAGGATTTCAGAGAAAATAAACGTTGACTAAAGATTTTAAAAAGTGTACGGTTTTTGCTTGGTACAACACAATATAATTTTACATAATATAAGCAAATAAATGTTTGCGTTTTAAACGCGGCAATAACGGCGGAATAGAAAAACTAAACGGAAAAATTAACGCCACCGAATTCGTAAAGCAGTGAATACGTGTTTTACCTACGATTTACGACGAAAGCGCGTGTAAAAACGCGCGCGATACCCACTGAACTCAATCAGGGGCGTAATTAAGGGGGGGATGAGGGGATAGATCCCCCCAGAGCCTTTTTTTTAATCATGTATAAAAAAAAAATAACTGAAAACTGTCGTCATCTATTGTAGAGTCAAAATTTTTCTTATTTTTTCCTATTTTTATACTTTACTTAAAATCGCTTTTTTATTAAAACGTTTAAGTTTCAGTTTAGTATAAGTTTCCCATTGCACTGTAATGAAAAACGAGGGAAAAAAGTCATCCCCCCCCAGAACAAATTTCTAATTACGCCACTGAACTCAATACACGGAACGCGCATTCTGTATAATTCTCGTATACGAAAAATGGACCCCTCTATAGTGAAACGCCAATATGCATTCCGTTTTTGTTACCAACTTCTTTATGTAAAAATAACCGATTTTGGTGCTAACATCAATACTATGAACACGTCGTTTTGTGACGAACGTCTGTTCGCAGGAGAAATTTTTCGTGATCCATGACGTCACTACGGTTTTTATGCTGTTATCAATATACATTTTTCTGTGATAATTCGAAAAATTATGGAATGGAATTTGATTCATGGAAGGGAAAACTGTATTTTGATTATTTTATCAACATAATAATGTAATCAATGATTCTATCATAACAAATTCGAAATTTTCAACAAAACGTTTAATTGCGAAATTTGTAGTTCTGAGTATAATTCAGTGTCGGGTTATAATGAGCACCTTAGAATGATAAAATAAAAACTGACAAAAGTAATGTATATTTTTGTAATAATTTTTTCAGACGGTGGTGGTTTTATTTTCTTAAAAGTTGATCTACCACCTTTATAATTGTTAAGAATTGTACATATAATTGATACATACACTTCGATTAATGTAACTATACGCTAATAGTTGTTTAAGTAGGTATAGTAATAGTGAATCTAACCCGTTTTGAAAATATTTCATTTCTCCTCGGTAAGCTCTTTTCTAGTTGTTTTAAACGAATCCCATTTACTTTTTAACCGAGTTGCCGTTCTCATAGTAATTTCAACTAAATTAAACGATTTAGAAATATTTAACAGAATCAGATGTTTTTACATTCTACTAATACAATTTTATATATATAAAATAAATACAATTTTTAGAGCACAACAAATGAAATGACACTTTCCACTTTCCAAATTATACTTTTATTCTACGAATAAGGTTATCTAACTGTGCTAGGCATACGGATCGTTTTCCGTCGGAATATTTATTGTTATCATTAATTATTTCGTTATCAGAAAAGTGTATATTGATAACAGCGTACAAACCGTACCCGTGACGTCATTGATGACGAAAAATTTTTCCTGCGAAGGGACGTTCGTCGTTTTGTGTCCTGTTGTCTCAGGGCAAATAATAAAATATGATAAATATCATGGAAAAAAAAACTACGTTTAATCGTATCGTCCATGACTTTTATGTGTATGCGTATGGCGGCCTCCTATCCGGGGTCATGTTTCGACTGACATACGCGGTCCGTGTACCGAGAGTTCAGCGGCGGTACCCACCTGTCCACCAGCGGTTCCAAGTTGTCGAGGAACGTGAAGTCCGCGTGCGTGGTGTACGTGATGGATTCGTCGCAGCGGAACCACCTGCGGGCCGGCACGTAGTTGTACAGCACCCAGTAGTCGCCGCGCTGGGCGATCCGCCGGCGGTTGGACTTGTCCTGGCAACCGAGCAGTTCGCGCAGCGGCCGGACGACGCGCGCGGCCGCGTTCGCCGAGTTGGCCATGGCCACCGCCACGGCCACCATGGCGGACGTGTCCGCCGCCGTCGTGGCCGTCGTCGTCGTCGTGGTGGTCGTCGTCGTCGTCGTGGACGTCTGCTGTTGTTGGACGGCCGCCGCCGAGTCTTTTTTCTCCACGGGCGTCCACGGTTCCGCCGCGGCCGCGACCGCCGCCGGACCGCTGCCCGGCAAGGCGTCCGATGCGTCCACCGACGAATCCACCGCCGTGGCCGCCACCGTCTTGGGTTTGATGCGCATCACGTGACCGTCTTCCCGTAACGTCGTCCCTGCAAACCGCGTCACACGTTATGTTTTATATAAGAGTGTAACAGTGTACGGAAATTTATTTCAGCCATTATTGATATCAGTGTTTTATAAAGATAAATATTAATTTATCTAGATAAAGATAAACAATCGATTACAATTTATCTAGATAAAAAAGAATTTTTTTATACTATTATAAAATGTCTAATGTATCAATGATAATTATCGTAAGGATTGAAAAAAAAAAAACTTTATAACCGGTAATGATGAAACTTCACCTTTACGTCTTATAATAACTGGAAAATTAACATTAAACATTTCTACTGGTATAATTATTTATTTTAAACGTTAAAACCAGCTGTATATTGATATTTATACGATATTAATATTATTGTATGCGCGTTTTTCTTCTCGATCGTGATAATAATATTGGTCGATACGCTTTCTGATTGCAGCACACTGAACTATATAATATCATTGTTTCTGTCAAAAGAGTGTACATTCGATGACGAATTTCTTTGATGTATCATTCGAAGGGTCATCTCGAAACACACAAAATACGCGAAAAACATTATATTCAGTGGCGTCTGTATAGAGGGGAAGAATTCCGGGTTAAATTTCCCCCTACGAAGGACCCAATAGGACCATTAAAAAATATTGTTGCGCGTCGGTCGATTTATAATTAACAAATTTTAAAATGTATAAATTAACACTTTTAATGTTACCGTCGACACTATACGACAAACATGCATTATATTTCAATTCATTGTTATTTAATGAAAGCGGTTATGATGAAAATTTTATCAGTGTACACAAAAAAAAAAGTATAGTGAAGATCCGCAGGAAATATTGTAAACGCTCAACTGAGGAGAATTCTACACGAGATGTATCGATAAATTCAATATTTATTCCGTTTTTATTAAATAAAATATTAATTTAAAATTGGTTATTATTTTTTTCGACGGTAAAGAACGAATTGTTTAGCTTTACGCTCACAATTGGCGGAAAGAACGCAATAAAACCCGAAGGAGTCTCAAAATCGCAAATAAAAATACACTTTCGAAATTTTACGTTTTCTAAATTCTAATCGATATTGTGTATAAGAACCGAACTGTTTATTAAATTTTATACAAAGAAAAACGTGTTAATAAGTAAATTAAAAATATTTTATAAAATCGTTTATAGCGAGGATGGTTTGTTTTTACGTTTATCGTTGCTTATTATGGTTTTGTATTGTGAGCGGGTAAATAAATTTTTGAAAATTGTTTAATTTTTAACAAATTCAATTTTAACGGTTGAACTCGAAGCGTATTTTTCCCGACGATGATCAGTTACGTGAAAATGGTTTTGACGATTGGAGAAATATTTCACAACGTCTTACCGGAGACACGAACGCGTTCAATTAATCGCACATTAAAGCGGTTTGTCTAATCGTTCATTAGAAAATATAATGAATTTTCTAACAGTGAACCAATCAAAAAATAAATAAAAGATTGTTACGAATTTTGTGGAACGAACAACGAATCAATTCTTGAAACGTGGTAGAATAGAAAATTTTTTTTAAAAAAAATTCACGAGTTAAAAATGGGAATGGGGTGGCCTCTCGAATCTTTCGGCCTGAAAGTCTGTAAATCGAAAAATCAACGATTCTACGCACCGCAGGTCTAACGAAATAGAAATCACGGAATACAAAAATACGTGGCAATTATGTTATTATAATATGTTTGTCGGCAAAAATCCACGTAATTGACTTCTATAATCGTCGATAGACGGTCGATTATTGCAACATGTATTTCGCAAGGTCGTACATGCTGTTGTAGCGTTAGTATAACTAGTAGTAGTAGTTTTTTTTTCACTGTCTAATCAATAATATTCTCGTTGGTTATAAATAATCGACGAAATAAATAAACGAGACGCCACGTGCGGTTGGGTTTATTTATTCGTTTAAATTATTCGCGCCGCGTTACAATGTCATCGGGTTCGTCTACGTATGGGCGCAGAGAGATTTACGCGCGGAAAAATAATATTGCACGAAAACGCCCAGATCTTCTAAAACGACGCGATCGATCAGTGCTTATTTTATAGTTTTTTTTTGTTTGTTTTAGAAGTGCGTATATACGACTTGGAATCGTCTCCTCCTCTGACTCATCACCAGAGACCGGATTTATGTGCGTTTAATACAGCGGTTCCCAACCTTTTTGACACCATAACCCATAAATCGGGTTAGATATTAGCAATTACTCCCCCAAAAAAAAAGTTCATTTTAAAAATAAAAATTTTAAAAATAATTTACCGAAATTACTATAACCGTATCCAATAAATATATTATGTCGTTAGTCGCACAATGGTATTTTCGACCGCGTTATAATAAAAATAAAAATAATTAGTCTTTGCTTTACCCGTCAGAAAATCCCGTTTTACCCCTTGGGGGGTAATTACCCACCGGTTGGGAACCGCTGGTTTAATAGAATCTAAAAATAAGATATTTTATACGCTTTACTGCGATTTCATCGAAATAGTCTTGTATTATACGCATAAATAATCTTTTTTTTTTTTTTTTGTTTTATAAAAGTGTATTAAATACCGAGAAAACAAAAGTAACAATTTAAAAAAAAAATTATAACAAAGTCGAATTCTATCTTAATCTTTAAAAAAATTACTTAAACAGCAATACTTTTGTTTGGGTGATGGTATATTGTTTAGGTACGTTTCACTTTGTATTAAGACGTATACACACACAAAAAAAAAAAAAAATGAAAGAAATAATGAATTATATACGTTGTATATATTATGCAATAAAAGTAATATTCTGCAGTGTTATGTGCTGAAAATAATAATTGTAAGTTAATTTCAAGTTGAGAGGTAAACTTCACCCGATCTAATCGTGTACAACCGTGTATAACCAAACTAATAATGTAAATTATTGAACGATTTTCAATATATATATATAATCACTTGTTTTGATTTTATAATATAGGTAGGTTTATATAATTTAAACACTGTAGGTAAATATGTTTCTCATTTTTTTTTTTTTATTGAAAATCAGAAAATGTTAAATTCCGCTAAGTCTATATAAACGTAAATTTTTTTTTTCAACTAGAAAATATATATATATATAACGAAGCAAAATAATACAGTAATTATATATTTAATGCTCCACGCCTGAACGGAGTAAAAAAAAAATATATATATATATACGAGTATATGAAAAATAAAGAGTTAAAAAAGAGAAGAAGAATATACGAAACGAAAATATTGTACAACATTATTGTGTACTTGGTGTGTCGTAACGAAGTCACGAAACGGATCGAGGAAATAGTATATAATAGGCTTTTTTTTTAGGTAATTTGAGGGGAAATATTTCACCCCCCCCGGCACGACGATCATATTATACGCTCAATGAAAGGGGGAAAATGACGTGTATAATATTTCGTTTTGATTTTAAACGGAAAAAAATAAAATAAAAAAATACACAGTAAGTTATAAAAACTACCGGCGCGTATACGGCTCGATCGAATTATGAATAAATAATATAAATACGGCGATATGATTGCGCGGCGTACGACGTTCGGCAATAAAACGAGTTGTACGCGGCCCGTGTGTCACTTAATTTCTTTTGGTTTTTATTGAATTTTTAACGAGACTAATTTCTGTTTCGTTTATACATTATACACAGAGGCTCGTTTTTTAAATGCGATTGGGGGGGAACCGATAATATTTAAAACCGGTATATTTTTATCTGTATAAAAAAAAAAAAATGAACGATAAAATAAAGGCGTTTCGAATAATCGAAATTCATTTAAATCGTTTTACGCATCGTATTATATAATGATTTATTATAATTAAAAGGTAACCATAGCCGTCGAGTGTTGTGATTATGTCGCTTGAGTGAATTACTCGGATAAAGATTTTGGAGTGTATCGTTATCACTATATAAATTTGAAAGCGGTGATAAATTATTGCGTTCGATAAAACGATTCTGGGCGGAGCTCCAGGCGTAATATTTTAGGTATACATAACAAAAACACTGGTACTCCTTTTACGAATTAAATACCGAAAAACCTATAATTGCTATAAATAGTCCAAAAATTAAACGAACGTTGTTGAGAATTTTGTTTTCTCAATATGATAAACAGTTACCTACGTCATATTCGGCGAATATTTCTGATTTCCATGCCCATTAGTTTCAGAATTACGAAGAAATAACGATAATAAATCGCGTTTTTATCGTTTTTTATGTAATTTTTCCGTAGTTTTTCGTTTCTGTTTTTAGGCGCTTTTTAGACGTAATAAAAAAATGACCACTGTAAAGTGCCGACCAGACGCAATTCGCTACCGGAAACAAACTCGTTCTGGTAGAATTTTCGGGCACAGCCATTAAAAACAAACACGGCTTTGTAATACCAATAGATCCCTCGCTCCGCTCAGAATTCAAAAGTCTAATCGTTATTATTCAGTGTTAATAAACGTTGATTTTGCATTCGTAAAAATTCATTCAAATGTAAATTATTATTCAATATCTAACAGCGAACGGGAGGGGCACGAGAGCTCCCTGTGTTTCCCCCTTAAACACGCCACTGCGAACACACGAGTAATATATATATAAGTTGGTTAAAGACAACTACGAACACACGAATTCGCGTTTTATTCACGTTCGACGGTTGACCTGCACACCGTCACTCCGAGCGAAAACCGTTATTACGCTAAAAACACCATGCCACCATCTACTGGCGTCTGGCTGCAGATATTATATTAAATTACATTAAAATATGTGTCGAATTCGCGTGTACTGTATTTATACAGCTATCCACGCATTATAAACGCGGTTAATATAAAAAGTATATCGCAATAACGTAGAGACTACGAAGACGACGGCGACGACGGGGGAAATATCCAATCGCCGAAAATATAATATATTTATCGAGACGACACTACGCGGTATACAGAAAAGTAATTTATTTTCCACAGAAAAATAACACGACGTTAAATGTTTTATTTTAATTAGCTAAAATCGCGTGTAAAAAAAAAAATGTGTCTTTTCGTCGGTTCACAGCAGCTCGTTATAGCGATTGTGGATCGCCTTGGAGTTCGATTTTAATTTGACGTTTTACAAACTAGTTATACGGTTTGAGTGTATACTCGCGTTATATTCTTTTTTTTCTTTCTGTTCGTGTTATACACACTGTACCACGTACATAACCCAATATATAATGGACTCGTATTTATAATATTAAATATTATATATTGCAACGTCCTGTGACCTAAACGACAAAAATGCGAGTTTGTGAGTTAATACGAAATTAATGGCTCAATTATGATGCGGTTTCCCGTACGGATGTTTTTTTTCTTCTCCTTTACGACCGACTACGGCGTAAAGTGTTTTAGAATGTCGCCAGAGTTTACTGGGACGCTGGCGCAACGAGTGTTTTTCTCTCGGGAATTATTTATTAATATTCGGCGTGCACTCGATTTACGAAATCCTCGCTCAAAATTATTATTTTATTTCATTTATATCGCTATCAAAAAAAAAAAATCACACGGTAAGCCTCTATTGGAGACATAAAATGGAAACGTTACAATACGTGTAATTCATCGGAATGCGTTCTAAGAGATCGAAATCCGTTAGTGATTAGTAAAAAAAATGATTAATAAAAAACCGAATATCGAACGAAAATCAGCGTGGAATAGAAAATTAGAGTGATCTGAATCGAAGATTTGAAAAAAAAAATGTGTGCAGTGATATGCAGGCTCGTCAATCCCATTCGTTTAATATTTTCGGCAAATAAATTTGTAAATCTTATTAATGTAATTAATAATAATTTATAATAAAACAAATATTTTCTTATTATCCGTTACGATTTTTTCTGGTATTAGGTTTTTCAAGGGCGCCGTGAAAAAAACTCAGTTCAAAAAAAGGGCGCCGTGAGTATCGAAAAAGATTGGGACCCGCTGCGCACTGGTCGACACGACTTATGTTGGTGCACGCCATATCGATTTATCGAAACGCGCAGCACGTTTGGATTGTTTTTTTTTTTTTATAACGAATAAAGTTCCCCGACAAAATAACTAGTATTCAATACGATTGTGGTAACCGAGCGAATTCCACCGATTTATCACGAACGAAAAACCGCTGGTGAATAATATCCGATTCATTCGATATAAATCATTAATAATATCCGTTTTTCATGCCTAACCTAAACCGATCGTGGAAGGTCTATGCGCTTAATTCACGAGTGGGACACGGTCGAGTCACCACTCCGTGGACGTGGCCAGACCGTGTGGCGTATTATTGTTGAGACCAGCCTTCTGACGAAATTCAACGGGGGAGAGTGAGAGGAATCCGCGATGGCGCAGAAAACGCGACCAAATGGCTGGAAAGTCCGTCTATGAAGTATCTCACACTAACGTCAAAACGTCAACCTGCAATTCCTAATCGTATATTATACTATAGTACGTAGAATTATTCATTATTTTATATTGTTAATTTGCTCATCTAGACGTTGTCCACTTAGTTGCTTATACGTTTAATTATATTCTCGACGACTGTATTCTACACTGAATTAATTCAAGCCGAATAAGCCATACGCTAATAATAATAATAATAATAATAATAAGAGAATAATGTGAGTGTATAAAGTGCAAATCGGTATAAATCCAAAAAAAAAAACGATAACGTTAATAACGTGTAGGTTTTAGACCGCGGACATCGTACGGACACAACGCCCATATAGGTACTGTGATAAATATCATGATCAAAAAAATCATATTCAACGCGCTGAACACTATTGGTCCTAGAGATTAATCGCAACAATCAACAATTTGTTGGCCGCGTTACGTTTTCTTCGTGTATAATATTATCATTACCGAGTACGAGTGTTGCAGTAAGTATGTATTTGTATAATTCGCGGACGACCGCGGTTTATTAACCGCTTTGATTTTCGCGTGATGTCATCGCGTCTCTCATACACGTCACACCGACCTCGCCGGCCACAAAAAAAAAAAACACTTCCCATTCAAAACCAAACGTACGTTTTTTTTTTTTTTGTACGTCGATCTTTCTTTTGAAAAACATACAAAAAAAGAACGTATCCCCAGTCGTCGCCTTGGCCGGTGAATGTGTCTGCGCTGCAACGTTTTTTTTTTTTTTCTCAAAAACATAACGTGTTTTTGTTTTGTTTTTTTTTCTCCCCGCCGAAGGCCGACTTCTGGCCAACGTACATAATAATAATAATAATAATAATAATTCGGGTTTTATCGGCACGACGTACCTATATATTATATAAATAATTTATAATAACAAACACAAAAATGCCGTTTTGCGGATCTTCGGATCTGATCCCGTAGCAGCTCGGCAGTGATTACGTACCCGAATAGACTTTTTTTTTTACATTGCGACTATATGAGTTACAATAAATACGAATTATAAATTGTTTTTTTTCACGTGTTTTTCTCCATAAATGATTTTTTTTCTTTTTTTAAAAAACACCCGCTACTATTCTGTTCAGCGGTCGAAGTGGATCGATCCAAGTGCGGGGTGGAAGCAATGTAGTCATTGCAAGTTTTGTAATGGGGGGTGGGAAAAGTCGAGAACGGTCTCGTATTGTTTAGAAATAAGCAAAAAAAAAAATGCGAGCGCCATGAATTCGCGATCAACTGTGGTCCGAGCAATCGACATGGATCCGCCACGAACGTATATAGCTTATGCCTTATATTTTTAATATATTTAGAATCAATAAATAAACAATAACACATAATATTATTATTATTATTATTATGTAGATAATGTATGGAAAACGGGTAGTCAAATAAGCAATACAGAGTAAATATCGAGAAAAAAATATTGAAAACCAATTTGATAGACGCGCGCGCGGGCTAATTCAACGAAAAATTTTAATTAATTGGTACAAAACCAGCGCGCATATGCGACATACTGAATAGAATTTCACTCCTTATACATTTTATTACCGTTACCAGTGGCGTAATTACGAAAGTTATATGGGGAGGGGATATCAAATTTATCATTGTGTGTATAACCCGAATAATATTATAAAAACCCTTCCAGACATCAATATCAAAGTCAAAGTGATCGATACTCGTATATTTTATAATTTTATTATTTTCTTTAATAAAAACGACACATTTTTTTTTTTTTAACAAAATTTCTAAATTTTCTTCGTTTTTTAGCTTATTTATTAAGTGGTTCCGTTACATTTGAATTCTTCGGCGACCCAACCTAACCGCATCATAGCGGTCGGTAGTTACCGATGGATAAACTGAGGAATATTATGATAAATACTAACGAATTAACACAAAAAATTATTTGTATTGTTTTTAATTATTATAATTTCATATTATATATTTTTTATTTACATTAGACAATACGCCCAAGGGAGAGGATCCGTTCCCCATATTCCCCCGCCCCTCGTAATTACGCCCCTGACTGTAACAAGACGACATTGTTTATTATTTAATTCGTTTTTTTTTTCGAATAAAAAAAAAAACGTTGACATCACGGACCACCAGTCGGGGACCACTGGGTGTTAACCGGTACCGAGTTGTACACGCAGTACAGTAATACAATATGAGTACCGACAATATTTACTCATGCGAGATTCGTTTTACGTATATTGTAAATGAAAACAGCTCACACCATCGTATACGTGCAGTTTGTGTCTCGCCACCCAGAATCGTGTGTATTTTAAACTATACGGTATTGCGTATACTGAGACTTGAAAGTGTACTCGTACCTATATTATATCGCGAAATTTATCGTTTTCATTAAAATTTCCTTGTTTTTAAAAACCCTCTCCTGTCACCGGAACGATACAATATACCGACATCAGCTGGCATTATGCACCGCGCGATACGAGTCGCGTGGGCATATACAGTCTGCGTGGCTAACCACTAATAATAATAATAATAATATGTAAGTATACTGCACGGGTGGGCGAAGTTTGGCCGAGGATAACGAGTCAATAAGTCGAAAGTCGAGTCAAAACGTTTGAATTTCATTTTCCCTCGCGTTCACGTCGATTCAATAAGACGACGCGTTTTGAAAATTTAATTCAATATTTTTTTTTTTTTTTTATCTTAAGACCTTTAAAAATTGATTAACAGCAATATTTAGATCCTGAGCGGAGCGAGGAATCTATTGGTTTTACAAAGCTGTTTGTTTTTTTTTATGTCTGTACCCAAAAATTCTACCAGAAAGAGTGCTCCAATCTCTAGAGTCACTGCGCAGTTTGTTTTCCGGTAGCAAATTTTAGTTGGTACTTTAGAGAGGTCATTTTTCGATTTTCTCAAAAACACCTGAAAACAGAAGTCGAAAACTACCGAGAAATTACGTAGAAACGGGGTGAAAACGCGATTTCGTCGAAATCGATTATCGTTATTTCTTCGTAATTCTGAAACTTACGGGTACAGAAATTTTAAATATTCATCGAATATGTATAACTGTGTATTATAATAAGGAAAACACTTTTTTTTTTTTAAACTTTCTTTTAATTTTGGACTGCTTATCGAAATTATAAGCTTTAAAGGAATTTAATTCATAAAAGGGTTAGTTTTTGTTATATACCCAAAATATTACACCGAAGCTCCGCTCAGAATCGTTTTATCGAACGCAATCATTGTTTTCAAATTTACAGCGATAACAATACACTTTAAAATCTTCATCCGAGTACGTTACTATTAAGCGGCATTCACAACACCCCGCGGCTCGTTACCCTTTTTAATTTGAAATTTGTTCGAGTAATTTTTTTTCTTTCGGATTTATGAAAGAAAATTAGAAACGTGGAAAAATCGTTGCACTATAATATAGCGAAAATTCACGACGAATTCAAATCCGTTTTCAGAATGTTTATCGCATAACTAGGTAACGACCGGTATACGTCGGGAGTACGAAACGTTTATTTCACTATGATTCGTGGGTGTAAGACAAAGAGAGATAATACTGGCTTCACACTCACTTTGAGAAAAAGAAAACAAATACGATTGGCACTGAACGGTTTAGTAAATACCCTCGGAAAAATTGACGGGAACGACACTGCAGGGCCTGTACTTATAAATATTATCCGTATACGAGTAATATACAATAACCGATCACGTTAAAATACATAAATGCGATTCAATGTCGTAACGCACAGGAATGTTCTAAAAATTCACACACAAAAATAAAGTTTATCTGTCAAAAAAAAAATATTCTATTAATATTAAAAATATAAACGTTATTATTAAGTAGGTAAAAATCGTTTGAAATCCGTGCGGAGGTATTCGACGTTACAAACCATATCGGCATAACTGTAGATATATGAATGACGTGACGTCTACGAGATATTCCGTATTAATTTCGTACGATTATACGTCACAATTAGGGCTACGATTTATATGCAATAAAAAAAAAAATAAATAAAATATACATATATTTACAAATATATGCAAAAATATGCAAAAAAAAAATTTTTTACATTGATGTCAGTATCAGTAATTGATAATTATTCGTAATGGTCATTTATTATTTATAACTATGAGATATTAATTTATTGTCGCGTTAAATATTACACGCTGTAATAATGAAGTGTTGCTTTTCAATTTTTATGTACCTACCAACGAACGGCGATTTGAACGAAGAATGGATTTATATTGATTAAAATCTTCTCTCCACACATCGCACGACGTTACTGGAGCGTATTTAAATGACGCGATTCGGTAATTTTTTTTTTTGGTATTAATATGTATTCGACGAATGAAGGTGTAATAAAGACGTTTGTTGAATGAATACCATTTGAAATCCGTTAGCTGGTTTTCAAAAATTTTAAATATGCAATTATATTCACTGTGTTCAAAATATGCAGAAAAAAAAAAAAGTTGTTCTGTTTAATCGAGAATAAACCAAATCGTGGACATACCTGAGAACCCCAATCTATTTGGGCCAGAGGGGAAAAAACGTGCAAATGCGTATAAATCCTAGCCCTAATCACAAAAACACAAATCGTTGTAAATTATTGTACCGTTTTTTGGCTGCGCACGAAATAAAACAGTATAATTATTATCGATAGGATATTTTAATACGGTTACGGGGGAAAAACTATATTTAAAAGGATTTTCAATTTTTTTCACCTAACTTTCTATTTCCCATAATAATACGCGTGTCACGTGACTGCACGGTATATGTTTTACACGAGATTTATATCGTTTTTAACAATATTTTTTCTCCCCCCCCCTCCCGATCGATGTTTGATTTACACCAGTGGTTCCGAACTCAACTCAAGCCGCGGACCACTATACTCAATATTACCCCACAGTCTCCTAATAATATATGTATACTCGTATATTGAATAATAACTATAGTTATCAATAAGCGATACGGTGAACGTCGAGGAAAAATATTAAAAACACTGCAAAAACGAAAAATTTAACTCAACCAGTGTGACTATTATTAGCTTGCATTTTTTTAACCATCCGTGGAATGGACGCTGTTGCAGAAAGCGAATACGATACGGAACAAAGTACATATTACTCCCTATACATTTGTTGTTAGGTGGTTACAACGCGATCGAATCGTTTATTCTTTAATTTTAAGTTAAACGTTTTTTCGAATTGAAAAAAAAAAAATCTGACACCACGGACCACCCGAGATAAGTACACGGATTATCAGCTGGGAACCATTGATTTAGACACTGACGCGTGTAGAAACACATTGGTTTTTTTTTTTTTTTCGTAGAATTTACGCGAGTAAATTTTTAAACTTACCTTGGACTGGTGTTTGGACGGATGAACCCTGTTGTTGCTGCTGCGGTTGTCCGGCAATCGGCTGTATGCTGGCCAACAGGGCCAGCTCAGGATAACTGATGGACCCGCCGGACGCGGTCTGATAGTAATACGAGGCGCCGGCCGCAGCATCTCTTTCCCCGTTTTGAGACGCGTCGATGGAGGCCAAGTTCCTGCCCGACATCTGCACCTCCTCCACAATTTCCGAGTTTCCATTTCTGTACAATACAGCAGATAAAGATACGAGAAATATATATATATATTTTTTTTTTTAAAAACCCGTTCTCGAGCCATTACGCAACGGTTATTATATTGTTGTCGTCGTCGTCGTCGTCGTATATAATAAATAATAATATTTAAATTCCAGACGGATTTCAACAGAAAAGTGCACGTGGCAAAATCGCGTAGGACGAGGTCGACGACGACGTAGGTAGGCATATAAATATAAAGTATATTTTAAAATGTAATAATATGTGTCAAAAAGTCGCGTGGCTTCACCAAGTATTTGTAATTTTTATAACGTCACGCAGCAGCAGTAGCAGCAGGAAAACCTTGTTAAACGATTAGGAGTTTATATAAACTGGACCGGCGGTAGGTAGGGGCGAGCTGTGCGGCGGCCCAGGGCGGCATTTCAAATCAACGAGTATCCGGAATTTCGTTAAACGTTTTACGTATTTCAAATTTCAATGAATTATCTATTACGAACATTCGTGATTACGGTTTACAGTCCGTCAACATAAACAATAAAAATTTAAAGTAAAAAAAAAAAACTATTTTAAAAACGAGCTTTTATTGAAATGCATAAAAAAGGAAAAAATAAACCGAGGACTTCATGAAATCCATGATGTTGTCTAAACCCCAAACCAACAATACGGTTGAATACGGTTGCTCTATAGAAGTGCAGTCATCAGAAAAAGTATATGATGAATAGACACGTACGTATCTATAATCAGTATGACTATTTTTTTTATATGATTTAAAAACTTATTGTGTTTTTCGGAATTGACCGTGTTTTCGTTTTTGTTTTTTTCCTGACGTTTCGGAGCCGTTGCAGGTTCCATCTTCTGAAGTTATAGCAGTCAGCAGTGAACTATAACTTCTAAAGATGGAACCTGCAACGGCTCCGAAACGTCAAGAAAAAAACAAAAACAAAAACACGGTCAATTCCGAAAAACACAATAACATTAGTAGTTCGACCCATGAAAGTTTTGATTTGTTCATTTAAAAACTTGTCGCGAGGTTTATTTTACGGGATAGGTTAAGGATATTACGCGACAAGCTTTTAAATCGCATAAGAACATAGTCGTATACTGATTATTATATGTAATACATGTCTATTTATCATACTTTTTCTGATGACACTTCTACATAGAGCTCGCGCGACAGTACCTATAGTACGTAAAACCAGCTCGAGAAAACTACGTTTGTGGTCGAGTATTTTTTTTTTTTATATATATATAATATTTATGTAGCCGCTTAGTTACACATAAGTATAAATATTTCGCACTCGTATTGACTTGTTCGTAAGCCGGGTTCACACTAGGATGGTACTCGACCGAGTCATACTAAAGCAAGTCGCTAATTTTCCTACACTTGAAAAATGATTCAGTATTAATTCCAGTACTGTTTCTAGTAAAAACCATATTCGAGTAAACAAAAACGGTTTCTATTTACTAAGCCGAGTAGCTAAACTCGCTACGCGCTAGTCTTGCATAGACGCTTTCTGTCTTTAATCAAATAACGATTATTATTATCAGTTCCGGTGTTATCAGTTGTCATATAGAAAATATACTTTTTTTTTTTTTTCAATTCAATTCAATTATTCATTTAAAACTTTCGAAATTTTTTCGCAGCATAATATTTGTACTACAGTCTTGGTCAATTTTTTAAATTAATAGGTTTGAATTGCCATTACAAAAAAAACTCGGATATAACGTTATATATTAAGCCTATAAAACACAAGTTCCTTACTATAATATTGGAAGAATGGAAAAGTTATAATTTTACCGCGTATATAGAACAGTCACTAGATGCAATTCGGTACTCGAATAAGCGACTTGCTTTAGTAATTACTCGGCCGAGTTGCTGTCGTTAAAATAAACGTTTCACACGTACCTGATGGTCAAGTACGATCCGAAATAGAACAGTACGGCTACATTTAAAACGACGCTCAGTCGTAGTAGCCAGTTGCGTCTTGTCAGCATAATCTAAACTGCTCGATAGCCACGACGTCTTGTACACCATTACCGAACCTGCGCGGACAGACAAAAAACGAAATTTACATAAATATCCACTTTAGACGATAGTTTTTATATATTTATTTTTTTTTTTTTTTTTTGTAATAATAACGTTATTTATTATGTGTGTGTGTGTGTAGAAAATAGAGTGGGTGTATAGTCACACGCGCGACACTAAAAAAAAAAAATAAAAAAATAAAAACCCGACGGTAAATCGTTTCCGCGGAACGCGAATAATCTTCATCGGACTTCATCGCCCACGTAGTCCGACTTCCGACCGTGTTCAGTCCACGGTAACAGTACGTATCGGGGTCGTCTCGCTCCGGCGTGTTATGCCGCCAACACGTGTAATACACGAAATATAATTGGAACAGTGCGTAGTTATATTGCGGAGTGTGCGTAGCGTAAAGTCGAGTTCACGGTATGTAAGTTCGAACAAAACTTTCAAATCGTGTAGGTCGACCCGAGCAGGGCCTGAAATTTTGTGCAGTAACAAACGGACAAGTGTGCGGTACGTTTTTTAGCCAATTATTTCAAATTATATTGTATAACATTTATTTATAATATGCTGTAATTTCATAGTCGAATATTGTGACGCGGGTGTTGAGAAACGAGAATAGTGTAGAATGTTTGCGGGCTATCGTTGTTGGAGAGAAAACCCGTACATATTCCGTTAATTAATAATAATAATTAATCAATATTAATATATTTTATAGTAGTTTTTTTTTTTTGGGGGTATAAGGAAGAAAATATGTGTGTGCAGTAACAAAACACAAACATTTTGGGCACTGGATCGGAGTGAGAATATAATAATATATTTTTGATTTCGATTCATTTTTTTTTAGGACTTACGATTTTTTACTTTTTGACATGTACAATGTACGTTGTACGTGTCTTATGGCTGTGGTCATTCTACAAATTCGTGCGACACCGAGAGCGTTACCATGACGTCATTGACCCGGCTCTACTCACCACCCGGCCATGTCCCCCCACTTCTATACCGTCGTTGTCAGTTACATTGGAACGGCGATGGCAGCGCGATCTATAGATATATAATATATAGGATATATAGATATAGATATATCTATAGGTACGACGAGACTAGCCCTAAGTTATAGGTAACTTTTTGTCACATGTAAAAATTTATCGATCATAAATGATTATGACGATGTATATACTTATTTTTTAAACATTTTTTCTCTGATATGTTTATGGTAAGTATTTTTATATAATATATACGCTGTACCGAGCCAATTTTTGGGCTTATCAAAATAAATAAATAAAATTTATAATTTATATATCACCCCTTCATCGATATATTTTGTTTCCCCATCCTCCCTCTCTCTCTCTCTCTCTGCGACTTGTTTGTTACGTTTTAAGGTATTAATATTACTTTTGCTCCTATCCGGGCGTCTTCCTATATGGCTATATACAAATAAATACCGAAACTCTGGATCCTCGCCTCTATTGTACCTTCTACGCGTTTATCGCTTATGAATATATTAATTGTCGAATATATCTCCTATAGAACACTATAATATTAAGCGTCGAATGTGACCGATACATAAATCCCCCGATCCAATAATATTACGCACATTATACCGCGTTGACAACAGCGGTTAGGTTAAATAGCTGCGCATAATATTTATACGAGCCCGGATTAACATTTTGTTTCCATCGTCTACGCCTCTTCGTGTCATTTGCATTGAATTACACACATTATAATATCGTATACCTACTACAACGAGTACCTACCTATTTATTTTATAATAATATGATCTTGTTTACGAACGCGTATAATAAATAGTTGTTGCGCTCCATTCGAACGCCTTATATCTTATAAGTGATGTGATTTCTCTTTATATACGCGTATTATTATTATTATTATTATTATTTTTCACACCGTTATAGCGAACGGGGTTAAAAGGCTAAAGTGTTTGACCCAGGAATCGCGTGTCGCGCGTATAATTATTATATGAGTTAACACATAGGTACTACGAAAGTTAAATCAGCTTTTCAGAATTTTCTCAGCGCCGCACGAAACGACTTTCCTCAACAGTTATACGCGCGTATAATATGTAGTGTATAAATTAATTATTATTAATAAGTCGTAGCCCGCAGGTGATTTATAAATGCTTTCGATCGCCATTTTAGTCGAAAAGTGATTTGATGGTTTTGCATCCATTTGTCTGTCGCTGTGTAGTGTATCGTCCGAGCATTTGATCCGTCCTATCAACAACTGCGCCTTTTGTTGAGTTATAATACTTTATAATCTGTGGTTTTTTTTTTTTGTTTTGTTTTTTGAAGACAACACGACGACTTTTTTGCTCTTTTTTGGTACATACGAACATATTGTAGCGTAATGTAAACAATATAAACGGATAAGATAATAACTATATTATACTACATAACCGCTTATTTACGCTTAGTAACGAAAATACCTTGGTATAAAACAGTGATTATATGTAATAAATAAAGCAAACGTAACTCGGACATATTTTTTAGCTCTCCGTCTGACTTCTCTTCTGTCGACTCTTGTCGTCATGACATGTTAGAGGTCACGTGTAGTATCATGGAAATATTGTTTACCGTTTATCACAAAGTTTTTCTACAATATTTAAATGCGATTTCTTCTTTCCAAAACAAAATTGTTCAAAAAATAAGTATAACGTTAGAAAGCCTATTAAAAAAAAAAAAGTTTCTGTGAATATCGCACACCTCTGCGTGACAAAAAAAAAATTGTAGATAGAAGTAATTTTTTTTTAATTTAGACATTTTATAATTTTAAAATTATAGGATTATTTCTGTACTTGCAAAAGTGATATTGGAACCCCGTTTGACATACATTTTCTTAAAGAAAATTTCACGAGATTTTCAATGAAAATTTCAAATATGTTGTAGGACTAACGGTTTAGGTCTTTAGGAGATATTATGGTCCGCTAAAGGAGAAAAATGACGTTTTTTTCAAGAAAAAAAATCACAAAATTGAAATTTCTACTTTATATACTTGAGAATCGGACCATTTTTTTTGTTGAATCTGACATGTACAATAACCCCCTGAAATTTGTACACTTTATCACCAAGCACCATTTATATTATACTGTTAATGTTTTATTTATTCGCGTATATATAGAAAATAAAATAAAATTGATCTGAGCGGGTCATCTATAAATAAGGGAAATTTTAAAAAATGTGTCGCACCTATAAAATGTTTGGAAACCCTTTCTGTACACTATAAAAATAAATCAACTATTCGTCGTTCGCATACACGCGTAACAAGTGTATACATTATCATTATTGAATACGAGAGTATTTGTTTACAAAAAAAAAAATTCCAACTGAACATCGCTATTATATAATATTACCTATAACCAGCTACATATGTACAGCCACTATATAAGACTATAATAATAATAATGTAGTTCCGGCTATAAAATCACCGTCTGAAAGGTACCATAAATATTATTGCAATTCATAAAAATATTGCACACTTCTATAATATTATGCGTAATATCTACTTTTACGCGAATTGTTTTCTACAACTCTCCACGCTCCGGAGTTCCGGAGGTTATCCGTTGAAATTTTTTTCTTTTTAAGTATACCTACTACGAGTACCGTTATGAGAAGTCGGAATTGCGGAAAATGCATTGCGCACGATCGCAGTGCCAAAATAATTGCAACAGGTATACAGACTTGTAGGAAGTCACGACTTTCTCTCCCCACTGCTCAGTACAATCTATCACGTCGATCTGGTATTATTATTATTATTATTGTTATTAATATTTTTCGAATAAAAAAACAAATCCGAACGTGATTCGATACACAAACGTGCGCGAATATCACATGAAACGAACTTGTAAGTTCGATTTTTTCCATCCCGAATCATCGGCAGTGTGCAGTATACGAATTAAAAAAATATTATTTCGTTTTACTGCAAATTATAATCGTGTCAGTCGTTTGGTACGACGCGTATTTGGATAAAGTACCTACTTATTTTAAAGTATTTGGAATACGTCATATTTCGAACACTTCGACAAAAAAAAATCATTCACAATAAGTCTTCGAGTACTTAATAAAAGCTATTTAAAAAAAAAAACACATTTTTTTTTAAACTTTCAGTAATACGAATATCAAATATAATAATTTTATTATAATTTAATCGAATATTAACGATCCATAATATATGCGTATTTTTTAAATTCCGTGTTTATAAATTAACACAACAAATAACAAGTCATTTAATATACCGATTTGTTATAAATTATAATTACACGTATTATAGTGTAATCGATTAATGTATACTCGATCGTTTGAAGTAGGCCGCGTATTCAAACACCAAATATGTGCGAGATTATTGATAAAAATAACTGATATAGTTGATGATGTTAATCACAAAATATATCTCTTGATCTCCCTTCAGTCCATTAATTGTAAAAGTGAATGTGTTGTTGTTAAAATTATTTCTTATATTCTGGAAGCTGGCTTGGCTTTGTTATTTAATCATTTATTGTAGTATTAAATTTTGATGTCCTATTTATTTTGTCATTTTATTACCGTTAAGTTTTTTGTAAATTTTATTTAATTGTTGAAATGAATTGCAACGCAAAATTTAAAAAAAAAACCTGATGTTGTTCTAATCACCTACCGCTGCTAGTTGCTACTCATATATATATATATTTTTTTTTGATTTTTATTTAGAAAATTATACAATCTGTACTTATACAGGTACAATAAGAATAAGAGCTAATTTTATAAACAACTTGCTTGGCACGAGGGAAGAATCTTCCAGTGAAGACACTTCGGCTCGTGTTAAAAGTTATTTGTTATCTTTTATTTATATATTTTTTTAAATTTATGAGATCCCGGGACCATTGTTTCTTAAGCCTTCTGGGAGGGACTCATATATATATATATATATTATTTTTCTTTTGAAATGCCCAATTACTTTTTACATTCAAGTAATAAGTTATTACATTTACCTACTATGTTTTAAAATATGATTGTACTTTAAAAAGTATTCGGAAATATAGCCTGAACACGACATAATGTCACACGGTTATTTGTAGGTATTTTTTTTTTATTACAAAACGTTCAGCTTATTGTTATTGGTGACCGACCGCAGCGCGTCAATACGCCCGAGGAGCAGTCAAATAATGGGTTAATCTCGACTTTTCAAATGAATATTATTACGCGTTTCGCAACAATAAGCGAATATATCGTACCAATTCAGTTGATGATATGTATTTTGTAACGTTTATGACTATTGTTTTTATAAAACATAAACGAAAAACGGTATTATTTCGTCAGGAGTATTACTTTTTTTTTTTTTTTTTTTTATTATACGAGACCCGGTGACGTGTATAACGTGTATTGAAAGTAGTTACGAAATCAGAAAAAAAAAAAAATCTTATAAACGCGAGTACAAATTTGTTTTTTTTTTTCAAATTAATTTATAAATTGTTTTTTTTTCCCCCGAGAAAATATATATACATTTAGGTCACTATATATATATATTTATTCTTAAATTACAGACATCTTTTAAACGAGGATTTTTTTTTTTGTTCGTTTACTTTCTAAATGTCTTAATTAATCATTCGATAATGTATAATAATGTATCGCTTCGTTGTTACACAAATGACGCGCGTATTGTGGATTATGCGCGTTTATATAACATTTTAAAAACGTGCAGTTATCGTAGACAAATATGTCGTAAACGGATAGTAACGTTTATTTCGAGTGTCCGAACACAAGTTTTAGAACACTGCGCATTTAGTACACGATGCAAAAAGAAGTGTGCATAATACAGGAGCATTACAGGGACGTGGTGAACGATTCGTTTTTGATTTATCGCATTCGGATTAGTCATCCGGTAAACGAGTCGTCTGCTAAATGATAATTTTGCATATATAATAATATACAAACACTCGAAAAAAATCGTTTTACATAAGAAAAAAATATTATTATTATTAGACAAAAAGTCGATGCGGCCGTCGTGCAGCTATTGCGACTACAGTTTTCTACTTCTCCTTCGCTTTCTCTCCCAACTAGCCGGACACTCTCGTCCCCTCACCATCCACTCCGTTCGATCATATTCACACATTTGACCCTTTCATATCCTTTTGCACCACACCTCTTCCATTCCGTCTTCTATTTCTCTTCTTAACTTTTATCCGAATTTCCCCCACTGTGATCTTCACCGGTTCCGTCTCTTCTCTCGTCAAATTGTGCCCCGACCATCTCGATCTATTTCGTCAAATGTTGCAGCCACTCCTTCACCTCTTGTAATCAACTTATTTATATGTTCTCCGTAGACGCTCCGCTCGACCGTCTTAACGATCATCGTTCTGTTTTCTTGTCTGCACTGCTAAAATTCTGATCCGTACGGCATTTATACAGTACATCACCCCACCGCGATTTTATGAGATTTAACAGGAATCCTTTTATCGCACTCAAGTGTCTGTTTTTCAAATCCACCACTCGGGGCCGGATTACGGAGTTTGTCGTCAGTATAGGCCGGGGTTAATTTGGCGCCCCTACGACGCATTCGAAAACGGAATATGTTTATATTACTGTAATAATGTTACGTGCCGAATACCGATAATTTTGGACAATTCAAAAAATTATTTTACTTTTTTTTTTTGCTGTTTATTGTATTATTCAATCACGGCTTTTACGTTTAAAAAAAAAAAAATTATTTTTTAGTGGCGCCTCCAAATTAACATTAACCGATTGGCGCCCTAGGCTGTAGCCTACTCAGCCTATTGCAGGTTAAACAGGCCCTGCCGCCACTCTTCTGCAATACAGTCCCTTCTAAATATTCCGGACCACTCGATTTCACCGGACACAAACCTCAGCACACGACCCGAATTTCCCTATTGGGCTCTCACTCCCTCAAAATCATACACCACGCATTTCGTTTTATTTTTACAATAATTTACCACCGCGGTGATAAACACTTTAAATCCTATACATTCAGTGGTTTTTTTTTTTTTAAGTCGCTCATCTCTGTACTCGACGAGTTCAATCACTCGCACAATCTCTATATTATCGACTATATAAATTAGGTACATAATACGAGTACATAATATAAATTCCAGTCTATTCGTATACGAAAACACACGCGTTTTCTATTTACGGACAAGCGAACTTATTGGGGGGGATTCGTTCGTTTCTCGATCTACGGAGTAAATTGTAAATATCTGATAAAATTATAATAAAAACACACAGCCACCGGTATATATAGTTGTCCAGACGACTTTCGAAGATTTTCACTTTCGTTCGAGAAATACATCACGTGCCGTCGGAACGGAGTTAAAAAAAAAAGAAAAAAGCGTAAATTCGTATAGGATCTAACGCAGAGTTCCGGGTTGAAAACAAAAAAAAAAAGTTTAATGTATTCAAAACGAAATAAACAAAAATTATAAATTAATCGTTTGTAATCTGTTACGTTCATTTTGAATTTAAATATTTCACGTTTTATCGTACGTCGTATAAATATTAATGTACGAACGTTAAAGGACAAACGATTTTGCCTTGAACTAGAAAGACGACGTTTTCAATGGAAAACACCGACCGACGCAAATATATTTTTATTGTACAACGATAATGCGCGCGAGCGGAATGCATTCACAGGAATCTAAAAGTTTTTTTCTCTATTTATACTATGTAAATTTAATTTCTCTGGCCGATTCGTTTGGTACCTACACGTCCGTTTAAAACGTTGAAATACGCTCGTACGTACACGGAACGTACGCAATGTCATAACAATAGGACTGTGTCTCAGGACAGTGAAATGTCCGGTATTTCAAATCAAAATATTGCTTAAATACTTGGTCAAAAAATTATTGTCATAAATATTTGATACAATATTAATTGTAATAATAATAATAATTGCTTAGTAATAATAATAATAAATGCTTATTTTCAAATAATTCATATACAAAAAACACGAATTTCCTGCTTGCTATTAAAAGTGTTCGTATTTATTAATATGAATAATTTTATTCTACAAAAGTATAATCGCTTCAGTGTTCGGCGTCACCGCGTTCCTTCGCGCAAAAAAGGAACACCGTTCCTGAAAATCGAACCTGAAAATCCCGTGCGCCTTCCTTCCGCCCTCAACGCAATGCAAATATATATATATACATAATACACATAAAAACGCGTACGAATATATTATTATTCAATTTCCAACGGGGTTTTTCGGTGATTTTTTTTTTTTTTTTACAATGATAATATGTACTCGTATGTATAAAATTAGGTCGGACTAGCGGTTTTACGGTTTAATCTGCAGTGGCCTAACCGCGGTCGGTGGTGATCACTATAATGTTATTATTGTCGTTACACGAACCAGCTGAGAAGAACGATATAACATTGTCACTTTCATCGGGCGACCTTTAAACGCGCGCAGCGACGACCGCGGTACCTGTATAGCTAGCGCGCGTGCTCATAATATAATGTCACGGACCGGATTTTTCTTTTCCGGTTTAGAAAAAATAAAAATTAATAATAATTATAGTATCTAACTGTATTTTATATAGTCGCGTATGAAAACAATATTAATATATATAATTTTTTTTTTCTTCACTGTTGTTTGTCGCCCGTCCGATACCAGTTTGTCGGGGAGACAAAAAAAAAAAACCATTACACGAATATTTATTTCGTAAAACGCGCGTCGTCGTAATAACGCGTTATGCAAAACCGTCGCGACCGGGCGATGATATAAACATTTTTTGTTTTTTTTTAAAACCGTCGTTCGAGTACAAAACGCGCGAAATCCGTACGGATTTTTCTCCACTTCTATCGATTCTAGCAATTACAGCGATCGATAAAAAGAAGAAAAAAAAATTGTATCGAGTAATCTCTTCCGAGTGTACGCTTCAAACGAATACGGCAATAACCGACGAGCACGCTGCACGCGATGAGTCGCAGAGCGATACAGTGAAGCCATCACAACATAGGCGCAAATCGGTTCAATTTAATGGTGTGGGGGGCTTGAACCATGACTATTTATGAATTGAAAAAGATCCGCGAGGTGCGTAACCTCACTCGCCAGCTGTAGGCGCTAATGTCAAGCAGTGCTTGACTTGGGAAAAAATTTGTATAGGCACTCTAGTCACTTTTTAAAGAGTAGCGTCCCTAGCATTTCAATATCCCTGAATTTATAGATAATGAATGGTTATCATTGATGGCTACTTATCAGTTATCACGTATGAGGTATGAGATATCTGATATCTATACGTTTTGTAAATATTAGAACGTTTTGTAAAATTTATATATTTAATACAAAAATGTAAGTTACACGACTTTATAAAAATATAAAATTTAATAAAAACCCGTCCCGTGCGTTCCCTTTTAAAAGTATGGGTACGCTAGAACATCCAAAAAGTTTATCGAGGTACTCAGTCGCCCCCAAATCAAGCACTGACCGTCCTCCGCGTTCCTCTTTAAAAAAAAATAGTAGAGGCACGTTCAAATATCTGAAAAAATAGAAGGGGTACTCAGTCCCCCCAAGTCAACCACTGATGTTAAGTCACGTAGATGTAATAGTACAGATCTTATTCTTTCATACCCATAATGATTTGACGATTATTGTAAGTGTCTTGAAATTTAACACAACATTTTAACGGTGTTTATAAGTAAATTTATATTATTCCTCACAATATTTAAGGGGCCTGCGCCCGACTTGTATGGCTGTATTTTTTGCTGAAATACGCAAGTTACTGGAAAAACTCTCACGCCTTGTAGATTGGCCGGACTAGATTGGCCACATTATACCGTAGATTTACGTAACATTATTATATTGAATCTAGGTGTGAACAGGGTAAGAAGCGATTTGTATGCACAACAATTTTTTTTTCTTACACGTGGTCATAATATGCGCCAATGCGGTTCGCTATTTTGCTTGCCTCATATTTGTCCACCTGCAATGAGCCGAAGTACGAACATTATGGACGAGAAAACAATGAAGTTATGACCAGTGGTCGAAGTGGATCAAAATAAGTGGGAAACAGTGTGTTCATTTCAAGTTTTGAAAGGGAAGGAGGCAAAGTGGCGAACGGTCCGTATTGTTGAAAAATAAGCAAAAAAGGATATTTGTGACAAAATACTATATTTCTTATGATTGTGATTAAGTGCCGTTTAGATCTACTGTGAGTGTTAATATTTCAGAAAACCAAATAGTTCTGACAAAGGAAAAAAAGATTCAAAGATATTTTTCAAAAAATAATTAGGCAACATAACGACTACAAATTATAAAAAAATTTTTTTTTAAATTCAAGAGAGACGATTAATTTTAAACGAAATAAGTGAGGCGATTGAATATGCTGAATAAAAAAAAGTGGATCAATCTTATCCACCACACTTCGACCACTGGTTATGACCGTGCGTAGAGCCGGTAAGAGTGGTCGGACGACCAAATTAAAAATAATTGTATCTAGGTACAAACAGAATTTTTTACGAATTTTACTTTTTTTTTTTTTTGCGAAGCATCAGAAGAAGAGATGAATCGGGTATAAATTAAAGTTGTCCCGTTTTGGGCTATAATTCCTTCTTTTTTTCTTCAACTGAAATTTTAACCGGTACTTCTAAACCGAAGTGGAACTAATTTTTCGAATCGAATGCCCGCGGCAGTAAAAATATAACGAATCGCGAGATTTCGAGTTATAAATAAAACATTTAAAACCTTTTATGGTATTTTATACCGTTACAATTATTACTGTTGTTATTGACGTTTCGCCGGATTGTTTCTCTGCTCCAAATATACATTTCTCGGATATAATTTATACGTCTTTCGGTTGTTGTTTTTTTTTTTAATATATATCAGCTATTAATGTTAACCCCCCCGGGACACTGCCAGCGGGCACCGTACCAGTGTATTAATAATTTATAATTGCGTCTCGACGTGCATATCGCAAGAATCATAAAAAAAAAAAATAGAAAAACATTATTTTTTTTCTTTAAATCCTTATTATCGCGCAATACTCGTATATATATACGAAAGTATCACAGAATCGGCAATACAATTATCCCGTAACGAAGATTAACGTACCGTGTAAAAAACCATTTTTAAAGTCTTGCGATTTTTTAACGTTCACGTATTATTATAGTATTCAAACGGCGGATTTTGATTAAACTCGAAGGGGTGATTTAAAATCTCCCACCTCGAATCGGCCAAATTTCACCTCAAATTAAACATCGACAAATGCACCGTTGTAATTAATTTTAATTATTTTGATAAAGTGAGGTGACCTGCAAGGGGATCAGAACTTCTGACCATCCCTATACTTATACCGCTGTTTTTTGTGTGTACTCGCTTACTTTTTCTTATGGTAATAATTTGTACGAGTAATATTAGTTTTTGTAAATATATTGCGAATTTAAATGTTCGATACGCGCGGGTAATTCAAACTAATAACAAAGCGTTTTAATTATTTCTTATAACACGGCTTAACGGATCCGAGACCTCCTCTCCTGAAACGATAGTAATATTACTGCAAGGTTTTGGATTCGGTATAAAACGTTATATCGACCCCGCCCCCCTCACTTCGTAATATCTCGAATTTTTGTTTGTTTCGTGAAAAATAAGTGTTTGAAATACTCGTATATGAACGGGATAACTATTGATTAATATTCGAAACGTGTAGACGTCTTATTCCGTTTTAAACGTTTTAGATTCTGCAGAACCGAGTGAATACGCTATAAATGACGTTTATTATTTTTTCCTCTGTTTCGATTAGAATATAGGCGGTGTGCCCCGACCGTTACACGCTCGGTGAATATCCGGTATCGAATTTCGTCTAGTGGTTGAAGGTGTACGTCTTGTAGAGAGTTCATAGTTTTTGATTTATCATGCAATATAGTGTTTCGACGCGTCGCAGGAAATATTATGTAAAAAAAAAAGCGATTTCGTCAAAAATCACATATAAATTATGTGTTCGAAAACAACAGCCATAGTATTTTGAAATTTTCAATAAACGCTTATCAATATTGTATTTTATAAATTAACGAAACGAAAATATTTCGAAAATTTTCTTTCAATACTGGGCTATATACATATATTATTGAGTATTCAAGTCATTAGTCGTTATTTACGCATATTTTTGGTTTATATAATAATAATAATATTGTGTATTAGTTCAATACAAAATCAAATACACTAAACGCATAATCGACAATAATTGTAATATATCAGTATTATAATAAACACCGCCGAACTATTGTATATAAAACTAACAGCAATATATTGTTGTTTTGTAAATCATACTGTGAAGCTCGGGGCTCAGAATCGTTTTACGAATACATCCACACCTACAACAATATTCGTTACGATTTATCATTGCTTTCAAATCCATAGCAATAATAATAAATAATTCTAAAATCTCTGTTTAAGAGCGATTCACTTAAGCGACATCCACTAAATTTTTTTTTAAACACAGATTATTTGAAAAATATTCGTAGTCGAAAGCAATTTTTATTTTTTAATACGCTCAATAAAAAAATAATAATTTTACTACCTAATTAAAATTCAACGAAAAATATAGTAACGCGCGTTTCGTTACTCATCGTTCTATCTGCGCAATTCGAATCCATTTAATTACAATAAAATTAAACTATATTGCTTTCTTGAACCGGAAATCTTCGTTATACAACTCTCCGAAGTCAACTAGTATATTTAGGTAATATGATTTTCAGAGTTTTGACTCTCAGACGATGATACCATTGAAACCAGTGGCGTAATTTCAATTCCTCTCTTGGAGGGGGTTTAAATAAAACATTGAAATTTGTCTTCATAATATTTCGAATCCAACAATGTTATTGGAATAAATCAAATAAAAAAAATATATAATATATATGTCGAAAAATTTGAATTGGTTATAGATAGAAACTGTGACCGAAGAGATCGGAGCATTCTTTCTGGTCGAAAATCTGTACACAGGACAGAAAAAAATAAAATAAACGTCATTGTAAAAACAATATAGATCCTTCGCTCCGCTCAAAATCTAAAACACATCATCACTTTTAACAAATCGTCATTTTTAACTTTTTCTTTGGTCCCGGGGGAGGATTTAACCCGAACCCCCCCCCCAGTAAATACGCCACTGATTGGAAAGCCGTCGTCAATATTATTATTATTATTCACTCGCGAACCGTTTTTGTCGTTGTTCTACAGTATATACAGTTATATATTATTCGTCTCGTTCGATTTGCGGTGATCTCGCCGGAGTCTGATTTATGTACCGTCTGCAGTCGAATTCCCAAGCCGCACACACGTAGGCACCGCCGACACGACCCGGTTTTTTTCGACCAGACGATCTGTTCTCAAAAAAAAAAAAAAATAGGAAAATATGTCGCACGCCTCGTGTTCCGTCGCCGCGTTCGTTTGCAAAAAGAAATCGATTTTCGTCCGATGTGCGATCCGTCTGTTTCGATTGTAAAAGTGTTGGGCTCAATGGTCACAAAAAAAAAAAAAAAACCGCAGAAATTCGCGCGATATTCACTGCGAGCCGTGGTCGATTCGAACAATCCGCTCGATACGCGTTCCGGACAAAAATGACAATTTTCGCCTTAATTAAAATAAATAAATAAAGTATTCGCCTTAATTGAGATGATTATTTCTATAATGTAAATACAATACTGCAGTTAATACGCCAAATGAATTATATTCGATAACTGCATCATACCGATTTCAGTCCAATGGCAGATATCACACACACACACAAAATAAAAAAAAAATATAATAACGTCGGACAATAATACTAATAAACGTACACTTATTTACACTCGTTTTTCATCAGTATAAAATAAATTGATATCTTATCAAAATATTAATAAAAATATAAAATAACGTTATACGAGTACGTAATATTATAGTACACGAAAAACCACGGTTTATACAACGTCTTAATTATTGACATACGAATTTTTTACATACGATTTGTGACATTCGCTGCAGCAGGGGCGTAATTAAGGGGGGGATGAGGGGGACAGATCCCCCCCAGAGCCTTTTTTTTAATCATGTATAAAAAAAAAAAATAACTGAAAACTGTCATCATCTATTGTAGAGTCAAAATTTTTCAAAATTTTTTCCTATTTTTATACTTTACTTAAAATCGCTTTTTTATTATAATGTTTAAATTATAGGCCTCGGAAATTGGATTTGATTTTATAATTTACCAGTTAAAAATAATAGTAAATACCTATACGAGTAGTAATCAAATATTTCTATTGTGTATTTCGATTTAAACACTTGAATAATATTAACTCAGTTAGATTACAAGTAAATTTTTTTTTTTTTTTTACTGATATGTAGTCAGTGGCGTGCTCAGGGGAGGGGAGGTTAGGGGTTATATCCCCCATTGTCTTTTTTGCCGAACAACAGAAAACAACTTATTAGTTATAAGAGCTGTTTTAAAGTCATTAATTAATACTTTTCATTAGTTATTAGCAAAAAGTTATTAGTTATGACAATAAACATTCACTATACATAACATATGTTATGTTAATTAAACAACTTGGTATTAGTGTGTTATAATTTAAATTAATTTAAATTATAGAACAATTTACAAATGTACACAGTTATAAGCTAGAAAGGATTTTGGAGAGCTTGAAACATAAACATTTACCATGACAATTCATTAAAATTTGAAATGTATTTTTACTATTTACTTATAACATCCCCCCCCCCAATTGAAAATTCCTGGGCACGCCACTGTATGTAGTATAGTATGTACAGTTACATAACAAGAAAATGTATAGTATGAAGGGTGTGTGTGAAGTTTCCCATTGCACTGTAATGAAAAACGAGGGAAAAAAGTCATCCCCGCCCCAGAACAAATGTCTAATTACGCCACTGCGCTGCAGTAATAATAACGCGTATTGTTTCCAATTGAAATCTATATTATATATCGTACATGTACGCTTTCTAACGCGTTTCACATATTATTATTATTATGACGTGTAATATTTACATAATAATATTGTCGAAATCGTCAAATAAACGAATATTTCGTTAGTTTTACATTTACGTTCGCGTATATTACTGCTGCAGCGAGACGACGACGCGTTCGAACAGAAAAATTATGCTAATTTCATATCACCAGAATACACGCGCAAATTTTTTTTGCATTATCCGGTTTTTTTTCCATATTATTATTATTACTGTTTTTTTTTGTGCTAAAATTAATTTCGTGTTTTTTTTTGACGTGTATGAAATTCCGGCTCGTGTACACGTGTGTGCAGTGTACACGCGTAGAAAGAAGATGAAGAAAAAAAAAACGGTATACCGAGCGAGTGGGAAGAGAAACGAAACGATCACGAAGCTGGTTTTCTCCGAGGATTTTTGCGCGAATTTTTTTTTTTTGGTATTTTATTTCCCGGTCGAGACGAGAATAATAATAATAAAAAAAACAACAATATTTTACCGATCGTGTTTCGATGACGCCAACTACGGAGAAACGATTGGAAAACAATAACGGGCGTGTTATTTTTACAATATCAGACGACGGTGGCCATTAGACACGTGGCCGATCAGAAAAATAAAAATAAAAATAGGTAACGAGCCGCCGTACGCGGGGTGTTGTGAATGTCGCCCGAGTGAATTACTCGGATAGAGATTTTAGAGTTTACTAGGTTATACGAATTCGAATTGCAACGATTAAAGCAATTAAAGCGTTCGATAAAACGATTCTGAGCGGAGCTTCGGTATAATATTTTAGGTTTATAACCAAAAGTAACTCTTTTTATATAGGCACCTTAAAACCTATATAATTGCTAGAAACAGTCCGGGAATTAAAAGAAAGTCCTTGAGAACTTTTTTTTTTTTTGTCCTTAATATAATTCAATTAATATCATTTAATCCAATTGCCCATTAGTTTCAGAATTACGAAGATATAACGATAATCGATTTTGAGTTCTATTTTTAGGCGCTTTTGAGAAAATCGAAAAATTACATCTCTGTAAAGTACCGACTAGATGCGATTCGCTACCGGAAACAAACTGTGACTGTATAAAGATCGGAGCACTGCTTTTGGTAAAATTTTCGGGTACAGACATAATGAAAAACACAGCTTTGTAAAATTCACGAAAAAAATAATAAACAACGAAACTCCGAAGAAAGTTTTCCGTTTTCCTCGTGGATTATAATCGGTGCTCGCGGAAATTTCCTTTTGAAAACGAATTAGTTCACGTTCCTTTTGCTAAAAAAGAACTAAATTTTTTTTCGTTCCGGGATTGAAAAAGAGAACTAATTCCTTTTCTCTTTCCTAAAAAAAAGAAATATTTTCCTTTCCTCAAAAAAATTTAAAATTTTAAAAAATATCAGAGACGAAATACAATAATAGAAATCAAACATGCTTTTAAGTGCACACCTTATGTATTTTAATTTCTTTCATTTTTTTTTAAATTCTAAACACCTGAATATCAATGCATTTATAGTGATTCATTTGCGTCTCTTGGATAATATAATATTTAAAAAAATAATATTTTATAGAAAGACAAGGATTACAGCAGCGTCTAGGCACAGAAAACTAGCGGCGCATCATACGCCGTCGTTTACCCACGCGGCCGAGAAGACGTCACGAATATACATTATTATTATTTGCATATCGAACGGTATATTTTTACGTACATAATAATAATAATAATAATAAAATTATGGTCGTTGCGCATTGATATTTGACACCCATGTCGAGTCGTGGTCGTCGCATCGTTTTCACATGGTTGATAATCGCAAGGACAGAGAACGAAACGCGCGCGCAGCGGTGTACGGTCAAGCACCTCGCGCGTATATATATACATATACATATTATAACAACGAATTCGATGTTTTTTTTTTTATTCTTTCTCTCTAGAAAGAACAAAATAAACAATTCCGGATAAAAATGAAAAATTATATGTATTGGGGGGCAGTGGCGGATTTAGTTCTTTGCTTAAGGGGAGGGGGGCCAATATTTTAAAACACATACAGTATAGAAACTGGATTAATGGTCACTCTCTGTTATTTGTATTAATATCTCTATTCTGTTAGAAAAAATTTGGAAAAAAAGTCAAAAATAAAGTCTAGGGGAGCCATGGTCCCTATGGCCCCACCCTAAACGCCGCCACTGGTGGGGGGAAGGAATGGCCGTCGTTAAGGGAGCAGCAGCACGCGACTCCTCGCCATTTGAATTTATATTATATAGAAAGAAGAGACAAAATCCTGATTTTAGGGGACGTAATACGCTGCAGGAGTACAAATTTTAATCGTTCCACATGCTGAACTGCAGTTGTCCAGGCCGAAGTTTGTATAAGGTTTTTTTTTTTTGCTACTATAGTCGTAGGTCGAAAAATAACTAATGAAAATCTGATGCGAAAATCGATTAGACTCGCGCGCGGTATACTATTCCGAGTTGTTTGTGCTGCTAATTACACGTACGAAGAGATTTGTTTTTCGAAATACGGTTGGGAAAACGATGTACTAATATAATATACGATAAGCACTATGTTTAAAATACACTGAGATTCCTCTGAGAATTGCATTGATCATACCGCTGCAATCGATTCGGCGTCCGCCGACAAAAAGTTTTAGAAAATATTGAAAATGAGTTTAAAAAACTACGCCTATGGCGAGGAACACGATTTCTTCAAAAAAAAAACCTCAGATTTTCATCGATCGGATTATAATTGCTATGTATATAGAGAGAAATCTGCGATTTGCGCAAGATAAGAAAATTAAAAAAAAAAAAACAGAAACGGATAGAAATAAAATCGAATTATAATAAATTTTTATAAATATAAAATGAGAAACGAAAAAAAGTTGAGTTAAAATGAATTTAACGGGGAAAAAACCTCGAAAATCTTAACTCCAGCAGACCTGATCGTTCGAAAATTATAATCATAAAATTTACAAGGTGATTTTTTTTTTTTAAGACCGTTTATGATATTATAAAATACAATTTTTTTTTACACGTAATTCGTGTTTTCCGCGCGCAATTTACTAGAGCTGCCGTTGTTGTTTTTTTTTTCTTTAATTCTAAGCAATCTTAATTACCTCCTTTTGTTTTACCGTAATGATGCGTTAACAGTGAAAAAACATCGTTCTCTTTTTAAGTATATTTTTATAATAATATATATATAAAAACATAAAAATGTGGAAAATTTTATTAAAATATTACATTTAAAGAAACTCTAAAATTACAATTGTTATTTATAAATTTTAATAATACAAATAAAAAGAATAGTTATAATTACTTGTGTAGGTAATTTTCTTTTCTTTTGGTCTTCTAGTGCTTATACAGTAGAGTGTCAATTATCCGCACTAATTGTGACCGAGGGGGGTGCGGATAATCGATTTGTGCGGATAATCAAATAACCATTAAAAATAAAATTAAAAACTAAATTACCGTGTATAACGTATGATATATATATATATATATATATATATATATATATTGTTTATATTATTCATTATTAGATAATAAAATAATCTTATATTTTATATTCATATATTTCATAATACGTGCAAGATAAAATCAACATAATGAATGATAAAAGTAAATTAAATTAAACTAAAAATAAATTTGTACAAAAATTTTGTAGTGCGGATAATCGACGCTCTACTGTAATATAATATGAATTGTGTCACTGCATGTCTGCATATAATGTATTATGGCTATACCTATAAGGGAGAGAATACTTAAAAGATATCTCCGTACGAAGTAGAAAATAAATAAATATTAAGGGGATTGGAAACGGGTACTTTCTCTCTTTGTCTTGCACACACGAAACATAGTAAAATAAACTATTTCTATTTCCAACACACTGATCGATCTGGTGGTGCGATAAAAGATTTGGATTCGTCGTGAAGTCTACTTGAAGTCGACTTTCCCACATTTCTAATATTTATTTCATATAAGTCTCCAAAAATTAAACCAGAAAAAAAAAAAGGAGAAATTCTATAACTCAATTTTTGAAGAACTCAAGACAAAAAAAAATAAAGTGAAAAAAAAAACGGGAAAGCCGATTGATAGTAAAATTCTCGGCGAATTCAAATTTGTTTTCAGAATCCTTATCGCGTCACAAGAAAGGAAGTAGGAAACATCTATTTCGTCGTGTTTCTTGAATTTTTCTTAAATCCGTCATTATTGCGTATATAATGTGCCGATGAAATTTCCTAATCCGACTGTGGGTTTTATTTAATGAGGATTATCATTATTATTATATGATGTTCAGAACTTCGAGCATTACAATGGTATATATATGCATAATATGTCAACGTATACAAATCAAATGATATAAATAATTGATAAGAAATTTTGTTTTTTTGTTTTTACTCGATTGTTGAAAACGTAATATTCGAAACGTTGTACGAGAAAATTCGATAGTTCCTTAAAGTGCAGTGTCGAGTAGTGCTTATATATATTTCTTGAAAAATGTATTCTTCATAAAAACCGTGTATAAATAATATAATGATTAACCTCGAAAAATTTTTTAGACTTGCCTGTACAATAATCGGATATTTTGTTCTATAATTAAGGGATTAATTACTTAATAAATACGCGTATTTAATAAATAATATTTTTAGTAATTTTAGAAAGGTTCTTTGAATTCAACCCTCCCCCCCCCCAAATATAAAAATATATAAAGCATGTATAATATTATAAAATATAATTTATCGTCAAAATACCCAATTTTTAATGTTACATTGTAGGTATACATGCAGGCGAGGATGTAATTTTATACTATAATACTGCAAATTATTATACAATAATAATAAATAATGCGCGTTATACTCACTTCATTGATCATTGACGGATCTCGACGTCTACCGGCTGAAACAGAAAAAAAAAATACCGTTTACGTTAAAAAACCAGGAGGATTGAAACCTTAAAAAACCTGTGTATATCATATATGTATGTGAACGAGTGTAGTCTAAAACGCTAAGTGTGTGCAAAGAATTGTCGATTTTTTTTTTACACCGAGCGGTGCGAGCGAAATTTATTCTTTCGAATAGCAACGCGCGCAATCGATTTCGACACACCGCTACAAATTTACATGAAATATTCTGAAACAATGCGAGAAATGTCGCGTAGACACCGCGGCAATAACGCAAATATAGTCGTGACATTTAATATAGTACTATACAATATACTAAATAGCAAGCAGCTATTATTATTGTTGAATTGTCATTTTTTTGTTTTATTATTATTTTTTTTTAATGAGGAGAGAGGAGTTTTTTTTATAGAACTTTTTTTTTCCCTTACAATAACCATCGATATCTATATAAATACTTGTGAAAAAAAAAATAATAATATCGGGATGGAGCTGGGTAGAATACTGCAACGTACGTGTACAATATTATATAGTTTTGAATTTTTTTTTTTTTAGACTACGCGTGGCAACGTTAAAATTAAAAGAAAAAAATACCTTTTTTTGTATAAGCATTGCATTTTGAGGTGGATTTATAAAAAAATATTCATTTCGTATTATCGCTAAAAAAAAACGCTCACGGTTTAGTGGTGCATTACTAATATTATAGGAATACGTATACACAACAGTAATTTTATTTATTTTTTATTATTATAAAGGCTTCAACAATAAAGTCATCATCACGCATAAATATACATAATTTAATAATAATATTCGATATCAATTACGTATTGTAATATTCGGCTATAGGTTTGAACCGAGGCGTGCCCGGAACCAAAAAAAAAACGTAGGTTAGGCCCTTTTGTACGCTCGATTTACAGAGGAAAAAAACGAGGATTGACCGCTAATTTAAAATACTTGATTGGAAGTACGCAAATCGAGTAAAAAAAAAAAAAAAATCATAATTTAATTTACTCGTATAGTAAAAAAAAAAACAAAGAATTTTATTTACACACAAGTTATTAATGTATACGGTATATTATATTGAAGGAATTCGTTCGCTTTCATAATTCATATAGATATTATAAAATATAAAATGGTATTTTATTTAATATATTGCTACAAAAATACCTATATCATTCCGGATACATTTTTAAAATTTTTTTATACGCGCACAAAAATAAATAGTTTTGTTTATTGTACCAAAAACTCCGATTGTTACCAAGTTCAAAGAACAGGTTACCGGCCGGGCTCGTGCCTATACGCGCTGGATTTGTAAAAATTATTTTTTTTTTTAAAACTAGTTTTCTCAATAAACACCCCCCCTCCCCCAAATCGCAATTGTGTTCATTATTTTATAATATTATATATCGGCTATGAGACGTATGAGAAATATTTATTGTACACTGCATAATGTGGTCAAATACACTTATATATATTACTCGTGTATAACGCGTAATTCGATAATAATTGAGGAGGACCGCGGTATTGTCTGCTTTATATATATATATATATATATATATATAAAACCATAAATATTATGTGTGCATATTATCTGTGCAGTATATTACCACAATAAAAATGATATTTTATACGTTTACGACGACACTAAAAAGAAGCGTAAATAAAATGCGTTCCCGTATATATATATATATATATATATATATAACGGGTGTTCACGTAACACGCTGAATATTTCAGCTGAACGAATTTCGATTGAAATGTGGTTTTCTGCAGGTGAAAGGGAGTATATAACGAAATACATGTTCAAAAAAAAAAAAATTCAAAATTTTACTAAGTTCCCCCCCCCCCGTTTTTAACGATAACGTTCAATGATTTTCGTATACTCGAGACGTTCGCGATATTATTAAAATATCAATATTTGTACGTACGGACAAGAAGTAAAAAAAACTGCACTTATTCGTTTTCGTGAAGAAATTTAATTTTACTCATTCGTACTCGAGAGATAATAGATAAAAAAAAAAAGTAATAATTGTCCGTAACGAAAAACGAATATAATTTCTTCGTTTAACGTTTTTTTATTTAATATAGTCTTAGGCTCAATTAATAATATTGCAATTGACCGACATAAATAATTGTTCAACTTTTCATCAATTCGCGTCTCGAAAATTCTCTCGACGTCGCTCTGCTTTTTTATTTTGTTTTTTTTTTAATTCGCGTATACCACACCACCGACTGATGTCACTTCTCGAGGTGCATATAATGCCGTGTCTACAATTGATTCGAACGGATTAACACGTACGTATATAGGCCACATTACTCGTAATTCGTGGTCAAAATGATTTGCGATTCTCGTGACAGCAACAGTGTTTGTAAAACACAATACACGAACTCCGCGTGATCATACTCGTCTCGAATTTCAGCGAACGTATTTTACACGCGTACTGCACACAGTATAATATAATGCTGTTTAAAAAACAATATCGGCGCGGTATTATTCGCATGTGTCGCGGACAGGGAAATTTCGTTAAAAACGGATTTATACGCGTGAATTAAAATTTCCACCCGTTCTCCGCTCGGCGAATTTTTGGTAATTTAGTGGAAAATAACAATGTATCCGGATGTGCAGTATAGAAAGAAATAGAAAAATCGGAATTATTATTAAGGGGATTGAAAGCGGGTATTTTCTCTCTTTGTCTTACACACGTGAAACATGGCAAAATAGACGCGTTTCGTACTTCCAACGTACCGATCGATCTATTGGTGCGATAAAAAATTTGAAAACAGATTTGAATTCCTCGTGAATTTTACTACAAAACGACTTTTCCACTTTTTTCGTTTTTTTTTTTCATTAACCCTTAAAAAAATTAACCGAACAAATTAAAAAAAAAAAATGTTAATAATTCATTTTTGAAGATCTTAAAAAAAAGAAATAAAAAAAGTGGGAAAATCGTTTTGTAGTAAAATTCACGAGGAATTCAAATCTGTTTTCAAATTTCTTATCGCACCAATAGATCGATCGGTACGCTGGAAGTACGAAACGTCTATTTTGCTATGTTTCATGTGTGTAAGACAAAGAGAAAATACCCGCTTTCAATCCCCTTAAAATAATAATAATAAAATAAAATTTAGCGCGTATCGTTAAAACGTTAAAAATTTCAAATTCTCTCGAAACGTGCGCATTCCGCGGTGGTCCATTTCTCTGCAATCCTATAACTCGTCCGGCTGAAATATTCCGTATTGGTACATTTTCTAAACGGTTCTTATACACGTATACGAGAGACGCATATACCGTGTCGGCCTGGCACACCATAGGCCTCTGGATCTTTTTATTCTGGGGCCCCCTGCTTAATATGAAGTTAAAAAATCAATAAAAAACAATTCATTATACAGGGTGTCCCAGATCCAAGGGCGGAGTGACTCTAAAATTCTTACCGGGCAAATAAGATTTTTCCGGGCCACTTATGAAAAAAAAATTCATTTTTTTTTCGGACTAGCGCCTTTTGTTTCCATATAGAGTTAATACAGGTTAATAAAAGAACCTACGTTGAAGTTAGAATTTGGTGGTCGGATTCTAAATCTTTTAAATTTAAGCAATTTGAAATTTGACAATTTTACCGCGTTTCTTTATAATAGGTTTATTTTTTTCGCCTTTCGGCTCGTACTATAATGGATAAATACCACGATTTGACGAGTACGATTCGGGGTTCGAACCGCTGTTCTCAAATCAATTTTTGCATTTTTTCTTTTTATGCGTTATAATAATACAAGGCAAAGATTTCAGAACTGGTGGAGACATAGCGTTCAAAAATATTGGTATAAAAAAAAAAAGATGGGTCCCCGGCCGCATTCGCGGCCTAGCGGCCATGGCCAGGCCGACCCTGCGCATATAGTATGTTATACTAATAATAATTGATTTTACTCTCTCATCGTAAACGCGTGTTTTTATTTCAATGTTATTATTTTCGATATTTTTTCTGAAATTCAAAGAGTATTGGAAGCTATAGAGGGGGAAAAAAATAGTCTCTTATGAAACTGCGATGACACCGATTTCGGAACGAATCCGCCAGCGTGTAAGACGTGTGACGTGATCGATTGCCTCGCTCGTGTATGTAACCGCGATGTGTATAGCTGATTATTCACGTGATCGCTTTGACAATGTAGCTGGTATTACACAATAACAGTGTACACCTGATACGATTATTGATAGTCGTATTATTTCCGTAATAATCGACAAATGACAAAATAGGTTTACCCATAAAAAATATATATTCACTGATCGTGTCGATACAATTTAAACTGCGTATCGGGGACGTATTTAGACATTTTTCTTTTTGTTATATTGAGTAAACACATCATTGTTGAATTATTTTTTTAAATTCTAATCCAACACTAAATCTTAAAATCTGGACAAAATTCTCAACATTTTAAAAACGACTACGCATTAGGAATTCATTAAAATTATTACATCCTACAGCCATGGAGTACATAAAAAAAAGTTCCTGAAATTTCGAGGGGCGGGGTTGGAGCTTCATCAGCCTCACCCCATAAATACTACCTATTGCTGCTTGTGTTCGTCGTTGTGGACGCACCGAAAACTATACTAGCGTATTGTTTTATTTTCAATAAATCTATCGGAAAACATCTCGTCTCTCTATATATATCTATTATATTATATCGAAAAAAAAAATTATATAATATACGATTTACGCTATTTAACACATTACAGTCGAGCGAGTCGCATACCGGCGGGTATAAAGATAATAAATAATGTCAAAAAAAAAAAAAATTAAAGAAAACCAATAATAATAATCGCGGTGTTCTTCGGAGAAAATATGATAAAAATATAAATTTTTTACCGAAGCCTGTGCACGCGATAAGTGCAAATAACTTATATCGTACGAACAAAAATAATCTTATGCGGATATTGGCCAACGGAGCTGGATATTTTACGAACATCCGGTAATTGCAGTGGCGCGGTACACACACGATTGCCTCATAGCCGCAGTGGCGTGCTCAGGGGGGGGAGGTTAGGGGTTATATCCCTCCCCCCCCCATTGTCTTTTTTGCCGACCTACAGAAAACAACTTATTAGATATAAGAGCTATTTTAGAGTCATTACTTAATATTTTTTATTAGTTATTAGCAAAAATTTATTACTCATGACAATAAACGTTTACTATACACAACGTATGTTATGTTAATTGAACAACTTGGTATTAGTGTGTTATAATTTAAATTCATTTTGATTATAGAACAATTTACGAATGTACACAATTATAAGCTAGAAACGGTTTTGGAGAGCTTGAAACATAAACATTTGAGTTTTTGGTACTACCATGACAATTTATTAAAATGTATTATTACTGTTTACTTATAACATCCCCCCACCCCATTGAAAGTTCCTGGGCACGCTACTGCTCATAGGACATTAGGAGGGAGAGGGCTTAATAATAAATAAACCGAAAATAAAAAAATTACTTAAACGAAATGTAAAAAAAAAAAAAAGGCGTATAAAACAATCCGTTACAGTTATAGTAATCTAACGAGTTTTCTCTCTCTTTCTATTCGCCTATCAGCCGTTTTAGAAGAGATACCGAATAATATTTTAAAATCTTTTTACTCACGTAAAGTGTAGAAGAGGCCGACAGGAGTGTCGTGCCGACAACGATTCGCGGCAAAATGAAAACAAAAAATCGTACATACTAACGTTATATAAGCGTATATAATTATTATTATTGGACACGCAGTTTATCACAAAAATACAACCGAAATCGATTAGTAAATTTATAAATAAACGCTAATTTCATTATATTATATCACCTCGTATATCGGTGATTAGTTTATTGCTCGTAATAATACCTATATAATAATTCCTATAAATAGGCACCTATAATTACATATTATGATATTACCCATAAACCCGCGCCTAAATACCTCGTTTAATTCGCACGGTTTATAACGATCATTTTTACCGACCGATTAAATTGAATTTTTTTTTTTTTTCGTAAAATTGTTATACGAGGGAGGGTTGATAAGCGAAAAGCCTCTAATCGCGCTGTTTACATACGATCGTGAATGATTTTGTTTCTACCGCTGTCGTCTCGTTTTGTGGATAAAGTATGTAAACACTGTTTAGTTGCAATTTAGCGCGCGTGTTTTTGTCATTCGTGTGGTGGACGCTGTAAGACAGTGCTTCTCAACCTGGGGGCTGCGGCCCCCTAGGGGGCCGTGGCTATATGACTGGGGGGCCTTGAAATATTTATTTCATTTAAAATATTTTTGATTATTTAGTTAGGTTAAACCCAGATATAACCGACCTACCCCGACCATATTTTCCAAATTTAAATAAAAATAATGAACACGATTGGGTAAAAAGACCATTTTCTATTTCTTTGAAATACGATCATATTTCATGGGCCGCAAAAGTGCAATTAATTGAAATTAGAGAAGACTCTACTCTTGAAACCGAATTTATTGAAAAAGAACTTACTGAATTTTGGTTAAGACGACAGCAAGAGTATCCTGTAATTTCGAAAATGGCCTTACTTATATTAATACCTTTCGCATCGACATATCTTTGTGAAACTGCATTTTCACAACTTCAAATTATAAAAAACAAACATAGATCATGCATTTCACAACAGTCTTTAGAAGCAAACTTACCTATTTCAATTTCAAATATCACACCTGACATAAATAAGTTATGTGAAAATATGCAAGCCCAACCATCACATTAATAATTATCACATTTATTATTATTATTTCTAATTACTAATTATTTTTTGTTTATATATGTTTTAAGTTTTATATAACTATAAGATTGCATGTTTCAAAAATATATTAAAAAACATTTATTTTCTTTACATTTTAATAATTTACTTGTGTGAAATAGTGCATGTAAATTTAGTATATCATTGAGAAAAAATAATTAATGATTTTGATTGAGGGGGGTCTTGACAGTATTACATTAAATTTAGGGGCCCTATAGCAAAAAAGGTTGAGAAGCACTGCTGTAAGACAGCAAATACGGAGGAGAAAATAACTTTTTCCGTTTTGTTGTTTAAGCCAGGGTCGGACTGGCCCATGGTATTGACGTGCGATCGCACGGTGGGCCCCGGCGAAATGGGACCTGTAAATATTAATCTATTAAAAGTCGTTTAAGAACACTTATATGGGCCAAGATGTTCTTGAAGGACCCGCGTACTAAATCTGAGTCCGACCGAAAAAAGTTCGATTCGCAGTTCGGCGAGGTACCAAAATAGTAAGGTGGAATTCTATCTCAACGGTTTTCACGCTTGGATTCATAATTTGTAGAAAAAAAAACGTATACCTATCAGTACTAAACGAGTGTATATCACGTTAAAAAATGAATTAATCAATAGTTATTATAGACTATATATTATTTTTTCTGTTATTTACAAAATTCGTTTCGTCTTTATTCATGCCTATTTTAGAGAACGCGTTTACACAGCAGCCCACCCTCGATAATAATTTGTGTAATCCTAACATACGTTTTTCGTTTTAGAATTGAATATTAAGGGGATTGAAAGCGAGTATTTTCTCTCTTTGTCTTACACACATGAAACATAGCAAAATAGACGTTTCGTACTTCCAACGTACCGATCGATCTATTGGTGCGATAAGAAATTTGAAAACAGATTTGAAATCCTCGTGAATTTTACTACAAAACGACTTTCCCACTTTTTTTTTTTTTTTTTTTAAGACCTTCAAAAATGAATTATTAACAATTTTTTTTTAAAAATTTGTTCGGTTAATTTTTTTAAGGATTTATGAAAAAAAAATGAAAAAAGTGGGAAAGTCGTTTTGTAGTAAAATTCACGAGGAATTCAAATCTGTTTTCAAATTTCTTATCGCACCAATAGATCGATCGGTACGTTGGAAGTACGAAACGCGTCTATTTTGCTATGTTTCATGTGTGCAAGACAAATAGAGAAAATACCCGCTTTCAATCCCCTTAATATTATTTCTTCGGAAGGTTAATCTCCAATAACCTACCTTGCCCGCCTCCTCTTCCTCCCAACGGGTTCGAAAATGTCCGGTAAAGACGCCGAGGACGTGGAAGGTACCTACTTCTTCTCTCGTGTCAACGCGACCCGAATCGAAAGTCAGACATATCAAAAAAAAAAAAACGGAATCTCCACACGAAATCCGAAACCGTCGCGGCTCATTCCGGCGAACGGGTCCTTCTACATAATATACGTCCGCGGTGTCGACGCGTTGTTTTAAATATTTTTTTTTACAAAGAAACAGAGAGAGAAAAGACTTCACCGACGCGTGACCTGTCCTCCCCCGCGAACTGCAACGCGAACTAGACCATTCCACACGAATGGTTTTCTCACTCGGACGTTGTATTATTATTATTATTATTATAGTTCACACACAGCGCAGCAAACGTCGACGGTGATTCCGAATTGATATAAAGCAACCGCCTGCACATAATCCTTTAACGGCAAATCGAACAATACAAGTCGAATAACGTTAAAACGTTCGCGTATTTTTACGTGTATGACACGCGCGGGGAACGAGACGCGATTTGTTTTTTTCTTGAAAATCGAATCGTCCGGTCGTATACGGTTTTTTTTTTTTGTAATACGTAAGAAGACGTATATTTTCAAACGGCTTCATGGCGACCCAGTTTGTATAATGTGTGTGTGTGTGTGTGTGTTTCGATCCCGCAATCCATTTCACTCAAAATACTCGGATCTAAGAACTTCAAACCGTTTTGAAATAGCATGTATCACGGTGTTTTATTTCGATCGAGATTTCAATGTGAATGGTTTAGGCCCGTTGGAACCAGATCCATTTGCCCGCATAAAGAGGTCGCACATAAAAACCCGAATGTAATAAAAATATTTTTTTAACGTTATAGTTTAATTACTTTTAAAATACGCGTATGTATACATAATTATTAATAAGATTATTGCTTTGACGTGGAAGGTGTACACAACGTGGTAATGGCGCGTTGTCGAAGCTAATTAGTGTGAAACCGGTTGACAAAGTCTACGGATGATTCAAAACTGTTCTCATTACCTTCGCAACGTTTCGACGCATTTTTAAGCCTCCCCAGCCGTGCTACGCTTAATTGAATAACTTTGCAATGACTTTTTTTCACCGACATTTCCCTTCAAATTATTCCCCTAACATTTGGTTGGTTCTTAAAATATATTTAAAATTATTAAGCATTATTAAGTCAATATAAGACAAAAAAAAAAAATAGTAATAAATCGAGTACGAAATTCGTCGTGTGGCTATATGAAGTGCGGATATTGTCTATTCTTTAAATTGAAAAAAGTCAAATCGCCACTGCTCGTCGTTTGTTTGACGAAAATCGGTTTTTCTCCGGATGGAAAACGATGAAATAATACCAGCGATATTCGTTTTTAAAAATTACATTGAACCTCCTGTTACACACAATATTTTGTCTAACCGCGGCTGGTTATATCGTCGTTATCTTCGACGAGGACGACGCGCAATCTGCATACAATATTTAAACGGAAATCCGTTAAGCGATTGCGTCCCGAGGTGACCTCGCGCGATTCCCTTCGAAAATCAATTGCATAATACCGTGCGCAGGGGCGGATTTGCAGGCATTACGAACTATGCGGCCGCGTAGGTTTTGGATGGCGGCAAAATCGAATGTTATTTATTTTGTTTTTATGGTAAAATAAAATTACATAAATTTTCAGTTTAAAATTAATTTTACCATTCCGAAATTTTGAACGGTGTATTCGGATTTTGTATTCGTTTATTTTTAACGAAGTAATAATTATTTTTTCGTTTGATTTATAACACTGCTATAGTTCTTGACACAATCGAACCGGATAAGACCGAAATATCAAAAACGCGAAGCTAATGGACTTATTACTTCCGGTGCCGCAACTACCAGTAGTTGTGCGAGGTGTGCATCGGGGTTTCCCGAGTGCGTTCCGTTTAAGGGGATTGGAAGCGGATGTTTTCTCTCTTTGTCTTACACACATGAAACATAGCAAAATAGACGTTTCGTACTTCCAACGTACCGATCGATCTATTGGTGCGATAAGAAATTTGAAAACAGATTTGAATTCCTCATGAATTTGACTACAAAACGACTTTCCACTTTTTCCATTTTTTTCATAAACCCTTAAAAAATTAACCGAACAAATTAAAAAAAAATTGTTAATAATTCATTTTGAAGGTCTTAAAAAAGAAATAAAAAAGTGGGAAAGTCGTTTTGTAGTAAAATTCACGAGGAATTCAAATCTGTTTTCAAATTTCTTATCGCACCAATAGATCGATCGGTACGTTGGAAGTACGATTTCATATTGAATCTCAAACAGTAGTCGTGAATGCTGACATGTGCGTGCGCGTGCGAGAATATCCCATATAGCCACGCGAGGCGACAGTGCGTACTCACACTAACAATCATTTACGTTTCACACAAGCACACTGCGTAACGCGCCCAAAACATTAAATTGCCTATACACGACCCCTTAATAAATGGACGCTTCCAATCCCCTTAAAATGTCTACCTTTTTCGTGGCCCGAGTGCGTCCGCCATATTTTATCAAGGTATTATTAAACAGCCCGAGTGCGTCCGCTCGCTGTACTCTATCAACTTTATATTGAACAGCTCGAGTGCGTCCGTTATTTCCAGGTACGACTGAAAATAATCCGTCGAGGGACATCACATTGCAGTGCTTCGTAATCATAGCTGACTGAGTTTCAGTCGCTCAACACCGTTGAGACTGATAACTGCCCGTCCGTTATAATTTACCAGTGTTCATTTACGCGTGTTTTGTTTTAAATAATTGTAATAATGACATTGCCAGAACGTACTATGAGCCAGCGTGGTAAGCAAATACAATTGACGGTCATAAATTAAGGTCTCACAAATCATTCGGGCTGCATAAGAAAAATTAATTTTTTTTCTCTTGGGACGCATTCGGGCTACGCAAAGTATAAACGACTTTTTTTTCTTGGGACGCACTCCGGGTTATACGTTCTGCCGGACGCGCTCGGGACATCAAAACAAGGTCATTTCGGGGGACGCACTCGGGGTATCCCCACGTGCATTGCACCTGATGACGCCCGTAAAACATTGGTTTTAAGAAACGAAATTAAAAGACATTTTCCCGACATTCAATTGCATTTCGGTTGTATTTTACGATTCCCGTGGCAAACTATTTTCTGCAGAACCGTTAATCGATTTTAACCGAACTATATTTGACTTTTGCCAAAGACGGAAAAAACTTTTTAAATAATACTACGTACATAAATAATAACGTTATACAAGAATTATAACAATTACACGAATAATACAAACGAGTAATATTTAATTTTAAGTAAAATTGCTCGATAATATTTCATATACATTTTAAAAAAATTCCAAAGTGTGCGATTTCAATTTGCGAACGATTGAATGACGTGCCTATAATGTAATATTTTCTACAAAAATCGATTATATAATGACTGAAATATCAACGAGTTCGCAGTACTTTGTATTTTAGCAGTTTTTTTTATGTAGAGTTATATATTATATTACGTGTAGCGGGGCCCGTTTTCGCAATACACGCCCCAGGGCCGCCCAATATTACGGCCCTGCACGTCGGTTTCGCCGCGCAGCAACGGACAACGCGCTCGTGTAGATGGCGGTGTGTTCACCAGTGTTGAGACAAGATAAATGAAAATTTATCGAGATAGAGATAAAAGATTGTTTGCTTAAAAACCGTCTAGATACAGATAAATATATGACATAATATCATTTTAGATAAGACAATAGACGAGTGAAATTAATTGTCTAGATAAAATACAAGATGAAAATTATGAATTATTTGTAAATAATCGTGTTATTAGTATTATTACGAGGGATATGTAATACATATATATGTATATGGAACAGTGGCGTGCCCAGGAATTTTCAATGGGGGTGGGGGGATGTTATAAGTAAATAGTAATTATACATTTTAATGAATTGTCACGGTAATACCAAAAACTCAAATGTTTATGTTTCGAGCTCTCCAAAATCGTTTCTAGCTTATAATTGTGTACATTTGTAAATTGTTCTATATAATTAAAATGAATTTAAATAATAACACAGTAATATACCAAGTTGTTCAATTAACGTAACACCATTAAACTGAAAAAATGTATTGCGTTTTTAAAAATAAACAAAAAAAAATAAAGTACTTAGAAACTAGATTACTTATTCCAAACGGAAATTCAACCGCCTAGCTTTTATTAGCATTTATGACGTCATCTAAAACGAGTAATGACTCTAAAACAGCTGTTATAATTAAAAAAAAATTATTTTCTGTAGGTCGGCAAAAAAGACAATGGGGTGGGCGGATATAACCCTAACCTTCTCCCCCCCGAGCACGCCACTGATACGGAAACATTCCCGGGTCATTTTTTTCTTCTTATTTATTGCAAATATACTAAAAAAAAATAATAATAATAATAATAAGTAAATTGGTTAAAATTTTTTATCCAGATAATTACAAGAAAGATAATGATATATTAATTTTTTTATCTAAGATAACCTTCAGGTAAGTAAAAAAAAAAAAAAAGAAAATTTCATCTAGATGAGCTGATAAAAGATAAAAAAAAAAAAAATACTATCTAAAATGAATTTATCTAGATAAGTCTCAACGCTGGTGTTCACCACGCGGCGGTTCGCGGACGGTCGCGTCGTCGGCGGTTCATTATACCATCGGCGGCGCGGAGGTCGTCGAATTTATCGCGCGCGACGCTTTTTCTATTCATCGGACAGCGCGACGAATCGACCGCCGCCGCCGCCGCCGCCGCCGCGTCCTTCTTATTCTCGTCCTCTCTATCTGGTCCGACACACACGTGCACTCATACGCTCAAACACTGCTGTAGATTCGCAGGCGTCAGTCATCGATACAATGATATACGCACGCGGCATAACTTATGAGCGATATTTTGATAGGCGACGAGAATACCAAAACGTACAGGCGCACAAGTAAATTATAATAATATCGTTGCGAGGAGTATAAAATACACTGTGCATAACACACGGCGTGTGGGAGCAGGCGTATGTGTAAGCGGTGTGACCGACTCCGGTTCGGTCGTTTTGCAAAAAAATTCTTTTTTTTTTTTGTTCTTACCTCGCCTGCAGCTGCACGAATGGCGGACTTAGCGGAACGGGTCCCGGGATTTTTTCAACGGGGGGGGGCATACGTTTTTGGCCCCAAACGCCCCCCAAAGGCCTCGGCCACTAAAAACTAACTAGAGACGTTCCTCGGGTGAAAGCGATGGGTCTTTCTCGGGAAAAAAAAATTACCCAAGTATTTCACAAAGATTTGTTTCCAATAATTATTTTGCTCCAGAGCTTTTTATAGTTCGAGTAAATTACAAACACCGTCAACGCATTCTGAGATACGTCATAACTTAGGGAGAGTAAGAGTGCGAGAAACAATTCGCTCGGAAATAACGAATGCACGGGCAATTCACTGCTTGTTTAAAAATGTTTATTTAATATTTTATTAATCTGAATGCTGACTAATAAATGGTGAGCCGTCTCATTTTATATGCGCTTTCGAATCTCTCCGCAAAATCGTCTAAACTTATAGCGATATAAATAGACAGATAATAAGTAATTAATAACGGTGTATTTATTTCAACAGGTAATAATATAATATTTTATTAAAGTATTAAATTATTTACGAGCTACAAATAAAAGGCCCCGTGACTATATATAATTTGGCTGCGGCCCCGTTGCGGACTGACGGTCCGATACTTGATGCAAATTTTGTTAAACGATTTTCCGGGGTGTCAGCTCAAGGGCGGATACAAGGGGGGCAATGGGGGCAATTGCCCCCCCCCGTTCACAAAAAAACTATCATATATTTCATTTGTAATTTTTTTTTTGACCCGTCTAAATGTATATTGTATGTTATGATGATCTTTTTTTAGTTGATAACTAACAAATTGCCCCCCCCCCGTTTAGGACCACTGTATCCGCCCTTGTGCCAGCTAGGGCCCAATGATTTGTTTAGGGGTGCCCCCGGCACGCCCTGGCCCACCCCTGGTTACGTGCCTGGACGGGTCGTTCGTGGACGATTCGTTCAGAACCAACGGAATCGTTTCAGTGAACGAATCGATTCAGATTCAGAAGAAAAGAACCATTCGTTCGTCAATTCATTTCGTTCGACGAACTTGATACTCGTTCGTAACTTCATTTGAATTCGGATCTACGCGACCGAGTGCCGAATCATTATATTTCATACGATCACTTTACCACCGCTTACGCATATGAATCGACATAGTTTTTAGTTTCCCGCGACAGTTGCAGACACACACAATAAGAAACACATTACGCATATAAAACCCACATACCTTATATTATCTTACCATATAAACTATTTACTATCTATTATCAGCATACCTACTATAATAAAAATAAAAACAAATATGAATTGGTATTTTAAATTCCAATTCGTATTTAAATTATTACCACAGTTCTGCTATCAATAATTAATGTTGTTTTATGCGTTTTTATCACAAAATTTCTATTTATTATCATGCAGTATACATATACCTGAAAAACGAATAAAATAATTCGATTTCTATGAAAGAAATTAGAAACCATAATTTGTATTCGTGCATTTAAATATCGCAAAACTGACTGTGGAATACTTTTTAAGACCCTGTATGAATAAAAAATTTACTAGGAGTTTTTTAATATCTTAATATTTTTATTCAATGTTTTAGAGATGACCCAAAAAACCAGAGTTCAACCGATTTTAGTCTAATCAATTTAAATTAAACCTATTATTATGTAGGTACTTCGAGTATTTGAATAAAAACCGAATGATTGTTTTATAATTAATCAGATCACTGATCGAATTATATAAATCATTTTAAATCAAGTGAAGCAAATATGAATCAGTGAACGAATCATTTGAACGAATCATTTTATAGTGAATCGATTCAAATGATCCGAATCATTTAAAAGATTCATTTTCAAATCTCCCGGGCAGCTCTAAAAACTGCCCCTGCATGCGCAGTCATTACCACGACCGAATGACGCGCTTACCAAAACCAAGTCGAATTCGAAAAAAATAGGCGTTTTGCTGAATATTATACTTGGATAAAGATTTTAGGATTTTGTTATTGCTATATAAATTTTGCCGTTTTTATGTCATTTTTCAGCAGTTTTTTTTTTTTTGACATTTTTGAGAAAATTGAAAAACGACCTCTTTACAATATCCATAAGGCGCAAACGACATATTTCGGTATTTTTTTTTTTTTTTTTTTAACTATAAATGTATATTTCATGATTTTTATTGCATATATTTGGTAATTCTTTTAGTGTACAAATGCGTACATATTACAGTGATATTTTAAATGCATTGACATCCGCGGAGCCCTATATAAATATGTATATAGTTCAACCGAATATCGCAAACGTATTATTTTCTCGGGTATAGTATTAAAATACGTTTACGTTATTTTATAAAATAAATATATTATTAAATCGTTTACGGACGGTAAAAACGGCGTGGAAAAAAAAATGTTCGCCTCGGGCCGTGCAGCACGTGATGATCTCGATTTCTTCTGTAGACCTGCAGGGTCAGCTTTCTACATTGAACGCGGTATATGTAAGCGCCAATATACGCAGCGGGCCGAAATTTTTAATATTTCACACTGCGACCCCGTTGTCTGTCCGTCAGAGTCGACACGTCGTGTAATCGCGTGCTGCGCATACGAATATAAAGCTAATCACGTCGGCGGGCCGAGTGGGGAGTATACGAATAACCGTAATTCGCTGCGGCAGTCATCGTTCTCGTCGTGAGAATCTTGGCGTTGTTCGGTATACATTTATACTGTACGCCGACAGACAGCAAATGAACGTTATTAATATAATGCAGCAAATTACAATATGTGAATAGAGAAAGAAGCAGATGAAATTATTTTAAAAAAAACATTTAAAATTTACAAAAAAAAAAAAAGTTAAGAGTGAAACGGGAGCGGCCAAAAGGCTGCGTACGAGTATACGTTACGGGTAATGTTAACATTTGGATAATGTCGACATTAACCGGATAATGTGGTATTAGCCAAATTTTTCACATTAGCCGCCACGCGTGTTGTTAAAATTTTAAATAACGTTAACATTAGCAGGATAATATGACATTAGCAAAGGACCATTGGCTAATGTATTAACAACTATAAGAATATATCAGTCATGAGATAAAATTAACAACTAATATTAATATTAAATATATTACTATTATATTTTTATTAAATTATTACTAATTATTAATTAGTAATAAATAGAATTTTCTTAAAATTTCTTTTCTTTATCAGTACTAGTATAAAATAATTTTATTAAATATTAATTACTTGGCATGCTTCAATGACATTTTGTGTTACAGAAAATATTAGATGATTTACATTTGCATCGATTGTTATCACATTTCCGCTCGCACGAATCGACTAAATACAGATCGACGTCGTATAGTGTATAGCATACAAAATTATAACAAATATTTCGTCCAATTAAGATGAATACTTCACTTTATCATTAAGATAAAATAAGTTATACTCTGGCACTCCAGCGCTTTATTATTGCGACACTATATAGTATACAGAGTGCGCCAACAAAAACTTTTACATCACTTTTAATATAATATAATTCTTCAAGTCTTAACATTATCCATTATTGTCTGGCTAATGTTAACATTATCCGGACAATGTTGATATTTTATATTTATAAAAGAAATATTACACGTTAGCCAAAACGCCATGGGTAATGTCGACATTATCCAAATGTTAAAATTGCCCGTAACATATATATATACATAATAAGAAATAACTAGGCGATGAAGCGTTCCACGTGGAACGGGCGATCCGTGAACTGTAAAAACGAATTTGGTTTCGGTTAATTAGACAGTGGCGCTTTGAACTGGACACAAAACGTCTGTTCAACATAAGACATAAAAGATATACTGCTTGAACCGTAGACGATTTATTCCCCCGTATGAGTTTTGGTGAAAAATACGGTATACAACGTTTCTAATATAATTTAAATAAGTGTGAAAATCAATTTAGAAATCGTATGACAATATTTGTGCGCACAACTGCAGTTTGTTAACCGTTAAGGTTATAGAAATATTTTAGAATAATCCGCGCGGATTTTGTCCGAGTTCATATTATGACGACGTGAAAATATAACATTACGCGTTTCGATAATAACACTTCAAAATATATGCAAAAAGAACGAAAAACAATACAATTTTTACAATTAAAAAAAAAAAAAATACAGAAATACAATTGTTTGTATGAAATTGAATTCGTGATCATATTCGGACAGTGTGTATAATATCGTACATAAAATATAAATGTCAGTGATCGGATACGCGCAATCTTGTGGATGATATTGCGACGCGTATTTATACAGGCACGTGCGCTAACACGTGTTCTCTCGGCGAACGGAGTATAGACTTTCCCGGTACTCTTTTGCGTTAGAACCGTACGTAGTTGTACGCGTCTGTACCAATAGTACAGAAATAATTTTTGCATACAAATAGGCGTATAATTAAAATGATAAACGTACCTTTACAGCGTACGTAACCTACCCGTTTTGATAATATTATACGCTCGGTCGAAATTCGAACAAATCTTTTCTTTTTTTTTTTTGTAAAATAACGACGAAAACGATGTGTTTGTCTACGCACGAATCCTACACTGATAACGCGTTGTTTTATAATTAATTAAAATTTTTTTTCCTATATAAATATACGAGTAAATTGTACTCGTATACGTATATATATATACTCGCTGCGGTGATTTTCGAGGGCCGAAATGTGTCGTACGCCCGCTGTAATACTGACATAGATTCTCGGACTATATTATAATATTATTACATATTATATTATTATCGTATATACGTGCATTGTATACACAATAATACACGAGAATTCGCGATTCCACTCGTATAATATAATACTATAAAATTATATAAAATAATGATACGTTTATTTATTATTACTAACGGATTGTAACGGGAACCGGGCCACGGGCCGGAAAGAAGTGTACCTGCTATAGTGTGTGTGTGTGTGTGTGTGGTTTTAAAGTTTTCCGGACGCCGTATATTATTATAAGTTAAGCACAGCTGCAGCAACACGGATTTCAGATATAAAACGGAGTTTACGAAAACGAAATCGTTTTATAATAATTATTTAACGATATATATATATATATACCATATACTTATACGTACATCGTTTTTGTAAACTACTTTATGCATAATATATTATATTTTTTCCCGAGCCATTCGGCTTTTAATACACACTTATTGCGCTTCGATTATTATACATAATATAATTCATAAAGGGCTGGCGCTAAAGAGTTTATTTTTAACTGTACACCAGCGGCGGATTAAACAATAATTTGCCGCCTATACGAGCAGAAGGAAATCAGAAGATAACAATAATGTTTTATAATATATCTGTGGGTAAAACTCAATAGTTTCACTAAAAATAAAAATATGCGTTGACCGCGGGTACGGGGCGATTCCATCGGGACAAACAATCCGTTATCTATCTCGATGACCACAGCACTCGAACGTGTTAAATAATATTAACAATTAAAATACAGTAGAACCTCGGTAAGTCGAAATAAATACCGTTCCTTGCGAAAACCTCGATTACTCGAAAGGAAAACTATAACTATTAATATAACGATAACTCGAACATTCCGTGTTCCGAATATAGACGATTTATTATTGGTTTTTACAATTACATTTTAATTTTATTAAAGAACCTACCTAACTCAAAGTAATATCTTAAATTATTTTTTGTAAAATTGTAACACTATACTTACACGTTTTATATCATATTTTTTAAATAATCATTTAAAAATAATAATACCCACTGTAATTTATATAATGTTTGTAATAAAATAAATTTAAAAAAACCCCTTTGTGTCGAATTTTTTTTTCTTAAACCTTAGCAAGTCGAAAACTTAGATAAGTCGAAAAAATATCACTTCTCTAGAATTTCGACTTATCGAGGTTCCACCGTATTAAGAAAGTTAATATTTTTTTTTTTTTTGACGAATAGCAAATTTGCCGCCCCTAAAATTTCGCCGCTCCAATCGCCTGCTCGTTCTGCTCGTAGAGAAACCCGACGCCGCTTGTACGCGGGATAAAACGAAAAAATAAAAAATAAACATCTTTGTAAAAACCGCTATGGATCCGCTCAGAATCGGAAATTCGTTTACGTTCCGTATAAGTATCGGCTGCATTACTGTTGGTGCGCCGCCGGCCGTCCCCGTCCGAGGCGAACCCTCCGTATACTGCACGCCTAATGTAACCGGCTGCGCGGGCCGCCCCGAACAAACGCGCGTGTAATAAGCGTATAGCCGCTTACTACACAGTAGAAGAAGACTACTTCACCGCGTCGTCCGGCCTTGAGATTCTTACGCCAAGACCTGCTGCTGCAGCAGCAGCACACTCGTTTTCTACCCATTGTGCGTATAAATATATTAAATATTATTGTGCCCCAAAATAATACTAAACGCGCTGGAACGTTACGCAGGAATAGCGTTCCAGGAAAAATATACGCATATTTTTTTTATTCGGAAAATGTTTTTTCGTTATTATTATTATTTCGACATAGCTTTCTGTGCGGAAAGAGAAGACGACCTGCAAAATACCCTATCTAACAATAGATAGAATATTAAAAAATAAGTATGGAATGAAACTGAACAAAAAGAAAACGAAAGTTATGGTTTGCAGTAAAACTAATCCGGTTCGACTCAACACAAATATCGACAATGAACAAACAGAGCAAGTGCAACAATTCAAATATCTAGGAAGCAATATAACAGAGGATGGTCGCAGCAAAACAAATACAATCTGTAGGATAGCACAGGCGAAAAGAGCTTTTCAAGACAAAAGCCACATATTAACTACCAATAATGTCAGCCTGGAGATGAGGAAGAAATTCGTAAAAAGTTATATTTGGAGCGTAGCGCTCTTTGGATCCGAAACCTGGACGATAAACTCAACGGAAAAAAATAGGCTAGAAGCCTTTGAGATGTGGTGCTATAGGAAAATGTTTAAAATACCATGGACTGAGAAGGTAACGAATAAAGTGGTACTAGACAAAATAAAGGAACAACGACAAATATGGAAAAGTATTCAATCAAGAAGAGGCAAGATGATAGGACACATATTAAGGCACGAAAGTTTATTAAAGAAAATAATTGAAGAAGATGTTGAGGGACACATTGCAAGAGGAAGACCAAGAACAGAATACGTGACACAGATAATGCCGGATACGAATAAGGGAAGTTACAAGGACCTGAAAGAATTGTGCTGTAAGAATAGAGAAGCATGGAGAGCTGCAACAAACAAATCTACGGATTTATAACAAAAAAAAAAAAAAAAATTATTTCGTATATAAAAACGCCTCCGAGACGAGGAGAAAAACGTATCGTTTGACTACGAGCGATTGCCGACAACGCTTTTGTACGCGCGTGTATATGTAGTTACGGAAAAAAACATTGTACCGAAAAGCGTGTGTGTGTGTAGTATGAAAAAGTGAAAAAAAAAGCCGCTCGAAACGAATAAAACGCGTTTCATTCCCTTTCCGATTATAAAATTTTCAAAAGTTTTGCGCTTTAAACGGTCCACTTCAACGTGTTAATATCATATACGATAATTTCTACGAACAATTTTATTTCTATATATATATATAGTCGGGACGTATTGTATAATAAGTCTTAGACTTCAAATAGATTTAAAATTCAAAGTAATAATTAGTACTTAATGTACTTTGAAAGTAATTTAAAAAAAAAAAAAATTGTATTACGACAAGACTGTAACGAACAAATATAAATACGTTTTCCTTAAACTCCTTTTTCCGAATTCGTCGGCTGATACGCGCGACTGATTAGTATCGTGCGTAGTATTAGAAATTATACCGCCGATTTTACAATAAATTAGACACAAGAAATTTATTGTAATTATTGACTTTATATATATATATATATGAGATCAGTGTCGGCCTGGCACACCATAGGCCCCTGGATCTTTTTATTCTGAGGCCCCCTGTCGCTTGGTTTAATATGAAGTTAAAAAATGCATATCAATAAAAAAACAATTCATCATATAGGGTGTCCCAGGTCCAAGGGCGGAGTAACTCTAAAATTCTTACTGGGCAAATAAGATTTTTCCGGACCGCTTATGAAAAAAGATTTTTTTTGTTTTTGTGGACTAGCGCATTCCGTTTCTATTATATAGAGTTAATGCAGATTAATAAAAGAACTTATATTGAAGTCAGAATTTGGTGGTCGGATTTAGTTTTTAAGATAAAGCAATTTGAAATTTGACAATTTTACCGTGTTTCTTTAACAGGTTTATTTTTGCCGCCTTTCGGCTCGTACTGTAATAGTCCAATGGATAAATACCACGATTTGACGTGTACGGTTCGCGGTTCGAACCGCTGTTCTCAAATCAATTTTTGCATTATTTTTTTTATACATCATAATAATACATGGCAAGGATTTCAAAACTGGTGGAGACATAGCGTTCAAAAACATTGGTATAAAAAAATAATATATATGGGGCCCCGGCCGCATTCGCGGCCTAGCGGCCATGGCCAGGCCGACCCTGTATGAGATCCTCTAGGCGCAAGGCAAAAAGAAATTTTTTAAATTGTCGGGGAACGATAGTGACGCGCTAATTTCAAAAAAAAAGTCTCGCGAATCGCGTGCTAAGCATTTGCAATTAATTTTTTTTTTTTTTTTTACAATTTCCCAATTGGGGAGGGCAACCGACCAAACGTACGTTGTTCACGATTTTAGTATAACAGGTAGGTATAATATATTTAAAAAAAAAATGTTTTTTTATGACAGACGGCGTGACATATTATCCTGGGCGCGTTTATGCGTTGTATTGGAACGCGTACACCGCGGTAGGTATATAATACGATAATAATATATTATTATTGAATAGGTTTATGTAAACGATTAAATGTCATAATATGTTACTATACCGCATAACCTAGAAAACCTTGAACCATATTTAAAACGTGTTATCGCCCGCCCACGTAATAATATTGGAATAGATTCTTTTCATTTTTTTTTTTTTTCGCGCGAACAAAATCGAATTATAAATTATTATAAAACGTAATGTCGCGGACGGACGGTACACGCGCTCATGACAATTTAAAAATCCACGCAGTTATGGGCGTGTAAAATAAATTGTTTTTTTCCCTTTGAAACCGCGCGTTCAAATACCGTAGGGGAAGTGCGGCATTTGCCGCCCATTGCGATTACACTTAAATATATTGTCATTTAAAACCATTCGGCTACACTATAGTATAATAATATATTAAATATCATATTGTTATCAGAAAAAACATCCACGTGTTCGTCGTTTACTGTTAAAAATTTTTCCAATTTTTTCGAAATTGATCGTAGATGTTCTAACAATATTGCAGACGTCTTAAATATAGGCCTTATGTAATTAATTTTTTTTATTAATGTTACTTTTACTTATATAATTTGCTAGACAATTTTATTAACTAAAACGTTATATGATTATAAGGAACTTGATTTCTTTATTCATACTTATTGACTTACGTCTAATGAAAAAGAAAAAAAAATTATTTTGGGTATTATTAGCGCCCACAGTGTGTGGCACTGAAAAAAGTAGAGAATTATAATACATTTGATATTAGAGATTGTTCACATATTATGTAACGCACTCGGGGGAGGTGGCAATTTGTTACAAAGTGTTACAAGAGAGTGGGAGGAATCATTAGGGTAAATTTTAAAAAAACGATAAACTTAACAAACATTTAATTCATATTTAATAAATATTTTTTTACGTTATTTGGGGGAAGGGGGCGGATTTTTTAAAATCGTGTTCCAAAAAGAAAAGGTCAAAAAATGATCAAGGATTTCGTCCGGTAATATGCGAACGACCCCTTAATTTATTGTAATACGAAATTGGGTAGTAAATCCTGATATGTGGGCGGCAAACCCCGACAACGATGCTAATGCCGCCCAAAGTAATTTTTTTCTATATATACAGAATAATTCAATTTAAATGCTTCTTAAAAGAATGTTTGATCAATAAATATTAATACCTAAGAAGTTTAACTATCGATTGATTCATAAAACAATTCAAAGTAAGCATCATTATAATCGTTTTTATATAAGAGTTTCCGGTTAGGTGGACGGCAAACACCGCACTTCCCCTACGTATAATATTTTTTTTTTCAGTTTTTTGTTTTTGTGGAGCGACGCGTGATCCTATGACCTATACGCACTGTATAATATTGTTTCTATAAAAACGTTTTTTTTTTTTTTTTAAATCTCTTTTTAAGTCGTGGAAATAACCGTGAAAACGACGCGAAATGCGTTTGATATATTTTTACAATATTATATATAAAGCGGATTGAAAAAAAAAATTATTAATTTAATAACCGCTTTTCGGACAAAGATTCGATATTGAGCGAATCGTTTTGCTCGAATCGCCGTATTGTAACGTACACCGTACACAATACAATTTTTACAATGATTTACCGGTTAATTTATATGAGTAGGGCCGCCCGGAACTTGGTGACCTAAAAATCTTGAAAGATGCACGAAAAAAATTGATTAATATGACATAAAAACGTTAAAAAATTGCTAAAAAAAAAAGACGTAAAAAAATGTTTATTTTATTTTAAAAGAAGAGTTAAAATGCATCAATATACAGCCAAAAAATAATTTGAAAAAAAAAAATCACATAAAAATTAATATTTTATTTAAATTAAAAATATCACACAAATAAGAACATTTTATCTTAAATGTATATTCTTTCTTTTCGTTTCTTATTTTTTAAAATTATTATTTATTGACTTTCTAATTTATTGAAGGTTCCGACCGTGTTATTAAATCTGTTAGTGATACCAGGTTTGATTTAATGCGAAATGAATTTAATTTCAACTCTGGATCAGCTGTTAAACCAACTAGTTTTTCAAAAATATGCAAATATACCTGTACAAAAAGTAGAAAAATGCACTAAAATCGATAAAAAAATAACCTTTCAATCAAGAAATACAGAAAAAATGGCATAAATGCAAAATGAAGACTGTACCATTGAATTCTGCGTGACATAGTTGAAATTTCTATAAAGACGAGCGCCGCATGTAAGCAGTTAGAAAAAAAGACGCAAATGCATCAAGTTCCCGGGTCCAATATATGTAAGTAAATAAATATTCAATTTTAAATATTAAAACATAAATGCATATATATTTTTATCCGTATTATACTAAGAAAATTGAAAAAATTCTTTTGAGTTGGGTCACGTATATACGAATTTCAAAATTTATGCGTACGTCTTTCGGTTTCCCTTTTGAAAAATAACATTACCGAATTTTTTTTCTCGTCTTCGAACGTTCGTTTTAAACGCCCGCCCTTCATCAAAATATTTTTGAAAGGACGTGCAGTATTATACATTTCTATACAGTCACTATATATATAATATATGTAGTAATATACTGCAACAGGGAATGTTGCAGCAGCAGCAGCAGCAGCAGCAGGTCTGTAAATAGGTATTTCGTAATAAACTGCGCGTGAATAATACGTATCATAATGTCGATTTACTTTTATCGGGGAACGGGGTAGGGGGAACGGAATGAAAATGCTTTTGACTCACGGTTTTTATTGCGTTCTCGCCACCTGCACACCACCGCCACTCGCACATTTAATATTATATATATTTTACCCCGTACGTCCGACGGATTAAAATATTTCCATAATACATAAATATTAAAATAAACGCGTTATATTAAATTATATTGTTATGCGCTTTACGCTATACGTTCGGAAAACATTACCATACAATGAACGGACGCGTGTCCGTGTAGGTTGGCTACAAGGTCGGCTACAATATTATACGCGGCGCATAGTACGATCGGACATGATTAAAAGTAGAAAAAAAAAAATTGTGGAAAAATGCGAGAAAAATACTTACTTTCATTGTGCACTCGATCGTAATAAAATCGGAATTCTGTGGCTTATATCGCGTATACGATTTAAATACAAAACGTTTTGTTTTCACCGTGAGTCGTTTGAAAAAATAAAAACATTTTTTTTCTTCCGTTAGCTGCATCGATATTGTTCTTATTTCTGGTGTGAATTGCTTTTTTACCAATCGTTTTTTTTTGCTTTTTCTAACCCCTTTTATATAATGCCTATATAGACCGCAATACCTTAGTAATATGCGCACTAATCGACAACGTGTCTTTTTTATACGTTACACGGTTTGTCGACGGGGTACCTATATCGAGTTCTACAATGGACTTTTATTTTTGGATTAAATATCGTAATTTTTTTTTCTTTTTCACCGATAGTTATACGCCCATTGCTTGATCATACGTTATCATGAAATATAGTTGAAAATTGTTTTTATGGATAAATCCGTGTCGGGGTTTTCGAGCGATTTCGTTTCATTCGACAGGGGATTTTTAAATGCTAACAGAACGTATTTTGGTCTGACAAAGTTATTAAGATCTAGAGTAATCTCGAAAAATCTGAAGTCCCAAATATACCAGACACTAATCAAACCAGTGGTGACATATGGTTCGGAAACTTGGACCTTAAGGAAAATAGACGAAAATGCCCTATTAGTGTTTGAAAGAAAGGTGCTGAGAAAAATTTATGGACCATGTATAGACGAACCTACAGGTGAATGGAGAATACGTAAAAACAAGGAACTTCAGGATTTGTATCAAAGACCAAACATTAAAGAAGATATCACCAAAAGAAGACTGAAGTGGGCAGGTCATTCTTGGAGAAAAACAGGGTCATTGATAAAAATAGTTCAAGAGAATGTACCACAAGGAAAACGACCACTCGGAAGGCCGAGGTTACGCTGGGAAGATAGGATCAAAGACGACATAGAGAAAGTGAGACCAGGAATGGATTGGAAGGAGTTAGCTTTAGATAGAGAAATATGGAGGCAAATTTGCTGGACGACATGGTCTTGAAGGCCGAAGTCACGGAAGAAGAAGAAGAACAGAACGTATTGACGGGTTCGTACTTATATACAAATAAATAATATTCCGTTTGAATCGAGTGATGTTTTCGAAACGTCCGAAACTCTTAACAGCTCCGTGTTATGTGTACGTCAGTCAGGTGCGTGGCGAAGGGGTTTTTTTTTAGCCACGGCTCCGTTTCAAAATTTAGGGTGGGTGGGCGGGTCTGACGTCAGTGCTCACCGCTCAGTAGTGTAGTACAGTACTACAAGTGAGTTAGTTGTTATACAAAAATGATTTGTTATTACATTATAAGTTGGCTGTATATATATATATATATATATATTTTTTTTTATAAAAAGGTCAAATTTGTGCCCGTTTCCTGTGATATATTTATATCATATGATGGACCAATATCCTGCAACCTGCATTTCTTCTCTATATTTTCTTGTACATCAAATATTATTTCGACTTGCGTATCTTCAATATTGAAAACGATATACCATGTGTAGGAATCAGTGGCCCAACCAGTTTTCAGAGGGGGGGGGAGGTCTAAAATAATTTTATATATTATACCATAGGGTCCAGACTTGGAGACACCTTTTGGTTGGTACATTAGTAGGATTAAAAGGTGCAGGGCTGATTTTAGGGGTTTTACATTTTACATTTTAGTAGTTTTTTTTTTTGCTTATTTGTACATACTTTTTCCCCGGGTAGGTGGGTGGGTAAAAAAAATGTCTGGCTCCATGTAGTAAAATAGTTCACCACGCCACTGACGTCAGTGATTTTCTGCTGCGACGAATACACGCGATTATAATATTACACTACAGCGATTTGACAAAGTCTGCGGTTTGTATGACATTATTAATGATTTAAGACAATTTAAAATTTTTTTAAATAATCAATTTTTTTTTTTACTTCACCTAAAACACTAGGCACGCGAAACAATCTGAATTATCCGTATTCGCCAGTAATACTCGTATAATATTATATCGATCGGTAATAATTCGTTTGTAATTAATTTTTTATTTCGGCACTGTCCCTACGTTTATAGGCATGTGCGTGACACCGCTTATGTCGTTCACGAAGCGAACGTCCGCAGTTCGATTTTATTCCCAACACGTGCACGGTGCAATATTATAAAAAAAATAATAATAATAATTTTTCACTTTCGAAACGAATATTTGTAGTAATAATAATTTATCGGAATTTTGTATAAAATATCGACGTTGCAGGACAACGCGTTCCGCGCAGTTCAAATAATAGTATTAATAACGCTTAAGACGAGACTACGTGTAATTTTTTTTCCTGACTCCGCGTAAATCTAGTGTTTTTACTGGAATGTTTTAAGGGGACTGAAAGCGGGTATTTTCTCTCTTTGTCTTACACACATGAAACATAGCAAAATAAACGTCCAACGTATCGATCGATCTATTGCGGTGCGATAAGAAATTTGAAAACAGATTTGAATTCCTCGTGGATTTTACTATAAAACGACTTTCCCATTTTTTTCATTTCTTCAAAAATGAATTATTAACTATTTTTTTTTAAATTTGTTCGGTTAATTTTTCTAAGGGTTTATGAAAAAAAAAAAAAAAAAAAGTGGGAAAGTCGTTTTGTAGTAAAATTCACGAGGAATTCAAATCCGTTTTCAAATTTCTTATCGCACCGCAATAGATCGATCGATACGTTGGAAGTACGAAACACGTCTATTTTGCTATGTTTCATGTGCGCAGGTGTAAGACGAAGAGAGAAAATACCCGCTTTCAATCCCCTTAAATACGTTTCGGGTGAACTGCGTATATTGAAATGTGTTGGACTGAGCGCCTCGTAATTTATCAGTGCATTATTTTTTTGCAGGTGTATTTTCGACCGTTTTTCTCCCCGCAGTGTTTTACGTAAAAAACACATTTTATCATTATCGCAATAAAATACGCATGCAAACGTGTACGAGTACGCGGCTCGTCGTCGACGATGCCGTTTCATTTTTTTCACATTTTTTTTTGTTTTTTTACGTTTTTTTTATACGAACGACCGAAAATCGTTTTCCGATTACGAAAACACGATTACGCCCGCGAGTGATGGAATTATAGTTTTTCGGCGGAATTCGTGTGATCGCATTTCCGTCCATAGTTTACGCCTAAAAATAACCCGCTCCCGGAAGAATTGCAGGTGGAAAACCGTCTATAGTCGGGTGAACGAAAAGTGGCCGCTGATCTTTACGCTCCCGGTGGCGAAAACGTGTCAAGTTGGGCTGAAATGGTTCAGTTATACATGCCAAAATCGCGATAATATTGATATTATAATCACAGAATATATTATATGCGCTATTATACTCATACACGATAGGTTATAATAGCTGTATATTACGTGATAACGACAAAATGATAACGCATTTAATTTCTTACTGATTTTGAGGACCCCCTAGAAAAAAGGTTGCTAACACATTGGCCAGCGGTCACTTTTCGTTGGCCCGACTATAGTGTCAGGGATTTGAACAGGGATTTATAGAACAGGGATGGCGAACCTATTTAAATATAATTCATAATTTTTACTTCACTTTCTAAAAACAAATCGATAATTTATGGTGAATTCAGTTTCTTCTATGAGAAAATTAGCACTTTCAATATTGACTACGTTTGGTTTTACACGTATACATGCGAGCAGCTATTTTCCTTCGTGAATTTACTATATTAAATCGGCATTAAGAAATCGTCTTGGAACAGATATCAGTGCAGCACGTATTCAATTGAAATCTACTAATTATAATCCCAGGATTGATTAATTAGCTGGAAAAACGCAGCAACGGATTTCCCATTAAAAACAAAGTTTTTGTAATTATTAAAACATGTTTCTTACAAATTTTGTTACTTTATTGTTTAAAATTATGTGTTTATATACTGATATGTAATAGTAAATAATGTAAAGTTTAAATGTAACAACAAATAAAATTCTGTTTACGTGTTTAATTAATTATTATTTTTGAGCAACAAAATAAAAAAGGTCAGCAAAGTTTCTGACACGCGAGGCAAATAAAATCAAACACTCACAAACAAGGTGTGGTCAATGCCATCAGAAAACAACAACAAGGTGTATGAAATGCAAAACTGGTGTCCACGCTAAGTGTAATATATTGCATAATATCACACAAAATAAGTTTTCTTTGTAAATAAACGAATTAATAAAAATTATTGTAAACCTAATACAATTTTATTTTCCGGCTACCCAGTGTCCTGCATATATAGGACACTCAATATTTCCCATCTGGATTATGATTTTTTTTTTTTAATTTTTCCTATTCATTTTTAGGTCAAATAAAATAAGTTTATGACAATAAAATTGATTTTATGAATAAAAAAAATAACCTCGGGTTTAAACGGGTTAAATGAATCGTAATAAATCATGCAGAATCCGATGTAAACGCGCGTCTTTTTTTTTTTTTTGTATTCACAGCACGCGTACTGCGGAATCTAAGCCACTGGTCTAAATATTGTCATTCGCGTTTTTGTTTCGGTTAAAAAGTTAGGTGACATATATTTGAATTAATAGCAATGTTAAATTGTCGAATAAAAATTATTCAATTCAAAAAAAAAACCCCCCTCCAATTAAGAAATTTCGGAAAAGTTTGTTTAATATTGAGAAAACGACGAATTCTCGTAGTGTTTTACAAATTGTATCAAACGGGTGTACGTATACCGAATAACGCACATTATTATTCGCTATACGCGTATTTGGTAATTTTTAAACGTGCATTTGCATATTATAATATTATACATATTGTCAGACCGTTCCACGTAAAACGCGATTATGTCATATTATAATACGAGGTGTGTTCGTTTTATTATTATAAATTTCGTTTCGCAATTAATTTTGTACGCCCGTTGAAAACGGATTTTATCAAAACGGATTTAATTGCGCCTAGATATGAACTCTAGGCGGATAAGATATTACAGAAGAAATACGACAATATCGCACAGCGTGTTGCGCGCGATTGAATCGACGAGTCGTATATAAATTTGGCGTAACTTAATGCCCGGGATTTTCGTGAACAACGCTCTTGCATCCGAGTTTGTCGAAAACTTTGCGATCACGCTGCTGAGAATTTAGGAAAAGAAAACTTGTTATCGCTTCTGGAAGTGACGTTGTTTATACCGTTCAAAAACTTTCGAATGGTTTGAGAAATGTTTTAAGACAACGATAGTCTGGTTCGAAGACGACATCTGGCAACGAAGTTTTTGTGTTTTCGTGTTGCTCGATTCCGTCATAATAATAATATATAATGACCGAAAAATGACGGTTTGTGAATCGGAACTAAGAAACTATAGAGTGTCTTATGCATTGTGTCTGGAAATTCTAACACACGATTTAAGTGTAGAAAATTCGTTTCACGGATATTCTCTACGATCGGAAAGGAACATCGATTGTAAATCTGCACTCTCCGAAGCTCAGAACTCGGTTGTGTAAAGACCAAGGTCCGTGTGATTTTTTTTCAACGTTCGCCTCGTACGAAATACTGATTCCGCACACAGATTCCATTAGACGCGTGTAAATGAAATCGAACAGAACGCGACGGAACAATACGAATCAATCCAACTAACTGCAGCTGTTGATCGAAAGGCGCATAATTTTTTTGCCCGTTTTTCGCGGCGATTGCACATTACACGCCTTCTCCTCCTCCTTCTTCTTCTTCTACCGAAGTTTGGAAATCGTCATGGCTATATTGTCTTCGTTCTTGGCTGCACTCAATAGATCCTTCTAAATTTTGCGACCAGCTTTTTCTAGACCTTACCTCGCCGCAAATTTTTCATCGTATTATGATATGTAAGAGTTTACGTTTCTCGCCGCTCAGCAAGTGCCCGAAATATTGCAGGTTTCTAGATCCTATATAAACGTTCTTTGCGTTGAAATGTCCACGTTCCCCAATGATATGTTGCGAATCTCACGGAAACACGTGAACACACCTTCAAATGCTTGGATTTTTTTTGAACGTATCTACTTTCATCAGTGTCCAAGCTTCCCGTTCCGTACAGCAGGACAGAAAACACAGCGCGTTTTATCGGAGCAAATACAACTGATATTTTTAAACGCGTTTGTGTAAAACCTGCCGTGTAAGTTTTACACTCGTTCCCTACGGATCTCGTACGGGGCGGACAACTTATTCCTCCGCACGCTGCAGCGTGTGCCAGTTTTAAACTTCCGCGCATCGATCAACGACTACGTCGTAGACTGATATAACGTGTAATAATAATCATCATCATCATCATCATCATCATCATCGAGTCTTCGTCGCAGACGGGGAGAGAAATCGCGTGCCAAAACCGCTGCTGCGGTTCCAAATTGACCTTTTATAAAATACGTTAAGCCGCGGAACTAACGGACGATATAATTTACGAGCATTGCGGCGGTTTGAACCAGAAAATAAATAAATAAAACGAAACGACAGAGTCTTAATAACCGCGGCCGGGAGACGGGCCCCGGCCGACCGAGTGTTCTGCAGCACCGCGCTGTCCGAGCGAGCTGAAACGTGCCAAAAATAAACGAGTACCGTATAGTACGCACTGCGGATACGACGCGCAGCAGCCTAAATCCGGATTACTTTTAAATGATATCACATTAAATATCCAAAAAAAAAAAAAAATAATAACGAGGTCTAATAGGAACGAATAGTAATACAATAACGTCGAATTCGTGGCGATTCTGAAAACTCAAAACACCGTACCAGTCGATATAGTTTTTTTTTAAATTTTGTTTCGTATGTACACAATGGACGGATTGGTGAGGATATGGGGGGTGACATCGCCCCACTTATTTTAGTTAGCATATTCCATCCCTAACTTATGTCGTTTAAAATTATTCGTTCCTCAAGGATTTTGAATCATTTTCAAGGAAATTTTGAAAAATCTTTTCATTTTTTTAGAATTCGTAAATTGTTATGTTGCCTAATTTCTCTAAGAAAAATGTCTTTGAATTATATATATATATATTTTTTTTTTTATAAAAATTATTTTGTTTTCTAAAATGTTAACATAAAGAAAATATTTAAATGTCACAATTACAAAAAAATAAAGTTCACCATACCAAGGTTAATAGGGTCTGTGTTGGAGCCTTTGTTAAAAAAACAAAAAGACTTTTTTTTTGCTTATTTTTCAACAATGTGGACCGTTCACAATTTTAACCCCCCTTTCCCCACTTGCTTTCAAAACTTAAAATGACGACACTGCTTCAATATCTATAGACTTATTTTGATCCACTTCGACCATTGTATATACAAAGAAACATTTAACTATATACGCGTTGTGTACAGTCGAGTGGTATCGCATTTTTGATCATTGCGATTATTTTTTTTTTTTCCAAATAAAACCGTATAGGTTGTTATTATTATTATTTTTTATTATTATTATCCGATAGTTTTTGTGTATTATACGGTGAAAAATATTATTTATTCACAAATAATATGATTTCGTTTCCAAAACGACAACAATATAATAATATATTGACTATTCCGAATCACCTATTATTATACAGGTAGGTATATATTATTATATGGGCGATTTAATATTTTTCCACCACTTTTTTTTTTATGTTTATTTATAATATTGTGTATATTTTATATTATTTATGTATTATATTTTTTTATGTTTTCATTTTCTTCTTTTTCTGAGAATCCCTGATTTACTATAGAAAAATATCGTTATGTTATATTCGTGCTCTGTATACGTTTACAGCCAAACGGCTTAAGCTTCTATAGGTATGTTTTTTTTTTATTGAAACTTTTTTCACAAAAGCAATTAGTTTCGACAATTATTTTTTAAATTAATGATTAAGATACAAAAAAAAAAAAATAAATTATAAAAAGGTAGATAAGCAGCCCGGAGTTGTGAAAAAAGTATAAGGTGGCGAGGATGACAATAGGAGATTGCGAAGAGAGAACGTGGTGTGTATTAAAAGAAATTTTGAGGGAATTAAGTATATGGTATACATAATTATTTAATAAAAAATAATGATTAACGTAAAAATTATTTACAAATCTATATATATTTTTAAAGTAACAATAGTAGCCGTCTATATTATTGCAGACGATATTAATGACATAATGGTATATTAATAATAAAATAATTTGAAAAAAAAACAAATTATAAATTACTATTTGTAATTAATACAAAAAAAAAAAAGGTAGCGAGCCGCGGGGTGTTGTGTGCATGTCGTTTGAGTGAAACATATGGACAAGTCGGATAAAGATTTTAGAGTTTTTCTATATGAGTTTAAAAGCAATGCGATAAATCATTGCGCCCGACAGAACGATTCTGAGCAGAGCTTCGGTGTAATGATTCTTAATAAATTATCAATATACATATAATAATAATATAGTGTGTTTGGAATTTACAATTAAACTTATAGTATACATCGTTTTAATATAATTTCTTACAATAAACTTAGGTAAGTAAACGATTTTCAAAAATTGTTTTCTTTATTATAGAACAGAGTTACATTGAAAATTTCGAGACACCAACACGCGTAAGCGAGAGCTGAAAAACGGGTAACAAATATTTTTGAAAATAATCGATGTCAGCCAGTGTCCGACGCGTTATTGAGACCATTTATACAATATCGGTGGATGAACAAAAAACACTATAAAACATAATATGCGTATACGTTTATCACGCGTAGACTTCACAATCCGTCTTAACCGTGTATACAATAATATAACTGATGAAGCACATCGTTTCTTATGCTGCAGAACCGTCGTTAAACGCATCATTAAGTCGCACGTTATTCCAATGCGATAAAACGGCTCATTAAAATCAAATTATCATTATTATAAATAATGTTTTTTTTTGAAGAACCGTCCGCTTAAATCGCCTTAAATATACTATTATAATAATATTTGTAAAATAATATTCGATTAAATTGTAAAATATACAAATGGGCGTTGTAAAAATAACAATAAAAAAAACATTTTTTTTTCCCGCAAACTTTCGGTCTACAAAACCTCTCCTCCTTCCCCGTTTCGACCAAGACGAACTCGCCTAAATATCATGAAAAATTTTTTAAAAAAAGTCAACTAAAAACGAAAATCGAAATCGAATTTTTCGACCACAAAACAATAATTACTATTAATGCCCACCGATATCGATACCGTCCATCCAAATACGCGTTATTAGCGTCGTACACGTTCTACGAGATCGTTATTCAAACGCTCTTTTTTTCCAAATCAGACGACGATTAAAAAAATGAATAAATAAATAAAATGAAACTTTCTACGTTTTTGTGTCGCATGATCGTGTATATAACATCTCCGGACATAACACGAGCGTTTAGTACTTAAGTATGAAAAATGCCTTTTTTTTTTAACGTCCTTCAACGTCCTGCAAGAGCGGATCTAAACGACTTTTTTCGTACGTACAGGGCTCTACGATTTGCTAGCGAGTATAAAACACGAGATTTTATGATTTTTCCTTATCAAAAAAAAATATAAATATATATATGTTTTTTCAAATATCTATCAAATCACTTCTTGACCATAATTACACAAATGATTTTGTTTTAATCTATTTGTATAGATAAAAAAAAAAATTTACTCGCATTATAATTACAATAAATACTGCGTAATCGTGTGTATTAATAGTCATGATAAGTATAATATAGTGTCAAATACAAAGAAAAACGCTGGTCATTTTGTAGTTAGACACTTGAGCGTGTTAAGTTTTTGATTTTCGTTACACGCGTTAGCGTAACATAAAACATAGACTTGTCACGGTGACAATACATTTACTTCTTATTGAAGAGTTTTAAATTCAAAAATCAGTTAAATATTTGAAAAAACTGTATACAGCCGCTATTATCATAAATTATACGAGGATGTATTAATTTTTCAAAATTTGGCTCGACTGTATATTCACGTCTACATAAATTTATATTTTATATATACAAATTTATATATTGTATTTTCTTATTATTATTATTATAGTTATTTATTTATTCGATTTATTATTAATTCTATTACATATGTGTATATCGTTTAGACCAGCGGTTCCCAACCTGTGCTACGCAAAGACAATTTTTTTTTTATATGATTTTCATTTTATTATTATTATTATTACCATTCAGTATTATTTGGTTTATTTTGTTGTTGAAAAATAGGTATAGAAGTAAGCTCGATATTCAGAGTGATTTACGAACGGAAAAAAAGTTCCGTTCAGCCTGATTAATGTTCTCGTACAAAATAAACAACAACGATTTTAACATAAAATTAAAAAAATTGTAATTTAAATACTATAAGATTTACAAAAAAATTAAAATAAGGTTCTTTTTCTTTCATAAAAATATCATAGAATAAAAAATTTTAATGAATGAATTATAAAAGACATATTAAAAAAAAAAAATAAAAATAAAAATCGACTCTCCTAATTTAATTTAAGAATTAACGCGTGGTATTGATCATAAAAGCGTCTATAGTGGTATATCGGCGATACAAATGTTTTGGAACAGCTGGTTTACACGAATACAAATCTCGCTTATAGTATATATATATATATATATATATACACAATATATTATCGAGTCGGCGATGCGTTTTCGAAAATTCTCGTGCGAGTATAATAAATATAATAATTAATATATAATTAAATACCGCGTTTTGGGCGAAAGTCGTCGTAAAAACAAGCAGTTATAATATAAAATATGAAATCCCCCCCCCCTCGGTTCCCCAATAATATTTGTTCGCAGTGAACACTTTCCGAATGCGCGATTATACGTATATTATTATATACGAGTATATATTATGTTGTAAAATATAATATATAAACGCGTATAGACTGCGACGGAACCGCGTTCAGCTCCAGGGAGAAAAAGTCCAGTGAAACCTCTCATGCAAACCTAATAACCACTCGTTCCGGTCAGTTTTACTACAACAACCGTATATATTACAATAATTAATTAACGTTTTAATTTTGTCACGACCGATTGGTGGCGTATTAAAACGGGTAAAGGATTTCGGGTTACACGGGACCTAAAGGACAATTGAAAATATTGTTGCGCGTTGGTCCGTTCATTCGAACGCGTTTAACTGTCGACAAAACCGACATAACGTCACTCCGATTCTCCGATGGGGGCGTTATATATAAAGAGAAAACGTTGTGAAGAGATCTGCGCGGGGAAATCTAAATGACTCGCTAGAGGAATTCTATACCTCATCGATTATTGCGATATAAGAGTGTATATATGTATAGTATGTATCGTTAATATTATTCGTTTTTATTAAATAAAAAACGCGTCAATTTTAAATCGGTTATTTATTTTTTTAAATAAGACTTGATACTGTTCAGGGGCGTAATTACGAGGAGGGGGGATATGGGGGATGGATCCCCTCCCATGGGCTTTCTTTTTTTTTTACATAACATATCGTCGAATGTACAAAAAAAATGTAATAATTAATAATAATACTTTTTTTGCGCTAACAAAATTTGTTAGTATTAATCATAGTTCATATAGGATTCCTCAGTTTATTGACTAGTAACTGGTATGATGCGGTTAGGTTAGGTCACCGAAGAAAAGTCTACCCGTATTCAGATTTTTAAGTAAAAGTGGATAAAGTACTCAATAAATTAGCTAAAAAAAATGGGTGAAAATTAGAAATTTTATTATAAAATATATGTCGTTTTTATTAAAGAAAATAATAAAAATACGAGTATCGCAATCACTTTAACTTCGATTGATTAACGTTGGAACGGTCGTTAGTCGTTACAATTATTATGGATTATCCGATGCTAAATTGTCTATCCCCTCCCATATAATATTCGTAATTACGCCACTGATATTGTTTAGCTGTGTAATAAAATGTGAACTCGCTGAAATCTCCTTATATAAGAAAAAAAGGACTTTTGGAATTCTTCGCATTGTTAAATTTTCTCAATTCTACGATGAATATAATAATTATTACTATATATTCGATTCATATCTGTTTTGGGTTATAATTTATTATGAATATATATATATATATATATATATATATACCTACAGAAGAAACCGTTTATTATGACATTCAATGGACTAGTAAAAATTGGTCATAATATTAACTACCGATTGTCATTATAATCAAAATGACGAAAAAAATGTTAAAACTCGATTACCTACGTACACACACACACAATATTTTATTACAATTTATGTGTTATATTTTTACTACTAAATCGAAATTTAATACGTACAGAAAAAAATACATAGAGATAAAAAAAAAATGTTTAATTATCGAATTATTATTTTAGAATTAAATTTACATTGTATTAAAAAAAAAATCTGTTATCTTAGTTTGAACTTTGTTCGTATAAAATTCATACCCTGTTTTTTGTTCTAGTTTTTCAAAATTCGTTTTTGTACTTACGATACATTCAGACCCATATAATTTTATGACATTTTTACCGCACTGAACACTGCACTGGACAGATAAATCTTTATCGTGAGTATCGATAAATATGACGTATATACGTAAAGTCATTGTAGATAAAATATTTTTCCCTGTTCAATCCGAAATAACCGTCAAAACACCCGTACAGTCATTATACACACGTCGTACAAAATCGATACAAAATTAGTACATACAATATAGGAGTTTTGCAGGGACTTGCAATCTGAGGTCGTAACATCCGTTAGGTCACTATATACATTATAAGCGATTTACACTGTATATATTTTAATCCGATAAATCGTTTATAACCGGGACGAATTTTCTATGTTTTAATAAAAATACCCACCTGCACCCCTTCGGAGAGAGAGAGTATTTGAAAATACGCCGGCTACGCGTTATTTTTTAATATACTGTTTTGTACGCGTATTCCCGGCGAAATAAAACATTAATTCGCGCTGGTGTTTGCACGGCGTTACAACACGCACGCTACAAATTACACACGCAGTGTTTTTTTTTTTTTTTTTGGTATATAATAAAGTTACGATAATTCGCGTGCGCCCTGTGACAACGAGAAACCTTGACCGTGTCCGCGTGGAACTGGATCAGAAGTGCGCATGACGCACGGAAAATTATTATAATAATATGTATATATATATTATATTGTGCGCGCGTTTGTAACGAAATGAAATCTGGGTTAAGTGAACGTATAACGACGTGGGGAGAGATATCCGCGGCGTGACGACTCGTGCAGTGTATTGTAATAATATGACTTATTTATATAATGTGTTAATAGAAAAATTACACGTGTCCGACGGCGATTTAGACGGGACGGCGGCGGAGAAACATTTAACGTGTAACTGAAAATCAATATCAAACGGATTTAAAACGACGAGGTATACGCTTTTTTTTTGTACATAGAAAGTCCGTCGCGAAAACGCTTCCGCTGCGCGGAGCACAAAAACGAGCGTTTGCATTTGACAGCTGCTGCGGGTAAGCTGCGGCTGCACGAGGTTTCCGAAGGCTTTTGAAGAGGAAAAAAATCATACATTTAAGGTGGATTGTCATCGAGACGCGCGGTGTGATCATTTCAAATGAAATATTTTTTTTTGGACGGACGTAGTTTTTGTCGTTACCGCGCGGAGAATCGAGGAGAAAAAAAAAGTAAACCTGTGACAGCCGGTCTAAAAACGGTATGTCTAGTCACAAACCGTGCACCGCGAGCACTTTCCGTGGGCACCGTGTCTCGTAAAAAATTCGTTGTAAATTTATTGTAATTTCAAATTGAATCTTATAAAAAAAAAAATTTAATTCTTGTACCCCGATTCGGACCTCATAATAACCACGTAAATTCATAAAACATTACCCTTTGCATCTACCGTTAATAACGTTATTTCATTCACGTTTTATAATAATTTGTCTCTTTTTTTTAAATATTTTTCATGATTTTTTTGCGATAGTACATAAAAACGTATTAATTTTTAAGTCGGCTGTATGCTTAGAATGTTTATTATTTGTATTATGTTCAGTAAAATTATAAAAACTGATTGTCAACGAGAATTAATGTCAATTTTTTTTATGTTCGTATATTCCTCGCGGTGTGTCACAACTGGGCAACGCGGCTGAATTTAGTCCGAAAAAGGACACCGCCGCAAAAACGTTTTGGGAACCGCTGGTCTAGAGTTTAGGTTGGAAGAACGAACGGAGATACCGAAACGATGAAAAGCCGGTGTCGTTTAGGGTAAAAACAGGAGATTTTTTTTTTTTGATAAAATCCTAGTTAGTCGTGCCGCGTTACCGTACGGGATCTGCGCTCAGCGGGGCGTAGCGTAAAAGGGTCGAAAGGAAAAAGGAATTGTACGAGCAGAGAACGTTAAGACGGTGATGTTTGGCTATGTACAGAATATTCGAAACGAATCGTTCGGGAATCACACGTGTTCGCAGTTGGCGTATACAACGAGAATGCATGCGTAGCCTGCAGAGAATATTGTTCGGGTCGCTTGCTGAGAGAAGGAAGGACAATGAATTGAGTGTTTACGGAGTAGTCAGAGATTGCAGTTACGCAGGGTAAACACATAAGCGAATATCTGACCCTAAACGTGTATTCCGAGTGTATTTCACGTGTATTTTCTACACAAATCTGTAGCGACTTAATGCCGTACTGAAGACTTCGCGGATTGTTTCAACGAATTATACGTTATTGGGTTCGACGGTTGTAGTGATTTTTACGCGTTTAATTTTACTATATTCAGTACTGTTGCAGACAGTGGCGCACTTTTAATTTCGCAATTAATTGAGTAATTAATCGGGGTTTATATAAAACACAGTGAAATTTCGTCCTCATAATATTTCGAATTCAATCGTATTATTGAAATAAATCAAATAAATTATATCAAATATAATATAATACGGTTGTCGACAAATTTGAATCGGTTATAAAAAAAAATCGTGACGTTACGATTTTCAAGACTTTTTTTTTTTAAATTGTCTCGTTAAATGTACAGTGCAGAGTTACATATTTGGTGAAAATTTCAGGTTTCTATATGACCTATACAGTTTTAAAATAATACGACGAAAAAACGACTTCGACGAAATCGCGTCTTCATCGTTTTTACGTAATTTTTCGGTAGTTTTTTTTTCTGACGCTATAAAAAAAAAGTATTGAGAAAATCGAAAAATGATATCTTTAAAGTGTCAACCGGACGCGACTTACTACCGGAAAATAGTGCTACACGTAAAGATCGGAGCATCCCTTCTGGTCGAATTTTTGGGCACAGACATAAAAAAAAAAGGTAGCGATCCGCGGTGTGTTGTGGATATCGCTTATGTGAATTACTCGGATAAGGATTTTAGTGTTTTGTTTTTATTATAAATTCGAAAGCAACGAGAAATCATTGCATTCGATAAAACGATTCTGAGCGGAGCTTCGGTGTAATACGCTTTGTCTATTTTTTGTACAAAATTAAAGTAATATACGTATGTCTGACGTTGTGCCCGTATTTCGAGTAAAAAAAAAACACAAAAATTAACTGCGTTATGAATGAAAAACCTCAAAATCTAAAAATAGCTATAAATAGCCTAAAACCGAATGAAACTTTTGATGAATTTTTTCGAAGTTGTACAGTTACAAAGATGCCAATTTTGTTGACAATTTCGAGACAACAGAACGATTATTTTCGAAATTATAGCGAAAAAACTATACGTGATATTGACGAAATCCCATTTTTAGCGGTTTTTATCGCGTGGCGTTAAAAAACTATTGAGAAAATCGAAAAATGATCTCTCTAAAGTACCAACTAGATGCGAATCGTTGCCCGGAAACAAACTGTGACCGAAGAGATCGGAGCACTCCTTCTGGTTGAATGGTTGAAAACCTGTACACAGGATAGAAAAATAAAAATATCATTGTAAAACCACTAGATCCCACGATCCGTTCGGAATCTAAAAAAAATTGAATTCGATAAAATTTGTGTAGAAAATGTACATTCACCGAATCAATGAGCGGTATAAACGCATATGAGTTACGTGTCGAAACGTTTGAGCGATAAATAAACGTTTCCCATTTCCTGCGCGTACCGATCCGTTCGTATAGCGGTACGGATAAGAAAACGGATTTGAATTCGTCTACGTCTCCAAATCGACACTGTCGCCACATATGTAATTTTTTTTTTTTGTGTTCGATAAATCCGTCGAAAATTTATCGAACAAATTTACGTTATAAGTAGAATTCACGATGACTTCAAATATGTTTTGCAGTATCCTTATCGCATTATTTAAGTACAGTGGATCGAAACGTCGGAAGCAGATAAAGGCGATTTCACTGCGTTTCGTTTGTGCGTGCACGGCGCGAGAAAAATCCCTTAACACTCGAACGAACGCAAATTAAACCGTTTATTTTATTTTTTGGAATTTTTATTCAAATAAAGACTTTACGTAGGAAATTCGTGGATTTTTTTTGAAAACATTCTCCTAAGAACGTCCCCCGTTTCGTTAACGAACGCCGTCGTCACACTAACTATGATAATACGGAAACGCGGCCGTTTTTTTTTGCAAAAAAAAAATATATCGCTCGGACACGGTCCGGCCCAAGTGTCGGTGTGGCCAGTTTACGATTGGATGGCACCCGGGTAAAAACGTTCAACGGAGCCATTTACTCGCTTCACTGTAACGTACACACTGTTAAGGAAACGATTTTTTCAGACCGGTGCATAATTTTCAAAACAATAATTGTGTGTAACATTTTTTGTAAACCGGTCACGGACGTATGCGATTAGAAGGGGAAAAATATCACATTTAGAGGATTTCGATTATCGAAACTATAGAAAAGACGAATTGCGTTAAAAAAAAAACCGACCTTTTTTAATTCGTATACGAATTAATGTACGTAACTGGCGATATATACTCGTAAAAAAATTTGAAATTTCTTTTCTTTAATATATTTGTTAGAATATCGGTATTTTTATATCAAAACTTATTTTTAATAATTCTCTATTCGAAAACCCACCACTCGTCAATCTGCAGACGACGCGTATTCGCGCTTTTTAAAATGTTCGGTTTAGAAAATACACGCGTCCGTCGCATATATGAGACTCGTGTGCGAGGATACGCCTATATTAAAACATAAAATTTCATAAAACGAATTAAATATGCCGTATTTTGAAGTAATAAGTGCGCGAAAAATTCTAAAAAAAAATACTTTACGCGAACAACCGTCACAATTTTCCGATATCGGGTTCGTCTTTCTCCTTTTTCCGCGCCTAAAAACGTTTTTGCTGCGTTTTTTTTTTTTGTAAAAATATTTCTATTTTAATTCGCTATTCGATGACGGGCCTCCAAATGGCCGGGGCTCTCGGACAAACCGACGGGTACAAACCCTTGGGCAGACCGATAAGTACCGAATATGTCGAATCCTCTGCAGTTCTCAGTTCGGTCGGGATGATAATAATAATTGTTTCTGGGGTGCCGGACCGCACGAAATGTGTACACCACGTGTGTTTGTGCCGCGCACAAAACGACGCGTAACGCCATGCGGTCGACAGTGTATTCTAGTATAGTCGTTTTCCAAAATATCTTACCCGGAATCGTACAATATAAAATGTAAATAATATAGAAAATGTGTACACCGAACCGAACAATAATAATATATCACGGACCGTAATCCAGAGCGTTTTATTACTATTATCGGTTCGACTGGACCCGACCGCGTATTTCTGTACAATATATTATAATATTATAACAGAGGTCTGTACAATTCTTTTCTCTCTCTCTCTCTCTCTCATTTACTCCGGACGGAATCTGAGAAACGAGCCAAAAGTGTTTCGGGAGAAACGCGGCTCTTTTATTTTGTCGGCATTCGTTGAAGGGCCAAAAAAAAAAAACTGTCGAAAACGTACCGAGCGTTTACATGATAATAAAAAAATCGTTTTATTACGCTTAACGTGAAGTCTACTGGCAAAAATTACTCCGCGTCGGACTCGCGGTTGTTCCGTCAGCGCGTCCGTCACTCAAGTTGGTTCCGTTATACTCGCGGGGTTTTATGTGTTTCCTTTCTTCCTGCTGAGCTAAACACTAAAATCATTTAACGCGCGGTGTCTTTGAAATTTCCTAATTCGCGGTCTCATTTAGTCGTTAAACTAATTTTACGTTTGAGATACCTACACGATGCGAATGACTCCAAGCCGGATGAACTCCTGTGGTATAGTGTTTCAAATTTCTACGAGTACATAATAATATGGCGAACGGATTTTCGAAGATTCTATAACGCGCTATGCCGCATATATTTCAATAAATCTCGCGGGTTCATCAACAGTTAAATCGGTTCATCGTTTTCTAGTTGGAACTTGTTGATGTTTTGCTGATTCCAGATTGAGTCGGCTTGGCGGGCCGGTTCACACAGCGACTAGCCGATTTTTTCACGGGTAGCACACGAACTCGCGTCATCGTATGGATCATCCCCAAATGTTCCGTTTCTTCTATACTGGGTTATAATACAATAAGCAGCGTTTAGTAAAACGAAGGCACCGCAGTAGTGTACACTCTCTACTAGAGGATAAGATTTTGCAGGTTGTCAAAGAGAGAAACGATTTGAAACGTTTTTTTTTTCCTAAAACGCAGAGATGACGAACAGAAATATTTTTTCATTATTATTTTCGCATTTCGACGGCGGCCAGCACTGATGAATGATGATAATATTTATTATACAGTAAGACTAGATGATTGGACTCGGGAATCCGTCCGATTCCATCTGGACAAATGCAGTGGCGTACAACGCGTTGCCTCGGGGCCGTGGTTCGAGGGAAATAGTCTGTTCGTGTATACGATATATAGATAAGCGTCATCGCATCACGTATATTCGGTAAAATACAACGTTCGCAGCGACGATATTGTTCTTGTGAGAGAAAAAAAAAGTGTTTCACGAATACGGGATTTTATCGCGCGGTTTCAGTGTGAACGACTCAATAATACTCAGTAATACTCGCGTACTGCCACTACTGTTCTATACGATAAAATCCCGACGTGCACGCCTTAGAGGCGGTGTGTTTATGCTCTGTTCAAGTTAAGATTATGCCGGGTGGCGAACGAAAACTGGTTCGTGTTCGCGCAGGCGAGATCCCCGTCGGTATTCTGATTGTCGGAAACCGTCGTGTGCCGCCGGCTGCCGTCGACAGCAACGGCCAATGACAGAGCAGCTACTAGCCGCCCGGATGAGGGGGGGTGGGGGTGTCTACTAACAGCGCTCCGGTGTTCGTACAACGTGCGCGTTCCGGTATGATCTCAAACTGAATAGAGTATAGTTTTATGCGGATAAAATGCGTGGCGAATAATTATTGTTTTCGTCAGTTTTCCCACGATAGGGCGAACGGTTTCGAGTGAACGCGGAGAATGGTTTTTAGGCGTTTAAAATTTTATTTCTACATAATAATAAGTACGCCACGACTTCGAAACGACTCACCGTACTGCACCCCGACGAAGTCACACCGTGTTCGTCAAACCGAACAAATACGGTTAGGTTTTTAAGTACATGTAAATATATTTTATCTGTACCGCGCACGTTTGAACGTCCAACGCGGTTTTAAGGGCCGTTTATTTCCACATCGTTTCTCGTTGTCGGCAATATTTTTTTAACGGTCAAATCGTAGAAATCGACGAATTCGAATAAATCAACGCGAACACACCTCGTGAAAAATAATTTTAAGACTGAAAATGTTAAGAGCTGTGCGCGATATGAAAACGATATATTACAATATTATATCGTCACCACCGAATCGCACTTTCCGATAAAATTTAGTATCCACAAAGCGTATAACGTGTTATAGTAATTGCACATAATTTTACGCTCTGCATTAGTATAAAATATGTATACGTGTTATTTACACACTTGATGTAATGTAGAAAAAAAAACACAAAAACATAAAAAACTCTCTTTAGTCGCGCATGTGTACGTTTTAGACGATCGACTTTGAAACACAATACTGTAATAATGTATACTTAACGAAGCCGAAAAGCAAATTAAATCTGTTTTTATATGCGTAGAACTATACGAATTATTATTTTATTTATTCTTTTTGTAACTATTAATTATTTTAATTAATTAAAAATTTACTTTGAAACAATATCATTTTTATATCATACGCGCGTTCTCGTGATGACGAAATATTGATTCCCCCAAGCCCCGATCGCCTGGCGACCTAGCCCTAATTACGCCACCGATGTACTTGCGCATTAGGTTTTTGTGTTTAATACGTTTGTAATAACATAAACACTGCGCACAGTGCGATGTTCCGTTGACCGTAACGGAATTTTCCACGTTATTTTGCATGGCGCGTTACGAGCGTAGTGTTATCGTATCGATTATGCTCGTCGGGACGTTGTGTGACGTGTTAATTTTATGCAGCGACACAAGAAAATTATAAACGTAGGAAATTACAAAAAAAAAAAAAATTGCTTCGAAATTCGGGAAGTTTTGGTTTTTTTTCAGTGCTTGAATTGGAAAAAAATTAGAAGGGGATGCAAAAGTGTATAAAAAAAAATGTGCGTCCCTGAACATTTTAATGTTTTTCCCGCGCCCCTCCCCCAGCCATCACTATATTTTTAATTAAATTCAATTTTATAATTTCGAAATCGGATATCCCTTATAACACAGGGAGTCCTAGGAATAAACCAGGAGTGTCCCAATAGTCTCCTGTATAGGAATTCCAATTTAGGAGCCCTAAGAAGTATATTCAGAACTTTTATTGGGAACTTTTAAAAATAATTCTATATTAGGAGTCCTATAAAGCGATTTCGGGATTCCTAACTATCTGATTTTAGTTCTAATTCCTGAATTACTCCTAATGAGAGGATTAAACCGCGGACATAAGGAGCTTATGAGGAAACTCCCAGGACTCCTTTTGGGAGTCTTAGGGGTTTACCATAGAACTCCCTGTGCTATGAGGGATATCGTTATTATGTTGACGTCGATAACAACATTTAAAGACGTTTTTATCAATTCAATAAAATTGTAAAAGGTGTCCCCTGACCGTCCCCATTCCGTTCTCAGCGTCCCGTTATGAAAAATTAGAAGGGCTTGCGCTAAAATATTTTTCACGAGTAAAACATCTATTACGGCGGTATGAGGATAAATCTCGGGAAACGGGACGGAAACGTGTAAGCTGTTGTCATGACGACTAATAATAATATTTATTATCGAAATTACTTTGAATAAAGATATCAATATTCACAAATCCCAGTCACAATTCCGTTCCATTTTTACCGCTCGACGTTTACACATCAGTGTCTCGAGCACTAGCGGATTCGTTTTATTTGAAAAAGAAGTGGTACTCCGCCGTCCCCCCGCGTCACTCCACCCAATTCAAGCACCGTTTTTTTTTTTTTTCCCATCGGATAATAAAAATTATTTTAAAACGGTCGAGTATCGGGCTACACGATAATTATTATTCATATGATAATAAAGAAAATTGCCTTAATAATATTATAATAAACGCCATAATATGTTTATAGTGATTACTACACATTTTATTTAATCTTTCTTATTATATATATATATACAATAATAACGAATTCAATATTATACACTATTCCCGTCGATATGTGTTATGTATAAATTGATAAGTACTTGTAAAAAAATAATTATGATTTGATGAGAGAGACCACTGCTGCTGTCATTACTCGCATTATTATTGTTATTATATAGATCAATTTTGTTCCAATCACAGAACGAAATTGTAACAGTAAAATCAACAAATTATTTTGATTAAATTTTAACAAGAATATATTAATTAATTTAACAAAAATGATATTGATTCAAATAAAATTTATTTATTTATATTTTATATAACGATAATATTTGTTGAATTGGCAGTGCATTATACATTTGGATTTTCCCGTATATGTTGTAAATTATTTCTGTCTATTTTTAGATAAAACGTTTATTTTTCCCCATATTTATCTGTTAATGTGGTTCAATTCTTTTCGATTTGATGAAGTGTTTCGCTGATATCAATATTTAACAAATATAAGTTCTCGTGACTCGTGATATTTTTGCCATCCATTTTGGCTGTACCGCTCTGAAATTTTCAAATTGACAAATCATTTTGTTGAATTAAACGGTCATTTAATCAAATTAATAACACTGTTTAGTTGATCTAGAGATTAACAATGTTTCAATTCGAAATCAACAGAGCTGCTTGTTGGCCCTATGTTAACAATAAGTTTGTTGATTTAACCGTTATTTTTGTTAATTTTACCTAGATTTTTCTTTCTGTGAACGATACACTGAAAATCGAGTTTCGTTGGCATCAATAACGCGCGCGCATATAATATTATTATATTCATATACGTCGTCGTTATAACCGCTATATTATAATATTAAATACGAATTATGTAATGTAATTAAATTCGTATCAAGAACCGCTGAGCGCGACTTTTTAATTGTTTTCAATGCCTATAAAATTATTATATTATAATAAGAAATAATACGCGTCTTCGGCGAAAGTACCGCGAACGTATTTATACTGTATATTTTTATGTATTAAAACAATTTTTTTTTTATATATAATATGTAAATATACAATCCGGCTAAAAAGTATTGAAAAAAAAAAATACGAGTCGTTAAAAATTTGTTATATTACCACCGCGGTGGTTTCGGCTAAAAGTCGTATTATATATAAGCGGGAAATGAAAATAAAAAAAAATCGTGATTTACCGTGCGTAATATATTCATTATTTTCTCCTCGTACAATTCTTGTTCGTTTTTTATTTTTCGCTTGTTCGCCGCGCAGACGACGACTTTTTATTCGAAACCTGTAGTAAATAAAACAAATTATATTAATATACACAGCAACTCTCATATTTCGTTTCGTTTTTTAAAAATATTTTTTTTGCTCGATTATATATATATGTATACGTAAACTTATTAATTAAAGTTATAGATTTTATTTCTATTTCTTTCGCTTGTCCTTTTCAATATTTGTTTTTTTTTACTGTATTTCAAGTTTTACCGCGGGAGTAATATTGTGAACGCGAACCACTCAAAGCAATAAATCCTCGCGGAACGTCCCGTATAATATACGCCATTCGGTTTCAGACTTGTATAAAACGCAGCAACGTATTTAAGGGGGTGGAACACGAGTGAGCTAGTGTAATAATAAGCTAGAATAATTAAACGATTCAAACGTTTCTTCAGTTATTTGTACGCCTTATTATACATTTACTAGGCACCTTTTCTAAAAAAAAAAATATTTATTAAAAAAAGAAAACCGTTATATGGTCTCAACGAAGAAGACAATATGACACGTTACCGCGTTACTGGAAAATAAAATATTCGAGTGACTGTTGAATGTACAGAGAATTGACTCTAAAAACCATAATAATTGCTACCGAGTTACGCTCTGTCGCAAAAAAAAAAAAAACGATAATAATTCGGAAAACATTTGTCCGGGTATGATTATAATGAGCCTTGCGTTTCGCGTGTTTTTACGTTACATGTAATTGCGTACATCTGAAAGTTCGTTATCAACGCTTCGTCGAGAGCGAAAACATATTAAAAATCGAATATATCTGCAGGTGAAAGATTAAATTCCTCGACGTAAAATATCTCAATATATAAACCGTACGAATTAAATATGATTATGATATAGAAAATTCTGCCGATGTTCGAGCAAGGAATAATAATAATAAAAAAAATTAAACGTAATTTATTTTCAATACAAATCAATAATTGTCAATTTGTTATTAACGTTATACTATTCACTCGATTGATATTTAATTTGTTTTATTTCCGTATAGTCGTACAAAGTAACGAGAGAAAAACGCGTCTACGGCGGACAGTTTTTATAATATTCCGTTTACGTGTGTACGCGTGTCTATATAATATTTAATGTTTTATTCGACCGTTGTCGCGTGTATAGGAATTCCTTTTTTTCTTCAACTTTTAATCACAATAATAGTGGCGTGAAAAAAAAAATATACATATCGTAAAAGTTAATGATATTCAAAAAAAAATATATATATAACTTGCTTAGGTTTTCTCGATTCCCGAGGGACCAACGGGCATCCAATAAATTGCGCGCAAGTCTGAACGCGTTATGAGACGATATTACAAAATAACGATCGGTCTATATATTATATAATATGTACAAATTTATATCGCAACACGGGCGAGGGTTGCTCAAGGGTTGCTCCCGCGGAGGTTCTTCAAGTCTTTTTTTTTTCACATACCAGCTCTTTCAAAGTTCCTTTTTAGCTGAGGAAGGATTCTTCACTCCGTGGTGCATATCTTTATTATTATTATAATATTCATATGATTATCGCGCTCACTCGTGTTCGTTACCAGCGGTTAAAGTGGGACAGAGACGGCGTCTACTTTCTTGTTGTAGCTAGCAAACCCGGGGTTATTGAATTTGCTCCCAAACTTAGGTAGTCCATATTTTTACCTATTGAATTGGCTCCCTCAAAATTTATACATTGGTTATCAAAATAGTCATCTAATCATTCATCAAGTAAAATACGCAATCGAATTAAAAAAATAATAAAAATCGTAATATAATTATTTCGGATAGGTTTATAAATTGATAATTGGCTAAATGTATACTTATTTACTATTAAAATTAATTCTCCCTTTTCACTTTGCATTTTTTCGACCGAATCCATCTTAAGCGCTCAATATAATAAAAACAATACGTACGAATACAATAACAACGAACTGCGATTACTGTGTTGTACGATATATCAGAGAAATATCTAATCAAGTTACATTGTTACCGTTGAGTGCGCTATCGGCTTAGCGACTGGATAACATTTCAGGCAGTGATCTGGCACCGTGTCGTTAAAAACATTATAGCTTACATGCTATATAAACATATTTTGTCAACTTTCACATTTCGGGAACCACTTGTTGAAAATGTTATCGGGGGAGCCGATTCAAATATTACTTTTCTTGAGAGCCAATTCAACGGTCGACGAGGTCCTTTGCCTTTACCTTTACCTGATTTAGCGTCCAGTTGTTAATCAATTCCGGAGACGATTATATCCCCGTAAATACGTTAAAAGTTTAAAAGAAAAAATTCCAAAATTATTCGCTGCGTAACGCGCAAGTGGTAACAGTGAATGATTTGATAATCTTGTTATTATAGTCGTATTATTGTACAGACTGGAGGATTTTCGCGAAGGTATACCAGAATCACACTGTTAATTGATGATAATATATTATAAATTGGTGATAATATAATACGTAAAAAAGAAATATAACGCCCGAAAAGAGTTTATAGACGCACACAGAACGTTTTACGAAACGTTAAATCGTTTTTAAAACCATCGCGAAAACGTCTTTTAGCAAACCGTTTGCTTTTGGTTATACGAATTTAAAGCAAAACACCTTCTAAGTGGGTTCAACGATTTAGTAGGGGAGCGCTGTTTGTTTTTAAAAAAAATTTTCCCGAAACAACGGGATTCGCGAAATTGATTGATTTTTAACCGTTAATCATTATATACACTACATGATGTGCTCGCGATTATATAATAAATAGTATATATTATATAATTATATATATTATGACGCTGATCGCATCGAAAATAATTTTGTACGGTTTTTCTAGCGTAATTTTGTCACGCGACACAATATAATATTGCGATTTCGATCGATTTAAAAATAATAATTATACGCACATAACTATACGTGGACGCGCGTATACACACGAGTATGGAAAATATAAAAACACCGAAACGTTCTCGAACTCGTTGCGCGTAATGACAGCAATATAAAAACGATCCGTTATCAATTATTACATTATTCGTTAACACTCCGTAAAAACTCAAGGTAAAATAAATGACCGGAACAATGGAGTTTTAATATATTTTTTCCCCAAGTATAATTAATAATTATAAAACTCGAACTACTCTATCGAAATATTTCTCAAGCACAACGTCGTAATACAATAAGCAGGTATTGCATGAATATGCGTATTTTTTTCTTTTTCGTTATACTGCGTCGCGTGTAGAACACTATATACTTTTAATATTATATAATCACTTCGAAATCGGCGGACAAAACGGTTATCATAACGAAATACACTAGAGTGTTCTTTTTTTTTTTTTTTTAATTCGATATTTCCATCGTATACGTCCACGATTGTTTCTCACGAAAAGACACGAAAAATCATAACCGATACTATATATATATATATAATCGCTAAAGGATATTTTATTACAGCTCAATATTATTAAAATTCATTAAAATTATTTTTGTTTACATGTACTCCACGTTCGTCATTATAGTTGTCGTCAACGGCTTCGATCCGTCTTCGCCTCGTCACCTCGCTTTTCTACTTTTTTTTTTTTCGTTTCGAAAAAACATTAATCTATTGCGTGAATTTATTTTTTTATTTTTTTAATTATCAGTACGTAAATTCGCGCAATATTTTATATTTTTATATTTCGTCCACGTCGGACGGTGCAGTGTTTATACTTTTTAAACGTTTCGTAAATAAATCCATAGGCGGACGCAGAGTTTTACATTTTGAGTGCGCCCGGCCTTTTTTTTTTTTTTGTAGTTATTTTTTTTTTATAAAACAGAGGGGAGACTATAAACGAATTCACCAGCTTTAATGTATTTTTTTTTAGCTTCTGTAATTATCATTTCAGCGACTCGTTCTGAACACTTTTAGTTTTACTCACAAAAAACTGAAATTCAATTCGCGTGTATGTATATTATTAATTAATTTTTTTTTTTTACATATTGTGCCATAGCACACCCCGTAGATCCGCCTATGAATAAATCGTTTATTTGTCGTGAAACGTATTTGGTCGTCGGTATTTTTTCAATGAGTATACAGTTATGAAAAGTTAAAAACTCGTATAATGTCGTTGAATAATTTTATATTATTACGTACGCAGTAGATTCTGAGCGGAGCGTCGAATGTATTGGTTTTACAACGATGTGTGTTTTTTTTTTGTACCCGAAAATTGTACCCGAAGGAGTGCTCCGATCTTCACAGTCACGTAGTTTGTTTCCGTTAGCGAATTTCATCTGGTCGGTAATTTATAGAAGCCATTTTTCGATTTTCTCAAAAGCGCTTAAAAACATAACTCGAAAACTACCGAGAAATTACATAGAAACCTGGGCGAAAACGCGATATAACGTTATATAGAAACTAGAAATATTCATCAAATATGTATGACTTTATATTATATCAAAGAGAAAGAAAATGTCAAAGACTTTCTTTAATTTTGGATTATTTATAGCAATTACTGATTTTTGAGGTATTTAATTCGTAAATAGGGTTAGTTTTGGTTACATACCCAAAATATTACACCGAAGCTCCGTTCAGAATCGTTGTATCGAATGCAACGATTTTTCATTGCTTTCAAATTTATAGTGATAACAAAAACCTTTATCCAAGTAATTCATTTAAGCGACGTTCACAACACCCCGCGACTCGCTAACTTCTTTTTTTTTTTCATAGAAAAAAAAAAATGATAATCGTAACTTCGCCTGGACGGGCAAAACTATATGATAAGAAGGATGTTATGACCGGTGTTGAGACTTATCTAGATGCAATTTTTTTTCACTCATCTGAATGTTATCTTAGATAAAAAAAAATCGTTATCTTTCTTGTAATTATCTAGATAAAATACTTCAATAAAAAAAATTTTAACCAATTCACTTATTTTTTTAGAATTTTTGCAATAAATAAGAAAAAATGAAGTGGAAATATTTCCAGGGAGACTCGGATACACACACACACACATATATATGTATATAAATGTATGTGTGTGTGTGTGTAGCAATATATATATACCTTTATATTATGTACTTCTTGTAATAACTAATAACACGATTATTCAATATAATTTATAGTTTTTATCTTATATTTTATCTGGATAAATTTCACTTATCTATTATCTTATCTAAGATGATTTAAGTACATTTCATCTTTATCTGTATCTAGATGATTTTTGTAAAAAAATCTTTTATCTTTATCTAGTTAACTTGTCACTTATCTCGTCTCAACACTGATTATAACAGACAGACTACAGACGAAGGAAATATTTATTGTATATTGTACGGCCGATTGTTTTCTTTTTTTTTTTTTTTTTCTTATTATAAACGTTTAACTGAAATGTGCCAAATGGTCGAAAAACTGTGTCAGATATATAACTGAAACGGTAGGTATACTCGTAGAAAAATTCAACAAAACCTATAATACGGCTGGTTTCCCCACGAGGAATTCGCGGTTTTACAATACGCACACACGTTCAATTAGGCACGTCGGTTTTGACGTTTTAATAGCGTATATTTAAATGTACATTAAAATATTATAGACGAGAATGCGATTACTAACACAAACGCGCGTATACCCTTTGAATGTTATATTTGTTTTAATAATAAAAATAAGCGTATAATATTTTTCCACTCTAACAGTGTAAGTTATAGACCTGCAGTGTTTCCCAATCTTTTCAATCACTGTGCAGGAGTGTATGGGTTTCGAAAATCTAAGCTCTCTACTTTAAACACGTCACTCGTACAGAGGCGTCCGCGGGAGGAGGGAGGGGCAATGGAACCCGCTGATATTGTGCTGAAAATAGCCATTTTATAATTTTTTTTTTTTAAATAAGATTTTTTTTTACAAACGTTTATTTACGATTAGTCGATAAATTGTCTACAATTTTTTTAAGTTTATAAAAATATCGATTTTTTTTTCATTAATATGGTATATATGACGGAATCCGGAAGACCGGAAAAATAATGTGAGAAACCGAATCCTTTTTTGCTGAAAAAAATTGAAATTTTTGTAAATTTAAAAAAAAATTATAGAAAACCGACAACCGATAAATAGACATTTTTAACGCTAACATTTTTTTTCTATAAATAAAATTATTAAACGGATATTTTGGATTTTTTTTTAAAAAAGAAGTTTAATTTTTAATTTTACTTTAAAACAAATAAAACAAAATCTAAAACATAATAATAATTATTATTATAAAAAAAAGAAAAAACAATTTAAAATATTGATTCGAACAAAAGCTATTGCATTTGTCAAATATTTGTTAGACGCCCTGTATACTATATACAACATTTAGCATAATTAGTACGTATGAATTATGCTTAAATTATATAATTATAATAATTAATAAATAAAATAAAAGTTAATTTAAAGCGTGTTTAAATTATTCGCACGATGTATTTTACCTATGACAAAGTAAATTAATAAATTAAACGTTTTTTTTTAATTGTATTACTTTTAGAGTTATGCTCATGATGTAGGTAAATGCGATAATTTAAATACGTAATTATGTAAATGTATAATGTAAAAATAATTTTGCGGCCACTGAGCTAATTTTCTGCGGGTGCCTCAGCACTCTAGCAGTGTATTGTGTATACGTTAAGGTCATATATATATACGAGTATCAGAGCGATTATGTATATGGTAACGACCGGGTTATAGCTAATCAAAGTGGTTATTTTATCACTTTTGTCCAGTCGATATTCACAATGACTTGAACGATTTGGCCGACGTAATAATATTCTTCAAAATTCAATCACGCACTGACTGGAATTCATACAGTAGATAGAAATGACGGGGGTTAATAAAAACTAATAACAACTAACTTAAGGAGGAAACCGAAATAATAGCGTATTTATTTGTATTCAAACCAAAGGATATTATGAATTTTAAAATCTCGTCTCCGTCAAACATCTACCAAAACGAGGGTCAAATAATCATTTTACTCGATAAAAATATTAAAAAAAAAAAACCAGGACATACGAGATCTCGGCCAAACAACCAGTATGGAGAAAAAAAATGTCATCATATATGCTGCTGGCAATGTAGGCGCGACTAACGAAAATACCGTAGACGTAGACCGGGGGCCAAAGCCGACGACAAGAAAAAAGAAGGAGTGAAAAAGGATTTAAACAAATCTCTACACAAGAAATGAATTCACGCCTGTCTCAACAGAGTTCTCCGGAAGTATGTGCGAGAGAATAATCGCGTCTAGATGGCCATGGGCATCCGTATAGCTGAACTGGCTACTACACTTCCAAGTAAATACTGTTTTTAGATAAATACGCCAGTGTGTATTTGTTTCAACAACAATAACGGTTTGTTTGCATTTTCCGAGACCGACAACAGATATTATATTACACGTGACAGGTGCTCGATACAGTTAACGTTGACTGACTTTGATCAGACACGTATTGTAATATTATGTACAACGACTAGATAAAGTGATTAATATAACATGCAGCCTCGTTAATCGTTTTGGCTAAAATCGGTGGGTATTTAACAATAATATAAAATAGCTGGATATTATTCGTGACGGCTTGACTAATTACTTTGACTGAAACACTTATATAGGAAACGGACCGCGTTCGCGTTTGTCGTCGTATATCCGACAATACTCTTACGATTATAATTAATAACAATCGTCGTCACAGTAAATATTATGGTATGTATTACGTGAAGTGGTGATTGTATGTCGTTGTATTTTTCAATCAAAAACGTTTTGAAAACGTCACGGGTACATCAGAAGACCGACAGTGAAAATAATAGTAATAATTAAACATTTCTAAAAATTTAAAAAAAAGACGGGAAAGCCTGTCATTTTTAGATCCACGATAAAAATTAAAAAATAAAATTTGCTTTTTGATTACTCGAAAATGCCAATAATGTTAACAAATTGATAATGTGCGAATCAATAAAGATGATTAAAATACAAACGAACATCGTATTTCCGACTATTTTTATTTGAAGTATAGAAGTATCATATAATATGGAGTAGCGTCGAGAAATCGCTACGATAAACGGAAAATAAGGAATATCTGATTGTTTTCTAATGATGATATTCTAGCGTCTGGAAACTGTAGAGGAATTTTATAAAAGACCATATTCAGTTTGGATTGACAGCGAAGAAAGTAATGTGTAAATAATTATTGAAGGATAACTTTTTAAAGGTGAAGATATAAAGCGTCAAGCGTGAATCGTAAGGCGTTGTATTATAATATGTTATATAACGCGTTGTAAACAAACATGTATGTAATTGAAAGAATAGTGAACTAAAAATTTTATGACGCATTTTAATCGCACGTAAAAAAATCGAGTTGTCTTCTTGACATTTTAAAAAATTTTTCGTTATGTGAAATTAATAAGGATTACACATTATTACGTGACGTGTTGAAATTCGAGAAAGTTTAAAATATTTATTTAGTTACAAAAAAATAATAAATCTGAATGGAATAGCATGGAGACGAAGACAAAAAGTTATCCCAAGTTATAATATATATATATATATATTATTTGCGCGCGTTGTTTTATTATTATTGCTCTTTTTGTTCACCCACTGAACTTTACGAGGCGTCGCAGAAAAGTTCACAGCCCTTGAACTATGACACAGTGACATTTCGTGGAGTTTATATTTATACACATTCATATACAAAAATATACCGACATTTGTGTACAAAATAAAAGTTTTTTTTTAGTTTGCAGTGTATAAGTTGAAAATTATTATTATTCAATAATAACAATCTATTACGGGATTTGACAGGATAAGAGGCCGTTTTATTATACTAATTATACAAGAACGAAACTAGGATTATGCGTATAGTTGATTCCTGAGTATTAAAATATGAAAATAAGAATCAACTCAGACGCACAGCCAATTTTCTGTAATAAATGTAAAAAAACAAAACAATATGCATACACATAATTTTATAGTAATAATAAAAAAATTGTCCTGGTTTTGAAAGGAAACGGTATAAATTTCAACGGGGGATCTAGAAAGTTTATTAGGGGACTAAACACCCAGTAACCTTCCTAGTCACGCCGATGTATATAACAGGGATGGCGAACGTGTGGCACGAAAAAAAAAATTGAATTAACTAACAAATACGATACATACTCGTATATATAAAGTATGTTTAAACATTTTTTTTTATAAAAAATTCGAATAGCAACAATTGTGTGTATACGTTTTTAATAATGATAAATTATTCCTAAAAGAAATTTAATAGAACTTTTTTTTTCATGCATAGTAAACAGACGTTTTTTTTCTTTGTCGTGCTGCGTGCAAACAGATTTAAAAATTATGATTGCGAAATGTTGGCACTCCAAGGTTAGGTTAAAAGGTAGTCCAACTCTAAGAGCAACGTTGTTCATCTATTTCCCTGTTGCACTATCGCGCACACTCATATAGAGTCAATAGACAACACTTCCCATATTTCGTAGGCGAATTTTCATACATTTTGACTTGCTATATTTCGTTTTATATTATACATATAGAGTTTACGCAAAACGCCTCTTTCCTCAAAAAAAAAAAAATAATAAAAATTGCTGCTTTGGAGATATAATATAATATGCGTATATAGAAAATTCGCGCGTATTTCGTTGTCACCGTGCTATAGCAGACACGCCTAAGCGTAATTTATGATCTGTCGGTGTGTACGCATTATTGCAGAGCAGGAAAGTCTTATGATATGAAAAAAAAAAAGTAAATACTAAGAAACATAATACGATGTGATTGTGGTATATGATTGTAGGTTTATACAGGACTGTTACACGTGGACGTATCCGGCCCGTCTGCGTTATTCTCGATGTAAAAACCATAACCGTTAAAAAGTTAATAAGTTCTGGAAATGTAATTCTGGCTCTTTTTAATTTTTAAATCACTATACGCACGGTATACGTGTACCTACGTATTTTTCTTTCGTCGTCCACGATTCCTAAAAAAGCATCGCACCGCACGAAATAAAAAAAAAAAACATTCACGTCTCACGTTTTCCTCTCTTCCACGCACACATATATTATATAATAAAAATACAAATTTAAAACGAAAAACATTTTTTTTTTTGAGAATTTACTCGTTGCGCATTAAAAATTCGCGTTTTTACCAAAAAAAAAAACATTTTTAAAATCCTATTTTACTTCTTCCTATACTCGTCGTATATTCAGTGGTCAAAAACAATAAGCGGGTTTTCGTCAAGGTATACTAAGGTAGTCGTTTGTCGCCAAAACGAATAATCTAATATAATGACTTATCAGAATTACACCGAATAGTGTAAACACGTATACACATGTACACGTTTTACAGTATAAAATTATCACGAAAACGTATTTTAGTAAAACCATTTGCTTTTGGTACATATATTTCAAAAAATAATTTACTTACCCTCTAAATACGTTCAACGGTTTTGGGGACGTTGTTTTTTTTTTTAAACAGTTTTAGACCCCACTCCGAAATTATTTTCCGCTTTAACCACCGAGTATACAATATGACTATTATAAATCTCATATTTTATCCGAACGTTGCAGGATGTGTATATAATAATAACTACACGCGTGATATTCGTCGAGACTGAAAGTTGATTAACGATCGAAATGTTTGAAGAATGATGTGTTTCTCTTATGGGAACTTATTACGGTTATTACGCGTGTGTGTGTGTGTGTGTGTGTGTGTGTGTGTGTGTGTGTGTGTGTGTGCTATATATAATAATAATAATAATAATAATATAACGATGATAGTGTGTTCTATTAAGGGCAACATCCATAAAGCACCTCGAATGCGACGTTGTAACAATGGAAACGAGTCTCACGTATAGGAAAACGTATTAATCAAATTTTTACGATATTTATTATGTTTTACTTCTTGCGTTACACTTCATATTTGGTAATAGTAATATTTTTGAAATTCCAATAGATATTATAAAAAAAAATTATTATTGTTATTCGTGTTATAATTTACATTTAAATTACTGTCTGCAGTGGCGGTTAGGCTTATAATAATCAACGCACTTGAACTCTTTAAATTGAAATTGCGATTTTCAACGCAAACAGGGAAGCGTGCCGAATAGGTACTCTCGTTATGATTTCAGACAAAACCGTGTGCAGCTAAAAAATATCGTGATACACGATAATAGTATTAAAAGGAGAATTTCACACACTCAGTATTACCGGAAATTCGTATATATATATATATATATATAGAAGCGACTACTCAGAAAAAGTAGTATATATATATATTTTAAGATTTTGCCACCCTCCTACTATACTATCTACTTACTTTAAATAATTTATATAAAATGTTTTATCGATATAATTATAATATAATCGTGTTACGATTACTGTCTATTATTATACGCCTTTATATCTGTTCGTTGAATTCTCGAATTACCTACTTCATCATAATCATAGTGTACGTCAAAGGTAAAATCTGATTGTGATCGTTCTAGATCATTTACAAAAAATCTCTTTAAACCACTGAAAAGATTTATCCGAGAAGCGCTTGAAATCTAAAAACGTTCTCGCAGCTGCATAATATGTATTTACGAATGGTTTACACGCAATAACGTTACTCGACATTATATTGTATTACGTAATTATCAGTTTGTATAAACACTGAACTTGAACAATACGTCTGTCAACCGCATATTAACCGAAACGAAAATACGGTTTAAGAATAATATTATACTTTAAAACATTATTCAGTCAGTGATTGCGAATAAATACATTTTTATAACAAATTGTATTGTAGAATATTTTGTTTTAATAAAAATGCGACAATACGCTGACGGTTGCAGTGTGGCCACTGTTTTTCCGTCCCTAAAATACTTAAAATAAAAAAACTTGTACCCCATCACCTTCCCCCTACCCCCATCAAAAATACGTCTCTGAGTCTATTCGAATTTAGAAATTATTTATTATATCGGAAATAAGCCCCGTTTATATAATATAGTGCTGTTATTTCCAAAAAAAATCTGAACAAATTGATTAAATATTATATTGATGATTGTCAACGTTACTCCCGGGAAGGTGGACAGATAATAGAGATATTATAATATGTGAATGTACCAATTCCGTACGCGCAAATATTCTCCGATTAACGTAGCCCGAAGAAATAGCAATAATTATTCGATTTTAATACGGTTTACATAAGTACGCTGGATGATACTAACTGACAGTACGGTATTCAAACATACGGCTCCTTTGTGTGTCTACGCAATATTTCGACATATCCTAAATAATTAATAACAAAAAAAAAAAATGTCTGTAAATACTCGTATTTATTTATCGTATAAATAATTGTTATGTACTTATCGAAATATTATTAAAAGAAAAAAAAAAAAGCCCGAAATTAAAATACGTTCCGAATAAAATAAAATGAATAAAATCGATTGAAATTTCGTTATCGCCACCATCATCACACTCTTAAAACTTTGTCTTCCTATGCCACACTCGTTTCCCTTGACCGTCTCACACCGCGACGCCCCTGGGAGTCGCGACGCACGGACTGAATACACCTCATCTGCGGTTGTATATAGACAGTCGAGACTGTAATCTGTAACTATTTTTTTTTTTTTTCGGGCGGTTCGTTCTCACAACGCGGTGACGTTGATTTTAATTGAAATCTTCTTACCGTATCTACGAAAACAGAAAAATTATTATTACAGGCCGTCACTCGAAACGGAGCTATAATATTATGTGAGCGCGCAGAAAGAAATCCCGTCCGCTGTATTCGAGTTCAGTAATGAGAACCGCAGCCGCTTCCGTGGGGGGTCCTAAGATTTTATATTTCACGAAAGTTGTACGGGTAACTTTTAACGCCGACACAGGACGAGTTTATCCGGGATAAAATAACAAGGGGGGAAAGCGATTTTAATAATGGATTTGGTACAAAAAAATGATGAAAATCAAACTAAGTGTTGGCTATTGGGACTTGTTGTTACACCATTATTACGACCATTATCATAGCAACTATTTCCTTGATAATTTCCTATGTATCGTGATGTTTTTTTTAGTCGGTAAATATTTTCCTCGTACAAATATATTCGGACGATAAACCAAGAGTAATAAAACAAACTTGTAACGTTATATTTTCTATAAAAGCATTAATAAGCGAATGCGTTTAAAATAACGCTCAAACTTGTTTACACTGATAATTTGTTTATTTATCACTAGTTTAGACCATTCGCATAGACCCGACCTAACACAAATACTCTATATTATATATAACATTATTATTGTTGTTATAACAAAATAATATTAATGCATTTTTCATTTTTTTTTTTTTTTTTAGGGATATGCATAGTATTTTGTGATTAGGAGAAGAATTATACGAAACTAAACTATACTCGTATGTCATAATATTATAATATTGGTATATAGAAAAATAGAAGGTATTTCATACAAGACACCTGTCATATAAAATGAAATTTTGACACGGAATTCAGATACCAACCAACCAGACATCAAGCGGTATTTCATTTTTAGCGAATGGATTTTTAGCGCCGACAACAGAGTTTTTCTCGTTTTAACGCATATTATATTACAACGGCGTCGAATTTATTTCCGTCGAACAAAAATAAAATAAAACGACCAGTTTTTCTGTAAAAAAAAAAAATCTAAGACACTGGTTATTATCGTTTGACAATAAATAACACTCGATGAACGTGTTACAATATAATATTATGTATTTTAGATGCGTTGTGTGCAACATTTTCGATTTGTGATTGAATTTTCTTTTTTTCGTCACCATCAAACACACACACGACCGAGTGACGCACGTGAATGTCAATACTATTATAATGGTCGTATAAAAATATATTATTTATATATTGCATAGCGCAACGAGCATATATATATATATATATATACAAAAAAATTACGAATAAAAATGACCGCCACGCGATATAATATGGACGATAATAATAATAATAATAATAATAATAATAATAATAATAATAATAATAATATTGCAACGCGCGTTATAATAATAATAAGTGTCGTTGGACGGCAATACGTAAAGAGAAGGTCTTCTAGCAGCAACTGTCGGTGGTGGTGGTGGTGGTGGTGGTGGTGGTGGTGGTGGTGGTGACAAAACTCGTATAATAACACATATAATGCGTACAGAACCGGTTCGAATGAAACAACAACAATATATACGATATACAATATGTACGCGAGACTGGACGAGATTTCATATTAAACACAGATTACGGAGAGTGAAAAAGACGTACCAATATGTTATATATTATGTAGTGCTCGAATTTCAGAGGGGCGAAAAAATTGTATTAGTATGGGAGGGGACGCATAAAAATATATCGGAAAAATTCGCACGAAAAAACGCTGCAGACACGACGCGGGGAGAAGGCCGTAACCGAAGCGCTATGATTTTCGTTGTACAACCAAAAACATTTTTTTATTCGAATACACTGCGATTTGTCCGTAAACGATTATATCGCTGCCACAGGGGCGCCGGGTTTTAAAAAAAAATGTAACTGGTTTTTAGAAGTGTCCGTCTGAAAAAAAAGTCTATTCAGTACCGTCCTAACCACCAATAATTCCGTAAGGCAATAATATTTGACGCCCCCCCCCCCAAAAAAAATTTTTTTTACAACTAACGTAGTATCTAATTTCATAATTTTATACATTTTAATAGTAAATACACTCGTCCTCAAAACCATCATATAGATACAAGGGAAATTAATATCTAAAATAAAACAACAAATTTTTTCTTTTGGTCATTCATTTTTTTGACGCCCCCTGCATTCATAATACTTTGGACGCCCTAGGGCACTTGCCCCATTTGCCCCCCCCCTTTGGGACGGCTATGAGTCTGTTTATCTCTTGATATCAGTGTCAGGCGATTTTTGAGGCCTCTCGCTACAGGTGAAGAGTAAAAGCGTTACGCGAAATGTCAAAAAACGGTTTTGGACTCCGCAAAACAAAAAACTTATAAGCATCGGGACACGCAAAACGCCGGGGAGTTATGAACTGAAATCGATCCATTAAATATAATAATTATATCGTATTTACCGACTGTTTTCACTTGCGAATTTTTCGTGACTATAAATTTATTTCAAAAGTATCTTCACTGTAAAATAATGAATATTGATTTAAATAAAAAAAAATCTACAGTTTTTCTAACCGAATGCCTATAATGACACCTTTCAAAAACGCCAATGGACGCTCTTGCCGATCCTGTCCACAGACGGTTTTCACACACTTATCCATCATCAAAGCTATAAACGTATAATACTGACTGGCCACGAACAATAATATCGAACGGAAGGTTTAACTGGACTTATTATATTATCAGAAATAACGCTGGTAATACGACTGTTCTTTTTTTTAAAAGCGTTGTGAAAATGCAGTGTTCCGTTTCGAAAACCTATAGAAGAGGGAGGCGGAAATTATTATTATTATTTTTTCAAAAAAGAACAGCTAATGCACTGATTTGGACGGTGCGCTGTGTTTCTATTAGCGTCTCGTGAAATCGCGGTTGTCCACATTTCACGAAACGGAAAAACTTTGTCAAAATTAAAACGATCGTATTCTACTTTATACTTTTATTATTTTCCTAATAAAAACGACATGTTTTAGAAACGAAAATTTCCTAAATTTTCTCGGTTTTCGATCCGATTTAATGATTGCTTTATCGGCTGTTTTTTTTTTTTTTTTTTGTTTTTACTTCAACACGTTATCCGGATACGGACCGCAAACTTTTCTCCGCGGTAACCGGTCGGTCAATAATTCAATACAACTCGGTTGGTACCGGTTAATTGTATAACCGAGGAATATTACGAATATTATGTTCAAAATAGCTATGAAACATAAGTTAATCAAAAAAATATTTCTATTCTTTTTAATTATTTTCTACATTCACACATAATATGATGTTTTTCGTATGGAAAAGAAAGCCTATACGGTAGAGGGGGAAGGACAGTGGCGGGTCTAGGATTTTTTCGTGTGGGGGGATATAACTAGCTGAATTGCCCGGCGTTGCCCGGCAAGAAAAATGTGAGTTTTTTTTTCCCCGTTCTCGCAACGAAATCACACTTTTGAATCTGTAGACGTTTATAAAGTTAACTGCCCGTGGGTCGCGAGATTATACAGAAAAGAAAAAAACTGGTTTTCATATTTTATTGATAACGAAAATAAATAATAATAATAATGAACGTTAAGAATATTCCAATGACGTTTCCCGGAACACGTGCACCGAAAGTTACAATTATTGGTATTAAGACAGTCAACGATAGATAATAATAACATCATCGTTTTTCATCGTCTAACGGAATTATGTTTGTAACCGTATAGAAACATCAACAATTTTAATTCGTTTTTTCAATAAAAATTTACACCAAAAATTCGTTTTTCGCCCATTTCGACCCCTTAAAATCAAAATCCTTACTTAGTACACGGTGAAATTATAATATTAATCTATACCGTCAACATTTCAAATCGATTGCTCTAATGGGTTCGACCATAGGCGCAAACAGTGTTTGAAATTTGGGGGGGGGGGAGGGGCTGAAGTCTAAATCCAACCCAAACACTATATTAGATTTTTATGTCAATTCAAAATTCTTAAAAAATTTTTTTTTACATTTGGGGGGCTATACAGAATTTAGGGGAGCTTAGCCCCCCGCTATTTACGCTTATGGGTTCGGCTCTGCGTTGATTATGAATCATCCTTTTTTTTACCCACGAGGGGGGATGTGACCCCCCATATCCCCCCCCGTAGATCCGCCACTGGGTGAGGGGAGATACACATCTCCCATAATCCCCCGAGTGGATAATATTATACATAATACGTAATGTGGACACGTTTTATAACGTTCGTATACGCACTGCGCACGTATAATATAATAACGTAGGAAATTGAAGAACGTTTGTTTGTTATATTATAGGTACGCGTGCATCGATATAAGTTAAAGTGAGTATATAACCGGTTTTCGAAAACGCCGATGTCAGCGATATACCGCGCACTTTCTACGCGACGACGACCAGACAGACGAGCTGCGCCCGAACACAATAGGTATTTCTTCTTCTCATTCGAATTACCCGTCTGCTGCTCGCGGCCACGTATAGCATTTCGGATTTTTTTTTCCCTGGTGGTGATTTTTTTTTTTCACAAAATAATTCGTGACGCCGGTTTCCGCGGATAAATAAATGACATCAGCTGGACCGTAATATTATATTATAGTAACAACGCGCGCAACAAATTGTACGTAAATATACGTGTACCAGGGGCGTATTTATGGGGGGGAGCTGAGGGGGCTGAGAGCCCCCCCCCCGAAATTTCAGGAACTTTCTTCACTGATTCCTATGCCCTATAGCTATAGGATGTAATATTTTTAATAAATTCCTAATATGTAGTTGTTTTTAAAATGTTGAGAATTTGGTAATTCGTCCTATTTTTAAGATTTAGTCTTGCATTAGAATTTAGAAATAATTCAACAATGATATTTACTCAATGCCTCAGCCCCCCAAAAAAATTTCTAAATACGCTCCTGACGTGTACAGTGGCGTGCGCAGGGTGGAGGGATGTGTCCCCGAATAGGCATTTTTTTTTTTTTATACTTTAAACTCCAGTTCATCACAATCATAATCGTATCGTAGCTTTTACCCGTTGTATAAACGTGAAATATTTGCTGTGCAGGTGATAACTGAAAAATAACAAAGACAATTACAGTCCAACCGCGTGGTTGTAGCCAACGTGTCGTCTTATAAATCACGGGCACCCAAATTTTTTAGGGGTTCCCAATTTTTATTTACAAAATATCGTATCTATATTATTATTTTTTTTTTATTTAGATATTTAAAAAATGATAATAAATCTCGAATGATAAAAAAAAAAAATTAAGTCTCAAAATATTAACACTTTTAAATTATCGTAATACAAAATAAGTGACAGAGATTCTCTAATAAAAATTTGCATTTTAGTTTTTAAAGTATAATTTTTAATAGCTTATACAATATATATATCGTATTAAAAATATATATATTTACATGCGCGTGCATCATAACATTTAAGTATTTAAATGCCCTAAAATATTTCGTTCCCTTGGACTCCACACAACCTTAACACGGCTCTGGTTGTAGCCCGTACAAATATTATTTTTTTTGTGTTCTGTTACAGTAGTGGTTCGCAACCTATTCTATTCTACGCTCCTTTTGTAGATTTTCAAAAATCTCACGTCCCTCTCCCGTAAATTGAAAAAATTGATCACCTTTTTTCGTATACATTTATAGGTATTATATGAGTGTTTAGCCGTTAAACACTCTATAATTTAATAAACAGAAATTCTAATTCGTAAAGCTTCTCCGGCAATGTGTTTACGCCCCCCCCCATGTTGGAAAACACTGTGTTATAGTGGTAATAAATAATATTATCGATAATTATTAGTTAGAGTTCTTATTAAATCGTTAAATTTAATGCCGTAACTCGAGTAAACAAATTATTCATTGCGATTAAACGTGTAGCGGATTCTTTCAAATACAAAATATATTCGATAATTTTGTTAAATTACCCGGGCTGATTCTTAATATTATCAGTTTAACGCGGCAAAAAGTAATAAACGTTTAATAGATAAATGTGAAATTGAGTACGCGCACATTTTCGAAAAGAGAAAATTCAACCGGACGGAGCGAAAAACCGCCGCCGTTGAAGTCGGTAAAAAAAAATTTGAAAAAAAGACAACCGGCGGAATGCTAAAAATGTTATCGCCGTCAAATAACCGGAGGCGGAATCGGTTAGATCGTCCGCTTATATTATATTGTAGAGAAGTGTTGTTATTCCCCACGTGTTTATGTTAATATTTTGTAAACGATAATAATATTATGTAATGCGCGTTTGATCTATTGCCAGCAGAAATTATATTTAGTCGTAAATTTTTTATTATTATTATTATTTTTTTTATGCTATATACGTAAATATATTATAACAGCAGTAAAATAGACTCGAGCCGTGGAGTATTTCCGAACACTAACTTAGCTGGGTGTGGGGGGGGCAGTGTCCGTTTCCTGATCGATTCCAGACACTTTGTCTCGAATTCAAAATGTTATTTTCCGTATAATCTACTACTATCGAATATTAATAATAAAAATAATTCGTGAATATTGGCTTATTATATTATATAATATGCTTTTAATATCGTGCTCGGGTAGGTACATACATATTGATGTAATTATTCGTATTAAATGTATAAGTATAATAAATGAACACTTATCTAATTATTAAATACGATTAATTATTATTTTCCACATAAAACACTCTTACCTTTTTATTATTATTATATTACGTATAATTAATTTAACTATAAAATTATTGTATTTCGACAATTATCGAGAAAATCGAAAATAATTTTGGTATTGACGTACGGAGACAAGAAAAGAACGGGTTAAGCTCATACTATTGAATTTTTAGGCCAGTTTGTAGTGTAAAATTGAGGATACGTCGTTTAATCGGGGTTACGTTATTAGCAGAAAGAGCATTTTATATAGAAGAAGAAAAGTTGAGATTATGAGAGGAAAAAAGGTGCTCTAAATGAGTTCTATATGATGTGAAAATTGTAAATTAAATTAATATTATATATTTAAAACTGTTTAAATGTAATATAATAATAATAAGTTACTTACAGTCGAAGTCGCGTTACACCTTACATAAGCTCAAACGCCTGCAACACGGATTGTGTTTTTTTTCCGTTATTTTTAAACTTTAAAGTGTTCTAAATTAATGTTTGTACCGCACCCGGCCGGGATTCGACGTACGTTGGTTTACCCGACTCATAAACATAGTGATTATAGTTTAAATGAAACTCAATCGAAAAAAAAAAACAATTTAACGAGAAAATTTTCTAAATTAAAATCCGAAATTAATGAAAAATAATTTATTTTTACGTAAATAAAATTCATTTTATTAGAATCGCAGGTTTTACGCAAGTTTCATGAAATTAACTTTACAAAATTTTCTTTTTTTATATAGAAAAATAATTCTTACAAATTGAATAGAGATTCCGGAAATATTTGCATAAAAACTAAAATAACGAAGAAATCATATCAAAATTAAAAACACTGACATACGAAACTCGACTGGCAACGCGAAAAACTCGATCCACGTGGATGACCTGGGAGTTGAACCGGATGAGGTGCTCGGCTTTATGACTAAGCTAAGAAATCTCGAAAATTGAAATTTTATTTTTGTCAATGTCTATCTTACGTTGATTAATACTAGGTTACACTGTTTCACTGCAGTCGTTAAATAAATAGAATTTAAATAGTCAATATACTCGTACAAATTGATATTTGCACTTTGAATTAAAAATATCAACTACTAGTGATATTTTCATCAATATTTTTTTGAGAGTAAACCATAAGCTGACGAGTGCCTAACGCTATATATTTCGTGATAAAAGAAGAATGAGTTTATAACAAATAAAATACAAATTTTTTTTTTTTTTAATTTCTTTCGAAAATTATAAAAGTAAATTATTATTTAAATAAGTTGACAAAAAATTGTTTTCGTCTATATATTGACGATTTTCAAGTTTATTAATGGTGTCTTTGTAACGTAACGGTTTTCTGCGGGGTGAAAAAGTAAATTATCTATCTAAAAAACAGACCAAAATCAAAACCAATACTTATTTATTTTATCAGCGTTCTCCGCGAATTGTTTGAGAATATACCATAGATAATACATAATGGATGATAGGTCATGTGTTTACAATATGTGTAGCGCGCAGCGTTCCTGAATAAAGAAGAGAGATGGCAATATTAAAACCATATCTTCTATCCTACTTAGCAAGAAATTATTTTTTGTTCCACGAAATAATAATTTGTTCCATGGAATAATAATTGAAAAATAGTGTATTCTGTTATCAACGTATCGGTAATCTGAATATTTGCTGAGTGAGACAGACAATTCGGGAACGCTCTGATAACGAATATGGCCTATCCATTATGTATTATCTATGGAACATGCGCAGTGTGTGTTACGGTCAAAGTGATTATTTAGCGATTATGTATAATATCTAGCTTTTATACATAATATCTACCGATTTTGGTCAAAGTGATTAATAAGGCTAAAAAAAATATGACAAACAAATACATAGGTAGATCGTATATATATTTAAAAAAATTTTAGAATTACATTTCGAATTACAAATGACATTATTATTAATTATATTATTATTTATATACTTTACAATAGTATATCATAATTTATTTGTCGCCGTCGCGGCATGTAGATAATTAGTAATAATGTAGATAAGCAATGACGACATAAAAAAAAAAAAAACAGTACATTGAAACTTGTATATAAAATTTATCTATAACTCGGAAAAAATACAAATTATTATTTTTTTTATGTCATTTGTAATTCGAAATGTAATTCTAAAATTTTGTTAAATATAAACGATATACCCATATTTGTTTATCATATTTTTTGTTAGCCTCATTAATCACTTTGACCAAAATCGGTAGATATTACGTATAATTGCTAGATACGTATTATTCATAATCGCTTAAATAAATAAAGTGATAAATAATCGCTTTGACCGTCACATATATATTATATAGGGTTAGTATACACTCGGTTGGGGTTCGGAAATACGCTGCTGCTGATCAAAATATCGTGTTTGACCAAAAAAAAACCTAAACTACATATTATCATAATATATAATTTTGGCAGACGGTCATAACGCGTACCGTTTATACCGAGTGGTGGCTGATAATAATGCAGTAAGATGAGTTATTTTAGTACGCAGTCTTCGGGCCGGATCGTGTCTGCAAGAGACGGAAAACGGACGGGGAAGTAGTGAATACAATATATATTATTAAACTCTTGTGGTATACACACACGTGGGCCCAGAACCGTATTTAGGGAGAGGCTAGATTTAAAAAAAAAAAAAGAATTTCGTTTTTTTTTTTGGGAGCGTTGTACATTTTTTTTCGGATTTTCATATAATTATAATACGAAACAAAAAAAATAAAATCCTATTTTTATATTCGACGTGTTGTCGTTTACTGCAATTTTATTGTTCAATTGAAAATATATAGACACTGCGCGTGTGTTATTGATGAGTTCGGCTTCAAAGAAACAATCGAACAATAATATATTGTAATATTTGCATTTTTTTTTTTTTTTGGCCAATATTTAATACAAAAATATCTGCGAATCGATTAGATTTGAACTGGCGTTTGAAAACCCGGCCGGACACGTAGTCTCTCCAATGCTACAACGTTTACACGCGTTTCGCGAGATGAATTTTTACTCGACAAACTGCACGCTTTAAGCCGACCCGAACGAATTTTCCATTAAATTGCCCGAGACGTATTGACAAAATATATTTTTTCCACGCGAAATATCTGAATACGAGTGAGAAACATTATATGATTTCATTCAGTGGCGTATTTTCAACTTTTTTCTGGGAGGGGGGGGTCCAAATTTTTTTTTTGAAAATTCCAACAGGATATATTGATATAAAGTATTTAATAAAAAATCCCTTTGGATAATCTTTTTTTTTTTGGTTCTGGGGGGGGGTCCAGTACCCCTGGACCCCTCCCCCCCGTAAATACGCCACTGATTTCATTCAATTATTATTATTCATCGCGCTATAACGTGAACCGAGTTCAGAGAACGGATTCGAATTCGCGTGGAATATTGTGCGTCCGTACAATAAATTTCACGGCACTATCGCGGTTGCGCCGGTTTATTCGTTCCGTTCAAAATATCGATTATTATTATTATTATTATTAGTCATACGCGTACACTTATTATACGTCTACTCACGCGAGTGTATATTATAATCAGCTACTGCATAGGCATAGGCGTAAGGGGAGACGATTCGAACACCCTCTGTCGGTAAACACTAAGAAAATCGTTTGGGGGGGCGGGGAATAGCGCATTCGACTAGTCGAAATTTACTAATTTTCAAAAAAACATAAATAACATTTATATATATATAAAAAGAACTTTTTTTCCCCACTATTTAATTATAAAAATTGTATAGCGCTAAAAAAAAATTTTTTTATTAGTATATTATATTAAACGCGTTTTTTTTTTACTCCTCGAACTGTCACCTCTTAATCTTGCTCGTTGACCGCGTACTTTGTAATATACGACATAACGCGTGTTTTATATAAGGAACACTATTACGGACCAACAGCGTCTCACTGCGGCTGGATTAGCCGTTCGGAATATCGGTGTCGTTGAAACAAGAATAAAATAGGTTGAATTTTTTTTTTACCCAAATCGTACTTCTCGTTGTCGAGCAATATTTTCAAAAATTCTCATACCAAGACACTCGTAGACTCTCTTCGAAAATTAATTCAATAAAAAAAAAAAAAATCTGTAATTCGTTTAATAGAAGAAGTCCATCTACAATATTACGTATATACTGTGATGATTTTTATAACGATATCGCGCATACACGCGTCGCCGGCCGGACGTGGTAACTATTTTATCGGTTCCCTTTTAAATCAATCGTTTTCGAATTTAGTTCAATGTTTGTGTCTATAGCCGACGAATCATGATAAATCTGATTTTCGATAAGGCGTTTCGAGTCGATCGTTTCACTTTGTGATGGTATTGTCGGACAGGTTTTGTGTATGTGATTTGTGAATAGAAACAAAAAAAATTTCATTATAAAATATCGAGTCGAGTGCAACGCGGGTAATCATAAGAATAAACTATTCAAAGAACTAGGTAGGTATTATATAGCGCTGCACAGATTAACCGAAAAAAGTACATTTTAATATAGAAAAATAATTTTATTTTTCGATTCGTAAGGAAACGAGTGTAGCAGCGTGAATGCTATTATTCGAAGAACGAAAATTAAAAATTTCAATCGCCCTATAAGAGTGAAGATCCCGCGTAATTTTTCTAAAATTACCCACAAATCCCTTATTTCGCCCTCTTACACCGCGTTATAAATTAATATATTGCCACTTTTTCATCGTAATTTCGACATTTTAAAATACAGGTTAGTATACCGGTGTGAACCGGAACCGGAACCGAAACCGAAATTCGCAATTTTCACGAAACGCAAATGAAATTTTATTTATTTTGAAGAACCGAACCGAAACGAGAACCGATAAAATCATTAAGATTCCAGTCCCCGGTACAAAAAACAAACACATCGTTGTAAAACCAATACATTCCTCGTTCCGCTCAGAATCTAAACAATTTCCGAAATTATTTTGCGCTTTTCGCCTCGTCAAAGAGTCGTTCGCGATCGCGACTATATATTATTTTAATATCTCACACGCGTACGCATACGCGCGTAGCAACCGGCGGCGGTGACTACACAAACGGATTGTTGTCGTTTTTTTTTTTTATTTATACGTTTACGTGTATAATATATACATATTGTATTTTATTAAACGCGTTTTTTTCCCCTCATTTTTTATTTTTTATATATATTCGGAATCGATCGATCGATCGATTGTTGCCGGCGTGCACAGCTATTATACGACGACGCGCGTATATACTCGTGCACCTCGTGGTCGATTTTCGCGTATTTACGTGCATGCATATTTACACGCGTCAATATATTATAATGGGCTCGTAAATACGTGTATGATATCTCGGCTATACGTGGAGTTATAACACATAATATATCGTTTAACTCGTGTAGATATATTACGCGGAAACGGGAGACTATATATAAACGCGTTATGGAAATGCGACGTTAGAAAAGAAAATGAAAAAAAAAAGTCATTGTATGCAAAACGCTCTCGCGCGGACCTTTGTGGTCGGGGTATGCATTTTTTTTATTTCTGGAGAAAAAAATACTAATAAAAAAAAAAAAAAATCCTTCTCCACATCACAACCGTCGTTTCGTCTCTATATAAAACTATTTATAGGGAGTTACACAGCTGTTACTCGGAGGGGCATCGTGGAATTTTCTTTTTTCACTTTAAAACCCTCCCTCTCCAGCGTCTATTCGTGTTATCAGCACGTCTAAACTCACTTGCGACTTTGGACGGTGCGTTATTACGCGGTCATCACAAATTCTCCAGTTTTGAACGCGAAACCGCACAAATGAATAACGGCTGCAAACAAGACACCGGAGCCAGGAAATATTTTTTTTTTGGGAGGGGGCTGAGAGTACAAATACGAGTATTCTCGACTCCTATCCCAGAACCAAAAAAGAAAAACGTATCAAACTTATTAATAATACATTAGAAATATACAAAAAAAACAAATTTAAAATTCGTCACTGTTATAGTGGGCGAGTGTCAAAAAAAAAAAAACTGTACTGACTTTTGAAAAACCTGTTGGGCGCCACTGCTCGGAAAGAATCCGAGGAAAAAAGGAATACGAACGAATCCGCAGGAGATTTCGTCGATTTAGGTCCCCGAAGTAAATGCCATATTATTGTGTTATTTTGTAAAAAAAAAAAAATGCCGGCCTTTGCAATACGACGAGCAGGTATCATGGATATATTAACGACGAGCGGTTTTCGCGCTCGATTTTTGTAATTATATAGTCAACTATGGAAAATAATTCGCGTGCGAACCGAAACGGCCCCGGGGTGTCACGCGATTTCTCATCCCGCGCGCGTAGGGGAGGAAACGGCCTTTTGCCCTTTACTTGAGATATTATGGAAACGCGCTATTCTAAACGGATAAATACCATAATACATGTTTTTGAAAAACATTAAAACACTGTCGGCGCAGTATATATTATCCGCGCAGAGTCTGCTTACAACAAACTATAATAACACTCATTACTAATCATTGTTGACGGTCAAGAAAAAAAATGTTCTATATTTCAGGGACGATCTGCGCGAAAAACGCGTGACCTATATATAATAATTATCAAAGGCGGGCGAGTTAATTAATTCGGTATAAAATGCTTTCGGTTAAAAGTTAACCGGAGGGAGGGGGAAGTTAACCGATTACGTTTATAACACGGAGGGAAAAATACTCGGTTAAAAAAAAAAAAAAAGCATTTTTGTTTTTTTAATTTTTCAATTGACATTTAGAGATTTTTTTTTTTTGTCAAAAATAAACTTTTCCACTATATATAGTATGTATAGTATGCGTAGTCCTAAAATAATTTATGAGTACGCGCGAAATCTTAAAAATAAATAAAGTCAGGGGGCTTCGCCCCCCCTGCACAATTATCTTCAACGTATTAATATTAAAAATAATTAGCGTACATTCGGTGCTTAAAAATAAAATACATAATGTTAAAGAAAGTTTATAGAAACGACCTTTGTTTTTATGATAGCGATTTTTCGATTTTTTTGGAAAATATCCCCCCCCCCTCTCTTCCATTAGAAAAACCTGTGCGCGCCACTGACACCGCTGATTTATACGTATTCGGGTAAAATAAATTATTAATTAGTATTTATTATTTAAATAAGAATATTGTGTAATGCGCAAAAATTAAAACGATCTCGTCGCAGACAAAATCACGAAGAACAGCCGAAACGAGTCGTGCGATATATTGAACTATATTTCTATCGACTTTTAACGGGGGGGGGGGATATAGAAAAAATAATAACTATTTAGTCGAGTTAAAAAAATAACGTTGAATCAACCTTTTTTCAACTATAGGTCCAAATTACAATATTTCTTCTTTTTTTTTTTCCGATGTGCGTTTATAAATTATATATTTTATTGTGGGTAAACCGCGAACACACACACACACACACGATATAATACACATATTATAAATAGAAACGTATACGCGACGATGCGCCGCGGTGAAAAATTTAAGAAAATAAAAAACCGTTTGACAATACATTTATATTATATTGTTTATTCTTTTGCGAAAGTTATTGGAAACGTGTTCCGAAAAAACAATATATTAGATATAAGTACGTTTATAAAAAAAAACGTGGTGATTTTCTTATTTTTTTTTTTCTAGGACTGCAACCGTAAACCGCGTGTGAATTGTAATGGAATACCACGCATGTTTTTTCGAAAACGCGTGTAGTGATCGGAACGTACAATGTGAAACTATATATTTGTATATATGAGCGCGCGATTCCGCGCGCCACTGAATCGGTTCGAAACAAAAAAATATTTATACATTAATTAATAAAAATTAATAGTCGTTATTAATTCGTGAAAATTGTACGCCGCGAACGATGAAGATAAACAAAAAAAATTAATTGCATACGACAATTATACGGTAAAAAAAAAAAAAAAAGAAAAAAAGTTAACAAACACTCCCGCGATAGTAATGCAATGCGTGACGCGTATAAAATCGGATTTTCAATTTTTTCTTTTTCCTATCATCTAACTTGTTCTTAATTTTGTTACATATATGTATATAATTATTTTTATAATTATTAATTATTTATTTTTATAATTATTATTACATAATATATTATGATTACTATATATAGTATATATTATCATTATCATTATGTTGTTGTAATTATTATTAGTTTTTTTTTTTTTCATTTTTTTTCTCGTGCTATATATTTATTTTTGCGTTTTCGATTAATTGTCGAACTTAATATTGTCTACTAGTAAAAAAAAAAAAAATTCTTTTTTTTTCCAAAAAAAAAAAAAAAATTTCGTTAAAAACTTATATTATATTGACTTACCGACGACGTTCTTTCCGCGTTCAGTTCCAGCACGTTTTTACGCGGATAAAATATATTCACGAATATTAAAATAATTTTTCATAAAAAAAAAACCTTCGCGCGGCTTTTTTTTTAAAAAAAAAAAAAAAATATTGTATTTCGAATAAATAATACAAAAAAAAAATTATTTTTTTTTTATAAAAACAGAAAACTTTTTCGCACCGTACCTATACTCTCTTCTGCACGACACGCTGCCGCGATTAAATTGTATGAATAAAAAATTAATTTTCTAATAACAAAAAAAAAAAAAAAAATGGTAGTAGAACCGAGAGCGAGCTCGGTGACGCGCACTATACACGACTGAACTCGACGACGGAACTCGGTGCAGGTGCGGACGAGACGCGGCAGCGCGTTCGCGTTCTGTGACGGTGTGTCGGCGACTGTCGTGTCGGTCGAACGGCACCGGCGACGGCGGCGGCGGCGGCGGCGGCGAACGAGGACGCCGGCCGGCCATGTGTTGAATACGATTCCGCCGTCCTCGGGCTGCAGTTTTTTTTTTTTACCCTCCGCCGCACGACGCGTCGCCAGACGATGCACCGGCCGCCGCACCGCACCGCACCGCACCGCCGCCGCGACCCTTTGTGGTGCCGCCGTTGCACGGGGCGATATCGGTGAAAACGAATTCGATCAAAAACCGTATACGGTCACAGGTATACCTAACGTGACCATACGTCCCGCTTTGGGCGGGACAGTCCCGCTTTCGAGCTTTGTGTCCCGCTGTCCACAAAGAACCCAAAAATGTCCCGCTTTGAAAAAAGGTGATTTGTGGCATTTTATTACACTAAAAACGAGCGCGTGTTTATTCATCACAACCGAAAACAATGCGTTTAATGTAATTTTAAAAAATTTAATAAAATTTAAACACGCACTGTGTTTTACTATATTTCTAGTGTTGTCATTTTACGCAAAAATTATTATGGTTTTCCTATTAAAATTTTCATGTGTCCCGCTTTGAGTAAAAAAAAAATTACGGTCACGTTAGGTATACCCCCCAGGCCCGGATTAAGGGGGTCGGGGGTCACGTCTCCGGGGCCCACATATATAAAGGACCCATAATTTTTCAAGTGATAATTTGTATAAATATATATTTTTTTCAAATTCTGAGCGTTGCAAGGAATCTATTGGTTTTACGAGTACAATATGATGTGTTTCTTATTTTTTTTTTCATGTCTGTACCAAAAAAAATGTTACCAGAAAGAGTAGTGCTCCGATCTCTACATTCGTGCTTTGTTTCCGGCAGCAAATTGCATCATCAAATTGGTACTTTACAGAGGTGATTTTAAATTATAAATGTATAATACGCCGCAGTTCCGGTATCACCTTCCGATCACCGCCAACGAACAAACGTTACCAAGCGGTATTTTCCATTATTGTTTATTTTTAGAATATTAATTATATTTTGTTTTTCCCGGAAGATAACCACTGACGAGTGCCGACAACAGTTAACAAAAATATTAAAATGAATGTGTCGTTTTTAATGAAACAGGTGCAATACTATTCATTAAATTAATTGTACAATGTATATTTATTTAAAACAGGCATAAAACTTAACGTTTTAACGGGTATTTATGAAACAAAAATTTGATTGATCAATTATCGTACCTAATATTTAACTGTGTTATTTTATAAAGTCATGTGTGTACGTCAATGCAGCCAATATTGTGAGGTTCAAGCAGGGATTAGAACAAAAATTGGTTTTTTTCATTGATGGGGGGTCACAACTAAATATCGGCCCCTGGGCCCTTTGAGGTCTTAATCCGGGCTTGGGTATACCGGTAAGACGAATGTAGAAAAAAAAAAAAACAAACGATAATATTACAAATACGTACAAAAAATGTATAACGTTATCGTTGTTACGTACATGTAATTATGGTAGGCAGACGCTTTTCCCAATCGACATTTTTCTCAAAATTCTTTTCCCCATTTCCGTTTTTTTCCAAATAATTATTTTTTTTTTGTCAAAAAGTTCACTCGGGTTGGATTAAAAAAAAGGTAGCGAGCCGCGGTGTGTCGGTGTGGATATGTCGTTCGAGTGAATTACTCGGATAAAGATTTTAGAGTTTTTTGTTTTTTACATATAAATTCGAAAGCAATGACGAATCATTGCATTCGATAAAACGATTCTGAGCGGAGCTCCGGTGTAATACGGCTTTGTCTATTTTTCGTACAAAAATTAAAGTAATGTGTATGTCAAGACGTCGTGTCCGAATTTCAAGTAAAAAAAAAAAAAACACAAAAATTAACTGTATTTTATATGAATGAAAAACATCAAAATCTAAAAACAGCTTTAAATAGCCTAAAATCGAATGAAACTTTTTGAAAATTTTTTTTTTGAAGTTGTATAGTATAAAAATACAATTTTGTTGAAAATTTCAAGACAACAGAACGATTATATTCGAAATTATAACAAAAAACTCTATGTGATATTGAAGAACTACCATTTTAGCGGTTTTAACTAAACACATTCGGAACGAATACGTAACTATAATACCTCTAGAACGGGTATAAAGAGAGACGCATTACTTTGGAATGCCATTTGATTCGTTGAACAATGTATTCGTATAAATGAATGATAAATTTTAAAAAGTTCGAACGGACGATTAAAAAAAAAAACGAAAATTAACTCAAGTCGATAGGATTTCGTTAACTTGGCTGAAATATTTGAATTTTTAATTAACACTAAATAAAACACACACAAAAATAAAGTTAATTTAATTTTAGCGAGTTAAAAAATCATTGACTTGTCCAATTTTGTCTGCACTTATAGTGACAAAAAAGTAAAAGGATAAAAAAAAAATTAACTTCTATTGTGCTCGTATAACTGCACAGATTCGTGCGAAGGTTTGTCGTTCGACCGACGACATACGCGTATTCATAGAACGCGAATAAAACATTGACGGGGGAAAAAAAAAGTTAATATATAAAAATAATAATAATCAAACGCGTATCTGGTAAATAATGACACATTTGACGAAATGCACGTTGCGCAAAAATCCGTCAGAAACGCGATAATATGTCAGCCCATTGCAAATATAATACCAATAAATAATAAGTAAATATTTTAATAATAATAAAAATAATAATTATTTTATATTGATATCGTCTGCAAATATAAGTCTCACTCGGTTATTGTTTCACGGATTTGTTTCACGAGCTGCTTAGCAACAAATTATAGTAAGCGTACTAATATTATTAATATTTATAATTAACGTCATATATAAAGGGCTCCGTGTAACAACCGGACGAGTTAATTTTTTTTTTTTTAATTATTCACGAGCTAAATTAAACTAAACAAAACTTTAAAAATTGTAAATTTAAATTTTCCAATGTGACGAAAAAATATTTTTAAATACATACAAATTTTTAAGATTAACTTCATTTGAATTTGATTTAAATCTTTCGTATCGAAAAATTCGATTGAGGTTTTTGTTCGCAAGTTGTACAATGTTATTGAGTACTTTGTTAATATTACAAGTGTTAATTTATAGTTTTTTCCTGATTTTGTTTTTATTATTTCATATTGATATCATACTCAGTTATTATATTTCGCAGATTCGTACACGTCTTGCATTAAAAAGTATTCTGTTTTCTTTTTCTTTTTGCTTTACACGTGTCATATAAATTTGTCTGTAATTTCGTCACGTAAAAACACTGTGTTCATCGAATTTTTTTTTTATTTCACGCCAATATATTATAATATATCCCGAAAAACATTATTTTTTTTTTTATACAATATATTTAAACGAAATTTTTTTTTTAACGATTTATCATTGCTTACTAATATACTATATCACTATTCACTAATCTACGAGCATAATATATATTATTTTATTCGTGTTTTATTATTATTTTACTACTTAATTTACTAAGAATTTTATATTTTGTTTAATGGAAGTCTATAATTATGCTATAATATGCAATCATTTATATATATGGCGAGTATTATAATTCAGAACGTTTATTATAATCGATATCGCAATACTTGCCAATATATATATATATATATATATATATATATTTATGTAATGTTATATTATACATATAAATATAATGGTCAATTCGTAGACCAGTTTTGTATAGGCCCGAAATAAAAAATCGACAACACTCACTGCTCGCTACAGGTCCACTATACCCATCATAAACCGAGTCTCTACAGGTTTAATACACACCTTAAAATGAAGTCACACCTATAGGTACTATTATCACATAGTTATATAACACTAATACTTCTATAAAATCAATAGAGCATTTTTTTGTTTAAAACAATATATAACTATAAAATTAGACATTGACACTATATATAAATATATCAATTTTTAAAATATTTTTAACCAATACTTTGGTTGACATAGAAATCTGTGTACAAATCCTGGATCGCTTTTTTTTCCACATTATATACGGTTGAACAATTTTTATTTTACCAGATTAATATGTGGCGAAAAAACAAATTATATATATATATATATATATATATACACACACACACACACACACACACATATCGCATGATACAACGAAAGAAAATAGTATTTTTAACGACATGTTTTAGTGACAAAAAAATTATATATGCTCGATTTGTATAAATTGAGAAGAAAAAACAATGTTTTTATGTCGGACGCATCTGAAATTGTACCACAGTGGTGAGTAATACGCAAAAACATTAATAGTCAGTATAAGTATTAAATACCTATCAGTATACTCATCATATTATATAAGGTCTAAAATTGGTAATAAAACCTAAATACCTATAGGGTTATATATTATTTCATTAAAATTTAAAAAAAAAATTTAAGTACAAATATTTTACTATAAAAAATAATTTTGAATTTATATTACGTAGTTATCGTAAGTATTCGGTATTCAAAATTGTATGATGAAAGTGATTCTAATATAAAAAAAAAATATTAATATAATTGAAAAGTTGTTATTAATACATTTTAACACATTTTTTGGAATGAGTGTTATCATAAAATTTAATGTGCATTTATCGTGATATTATTGTCTCATATTATTATAATTACAAATAATTAGAATAAAAAAAAAAAAAAAATGAAATAATCGCGTTATATTATTGTAATATTAAATAATTGCATCACAAATTACGCATTTAAATAATAAACAATTTATTCGATTTTAAATGTTTTTTATTGCTTAATCAATACAAAATAGTAGATGTGTATCGACAATGTACATTTGAATATCTCTATTGAACAACGGTAAAAACGTTTAAAACTCTTTGGAACATTACAACTCACGGAATCTCCAAATAACTTATTGTTTAGGGAATATTAAAAATAAATTATAAGTTGCCCAGTTTTTATACGACATTCGTCAAACCATATTATTTATATAATTTGCTGCACGCAAAACTTTATTTTACTATATATTTTATTTTATTCTCTGTTTACGTGTGTGTGTGTGTGTGTGTGTGTATGATGATTTTCATGTAGTTTAGTGTACTCGGTACAATTGTTCGAAAATAAAATAGTGAAAAATTCTGTTTAAACCGGTTTATACAATATTTTTAACGAAATCGCATGCACAAATATTACTGATTTTTTGTTGTGGCAACGAGTAGGTTTCCAAAAGAGATATTATACGTACCACTGCAAACAAGCAGAGCAATATTATTATTGCATTGCTCTCAGATAAAGGAAAGGGACTGCAAAAATTGCGCGTGATCTGCAGGAGTTACGCGCGATGAGAAATAAAACTAAACTTTAATAATATTGAACATCGTTTCCTTTACGTCATCGTCGTTGTTGTTCTCGCCGTCACGAAGACGATCATAAAACGCGGTTTCCTCGTAGGAATTAATCATTCTTCAATGAAATTAAGTATACATTACATAACATTTATTTCAAATGTCATATAACACTGAACACTTTAAGTACACAATATTGTAAACAGATTTAAATAACAACACTATCGTATACGCGTATGATTGTACGATGTATATTATGTATACGTGATTATTGTCGGAGGAAAAAAATATCTTTAATTATATAATTGCGAACGAGCAAACTAACAAAATATCATGTGTAGAAACAAAAACGAATAATTCTATAGTAAAAAAAAAAACAATATTTAATACGATATTGAATCATCGCCGTTCGGTGTGTGTATTTTCATACGCACCATAGTCGAACATCTTGTGCGGTATAATATTTGAAAAGAATTGAAGACAATTTGGATTTTTTAAAGTATACGTGGATGTAGCCACATCCTTACTTTTAATAACAAATATTGTATTTAGCGATTACACTTTCATCTATTACTACACGTAATGTCGAAAAGACATTATCGGGTTACCTCATATTTTTTAAATAGTATTATCGCTTCGTCACATTAATTATTTTATTTTTCCCATTCATCAGTTCGCTGAAAAAACTTAATACCATAACCCAGCATCGCCTATTTAAGATCGTCTTTAATGTACATTCATTATGTTATACTTGAAAACCAAAAGTCTAAGATTATATAGAGGAAACGATAAAGTTGTTACGTATGGAGCCAAAACGAATTCAATTTTTATTTAATAACGATTGAAAATTATATACGTATAATTATTTTGTTTATTTCTCTATTTTACATTTCTTTTTAATTGTCACTATAATCAAAAGCTTTATAAAAAAAAAAAATTACTAACCGTGCTGCTTCATTTGAATTATGGTAATTTAGATAAAATTATGTGTTTTTTCATCAGGTAAGTATTGAAGGCAACAATAGTAGTTTTTGACTATTTATTTTGGTTCTTCCCCCCTCCCACCGGTTTATAATTGTGCGGGCACACACTTGTGGTTGATAGAATAATATTAAATAGATTGAACGATATAAAATAATATTACAGACTACTATATTATGGTCTATGCGGTAGATTGACTGCACAGTTCGGTCTAGAACGGTCCGGTGTTTTTCGGTCCGGTCAGGATCGGGTCCGATTTTCTAAAAAAATAATACGTAATCCGTTGTTGATCTATAAAAAAAGATTGCTTGTTTATGATATATGAATACTGTGCTGCGTGACGTCTTATCTGTGACTTAAAATTTATTATAGGTACTGTGGAATGTTTTAGAAAATATTATATATAATTTAAATAACGTAATATTAAACCTGTCCATTTCAGTCCGGTTTCATTATACATTTTATCATTGCGGTCCGGTTCCGGGTCTTAGTTAAAATGTATTGGTCCGATCCGGTCTATAAAGTAACTGACAGTGCAATGCTCCAGTCAACGGTCTTACATCGTCAACATTTTATTTCATCGGAGAATTCGTTCGTAAACTGAACTTTTACGCTTTTGTTACAATGTGTTATGTGTAGCGTGTACATATTATGTATTGTCAAGTGTGAAACTTTATTTATTTTTTTTTTTTATATAATATATAACGCGACATTATCGTTTTATTCTATTTTCCATTTCAGTAGATCGCGTAAATCCGTAGCAGATAGACACTTGTAACAACAATTCCATATACTGTGCACACAATGTGACAGTTCAAGTGTAAATTAATGTACAAAATATTTTCTTCCTTTCTATTGTTAGTAAAGTGAAACACGTTTATAAGATAATGCACTTTAAGAGAGAATATAATATTGTGTAGAAATAATTATATTTGTAATTGCGCATTATTATTATTTATATTATTATTATTATTATTACTTTAATAATAATAATTATTATTATCATTAATATTAATATTACTAATATCATTATATTAATCACTATCTTTATATTTTCAATATTTCATTATCATTATTAATACCATATTGTCATTATTTTTATCTTAACCTTTTCATTATCATTATTCTAACCATTTTCATTATCTTTATCAATAGACTTAGTTTATCATTAATATTATTATTACTATTATCATTATCATTATCTAATCTTTAACTCTAACCATTATCTTTATACGCGAAAATCCGTATGAGGATTTTGAACACATTTTTTACTTTTTACAAACTATATTATATAATTCCTATGCAATTATAATGTATTTTTCATAATTACGATTTATTTGAACATCAATATATGATAATTTTGTGTTCGTTCGGCGAAGTTCTTGTAAACCAAAATTTTAAAATGATTTTTTGCGCGAAAATAATTTCTAGGTGTATATATAACCACAATAAAAAATTGTCGTTTGGGACATAACCATCACGGTATATTGCAGGCCGTGTATTGCAAACACGCGTAGTAAAACACAGAAATCGGGCTGGATTTATGCAGGTTTCCGTTGAGTTCCGAGATAGTGGCACTAAAAAAAATAGCAGTGAATATTTAAGCATTCACAATACATTTTTATTTTAAAATTATCTATTAACAAATCGGAATATTTTAACAGATTAGTGATTTCTATTATTTTCACATTATTAATAACGACGGAGAATTTGTTCTTAATTCACAATATCGGCAAATGAAAATTATATATCTAAATAGTACAAGGTAAAAATATTTAGTAAACCATTTAATGACATACTTTCCGTATTGAATTCTAAAGTGAATAAAAATCGATTTTGTCAAATATATTTTAAATCGATTGAAATGAAAATCGTTCCCCGTGCAAATCGAATTCGACTAAAACGTAATGCTCGCCGTGTCATTATAATTTTGTAATTTATGATTATTAGTGAGATGCATTGTGATCTCGATTAAGGTACTAATAACTTGCATGATAGAGCATTGTATTTTACATTTTGAAATATTTTCAATATTGTTTTTAACTGTTTAATAATTTTAACAAATTATAGCAAAACTATTCAAAAATAATACGTACACGTTTTGCTCGGCTTTAACTCTTCAAAATATTTATTGGCTAATACGCGTGTTGACACTATACACCATCTCACTAAAGATTATATATAGGTACACGCGTGAAACGGATATAATATCTTCTCTCGTGGACCGGAGTTCAGACAAAGCTGGCTGGATATCGTTACACGTGAATGAACAATAACAGATATTATATTGAAAATCATTTTTTATCGAGGGAATATCTTAATCATTTATCAAAAAAATATACAATATAAACAAATCGACCAATACGTTTTACATAATTTAATAACTGAAACAGGGATTTTATCAACGGTCAATCGTTTACGTGTTGTTCACAGCTCGCTCTGAAGACATTATAGAACTACAAAAATGGTATTCCATACATATGGTACCCGATAACGTTCTAAACACAAAATTGTTGTGAAATTATAACATTGATATGCTTACGTGAAATGTCGATTTTTGAGGCAAAAAATAATATCTGTGCTAATTTTAGAGCTGAATTTCTTGTAATATGAATCTAAAATTTACGTGTTTGGTGTATTTGAAACTATCACGAATAATATTATATAAACGACGATGACATACTTAAAACGGATTTTGACGAGAATAATCGAATCCAATGACTATTTGAGGACAACAAAGCGATTTAGCAAGGTTATAAAACTGTAAAATCCATATAGAGAATGTTTAAAAAATTCGATTACGGGTAGGTTTACTGCTGCTATTACTATATTATTTATATACAACTAGAGAAAAAAATTGTTTAAAATTAAAATATAATAATGATTACTATATGCATATAATGATTATCGTAGGATGTTTACTTACGGTATCAATTAAAATACAAAATTAACGACACTGTCAACAAGGGAATATTGTATTTTCGTTTCTCATAACATTTCTGGACGTGTGAATCGTTACGTTTGATATTCGGAACGACTAATATATTTTATATTGTAAGACATACCTATTTTTTAATGATATCCTATAAGGACAATAACGCAATTTTTGTACACAATTTATTAACGAATTATTTACCTTAATTAAGGACGCGAATGTAAGTACAATGGAATATAATGTCATTAATGAATTAAACACACTGGACATGATGTTGGAAACGTGTAAATAATAATTTTCTTAGCGAATTCAATTATTTCTAACCAACAGACGGACGATTACCACGTCATTTATAAGTTATTGTAATAGAATACGGCATACTATATTATATAATTTAAATTGTTAAAACGTTATAGTTCATTATTAATTTATATTTTAACTACTTACGCGATCTTAATTAATGATATCCGTGTAGAATGAGCCGTGGTCGTGCTCCAATGCTCTCTTTACGGAAATCCGCTTTTACGTATACTCGTACATACTACTATATATAGTAGAATATATATATATATAACGTTAAATCAGTTGTAATATATTCTGTAACGCAATATAAAGTCTCATTTATTATTTATGTATGGAATCAGATGTATTTTCTGACAAAAGAAGAAAAAAAATATCATAATAATTGTCAGTATTTTTCGAACCGCCGATTATATAGTAGGTACGTAATAATATAATGCGTCTTAAGACGCATTATTCTCATGGCCACGTGCTCATAAATCGTTTTTCGAATAATGTATATCGTTTACCACATATTATCACGGTAAATATCATATTTTAAAAGTATAATTCCTATAATAGCTGGGTTGAAATAAAAAAACGTGTTAAAATCATAAAACCGGCCAGATTCATACACATTATATTATTATTCGTCCATTTTTTAATTGTACCCGATAAGTTATGTGAATAATTTTGTACTGAATTCACGATTACTATAGTGTTTAAAAACGATTTCCGATCCAACCGATCACACGTGCCTTAACCTCTACGCAGGTTATATAATAAACCGTCGACATTTTGTCGATAGTCCGCTATCTTGCAGATCCACAATATTCATCATTATATATTATTTACATGTCCAATAAAAATGATTAATATTTAAAATGATAACATTCGAGTCTATTACAGGAATCATTAACAAATTCTATTTGGTATCAGTTAGTATTATCGTGAAATTATTGTAATATTTATTTCCTGTGAACATAATATGGGCGGTTGTACATACGCCGAGACGATAATGTTATTGTCACGTCCTTAGTTTATCGACAATTTATCGAGTTGAAAAAATTAAAAAAAAAAAAATACGTTCACCGTATAGAAATATCTTTAACGATACCTAACTGAACAGTATATTTTTACATAGTATGTCATTTGCGTAATTTGGCATAATTAACAAAAAGTGTATAATTTAGTATCTACCCAACACTCGAAATTCTAACTTTTTCCCCATTAAAAATATAATAATATGTTTTTAGGTACCAAACTTAAAAGTTTTTCGTGAAAGGCCGACGGAAGTAAGACCTACTGAGATGCAGTCTACGTACACGACGTTGTCAGAGGGTGATGCCTCGTTTCACCATACTGAACGGATGGCGCAATGGTTATAGCAGGTTCCTATAGGTATAGGATAACCTGAGCCGTTGCGAGACGGCTCAGGAGCTCCTCTTGCATTATGTGAAGGAGAAAATGATGGACGTTACCCAATTAACGACCCCTACAAGGCCAATCTCAGCTCATCCAAGTGGTTGGTTACCTCTGACACACACAGTTTAGATATCTGGATAACCGGTCCATAGTTAAAATTAAAGAAAATTCTCTCTCTTCTTACTCGAAAATTTAAGATATTTAAAAAGAACATAATAATATTGAAATTTATTTTGTGTATACATTTGGTATACGCTAAGTAAAACTATCGCTTTCAGTGTTCCTTATCCTCGTGAAACGGTTTTATCGTAAACATTTTTGATTTCTGAACGTTTTCTGCATTTTCGCGGCACACCTAACAGCGCGCGCGTTTCTGCATGGTGTTTCGTTGACGCCTGTGTCCTTTTGAAGTATTTATAATGTTATCAGTGCTCGCATTGGTGGCGGGGAGGACGCAGGGGGACGGAGCTTTTCTTCAATTTTTTAATATTTTAAGTGCATGCCTTCAAATTATTTTCATTAAAACGGGGGGACGGAACGTGTTATTTTGTTAAAATAATATTGAAATGTTGATTTTGTGAATTGCATCGAATAAGTTAATAAAAAACTATTAAAAGGACTCTTTTTAAAATTTATAACAAGTTGTGTTAGACCTCAAGTTTAAACCCGGTTCTTATGTATTGTCTCGGATACGAAAAGGAAAGAGATCTGCCGAAGAAGGATGTTGCCCTGAAAGGAAAAATACAGTCGAGGAAATCACAGCTATTAACAGTTGTGGAATGTAATATAAAATTAATTAGGTACCAAATTGGCTGGAGTAAAAACGTAATTATTAATTTTTATATGTTAATAAATGACGAGTTTAAATTCATTGTAATTGTTGGTATATATATATATTATTGAAATAACATGTTGTAATAATTTGACGAAGACGAATGGTTGTGGTTGTGGGAGACTGAGCTCCCCACGGGTCTGGTCGGGTTTAATCATTGTAGAGGACGCTAATTTTTTTTTCCAAAGTCTCCGAGTGTCCTTTTTTTTATTTTTCCAATTCCAGCACCGAGAGTTATCATTTGTAGGGCGGAAAAGAGAAAAAGACGAATCCGCTTCGTAATCGTAACAATTTTCTGTAGAAAAAAAACTGCGTAACAACGCGTGATTATCGTAATTCGCGTTGTTTTATTAAATATTATTATTATTATAGATAGTTGTTTACGGATGGTTGTACCGATATAGTGGTCGTGGAAGTACCTATCCGTATATACGAACAGGATTAAAAAAAAAACTTTATTAGGTACGCGCGCAACGAGGACGACGTTCCACGGCCGGCCAAGTGTACCTAATAATAATAATTGTATACCAATTGTTTTTCGCACGTTTATCTGCGAGCGGATATCGTTGTGTATTAAATCCCACTGTAAAGATTTTTATTGTCTCACGATTCATCCCAATAGAACGTGTCATCATTTCGTATATCTGTATATTATACATATATAGTTTTGATATTATAACTTGGGAAATGAAGAACCTAACCGGCACTATAGATGCTATTGCGGTATTACGCGTAAAGATAAATAATAATAGAAAAAAAAAAAAACGAGTAATCTTCCGCGCGAACGGATAACCGCTATAATATTTATTTGCCATTACCCTTTTTCGTATATATTAGGTTCCGCTTATTTATTATATTGAACATAATTTTTTTTTTTTTGTATTTTCCTACAAGAATTAATCGATGAACAAATACAGTAATTTATCACGTATAAAAACGTTAGCGAATTAAACGCGAGACATAATAATATATGTCATATATGACATAATAATATATTATAATAATTTGTTGTAATTGCTATTTTTTTTTTTTTTTACTCGACTAAAGCGTAATCAAATATTAGGATTTTTCTTTGTCCTAGGCCCTAAAAACTCTAGTTGCGGCATGGCAATATAGCACGGTACGTTCTTTTCTGTCTGCGAGCTCTTCCGAGATAACACATTAAAACAATAATCTTTAATAGATCGTTATAAAACGACAATATATTACCGTTGTATCGTTTATAAAACGTGCACAGGTGAGGAGAGGAATTCTAACAACGGAACTCGAGATATGAATATTATTTAACGGGGATTTCTTTGACAGACGCGCGTTAGACGAGAAAAGGAATTTCTTAATAATATGAACGAAATTCCAGTCGATTGACAGGAAATATTCATAATTATATTCCGAGTGTATGGAACGTCGATTTTGAAATTTAGTTCGTTACGTGTAGTGTATATACGTAAGAGAACCTTTGAAATTGGAATCGGCCGCGCGTTTTTCATTGAGAATTATATAGGCATATGATCCATTTGTGTACGTTAGATAAAGTGATAACTCCATGACCCTCTCCTTTAGACAAATTTTAAAGAACAGCAATAATGTTATGTCCAGTGCTCGAATTAGGAAAATCAAAAAAAGAAAATCTCTGCTAATAAAAAAAAAAAAAAAAAAAGAAAAATGAGCGTTCTAAAAAGAAATTTACTTTAATATAATGCGGGGAATACACCCATCCCCTAATCAACACTTTCATATAGTAGAACTCTCTTACCTTAAGGCCCCTTGCCGTCTTTCCCGTTTCAGTACAAAAAAGTTGGGGTATGCTTACCCCATTATTGCTTATTATCTGCTGATAAAAAAAATTAATAAATAGGAGCTTTGTCTCCTCTGTGAAAATTTCGTTTCTTTCCTTTTTTTTTTCGTTTCTTGTATAAGGGACAACAATATTTTTGCTACCAAAAATGTTTTTTCTTCTTCATAAGAACGAATTAAACGTGTTTGTTGACATTGCACATTACGCTTTTATTGAGTCACTCGGGTGCGACTTACAAGTATAAATAACTCATTTGTTATAAAAAAAAAACTCATTCAAACATAGGTGCAATGGCGTAATATTATGAATGTTATAAAGGAGGGGATATACAATTTAACCCATAATTCTAACAATCCTTCCGACATTGATATCAATTATATTTTTTTTTTTATATAAGGAAATTTCTAATTTTCTTCGTTTTTTTTAGCTAATTCATTGAGTATTTATATATATATATTCATATGTTTTTACTTCAACACCTAAATGTGGGTAAATTTTTTTTCGGTGACCTAAACTAATCGCATCATACCAGTTGGTAGTCAATATACTGAGGAACATTATGAACTATGATAAATATTAAACACTAACCAATTTTTGTTAGCACAAAAAAATATTATTTTTATTTTTATTATAGTTTCTTATATTTTTTGTACATTAAATAATATGTTATAAAATAAAGAAAACCCATGGAATGGGATCCATTCCCCATACCCCCCTCCCCCCGTAATTACGCCCCTGCATATGTGTACGTCTATTGTAATATAGCACCACGAGTGAGAAATTTGATTAATTATAAACACAATAATACTTAACTAACCCTTGTATTTCAATTTAGTGATAAAATTATAAACAAAAGGCATCATTTTATATATATATATATATATATATATGAGACCATTTTTACGTATTTATTATTTAATAAAACAATTTTCTTTGTCTCAGTATAACATAAAATACGAAGTCTGTTAAAAAAATACCTAGCTAAAATTCCCACCGATAAACTATTAATGTTATCGCAAATCTAATTATATGGAAATAAAATGGAAATAATTTTCAATACTTTAGTGAATTACAATGTTTTCCACGCTCTTCCCCGGTAAGATATTCAAAATCTCACGCCTCCTCCTATACCGTGAATTTGAAAAAAAATGAAATTTGATTATACTAGGCATGTATATAATGATTGTTATGTTCATGAAAAATGAATATAAATTATACAATATAATTACCTATTATTATTATTATTATTATTATTATTATTATTTTGTTTATTTATTTTTAGTTAATAACAATTTATAAACATTTTTTCAATTGCTTTAAAAAATAAAAACAATTTATAATTAGTAATCGGTAGTATAAACAGACTCTTTATTTAAGTACATAATATTCAAATACAAGAAATATGTTTTTAATTGACCACAATTTTATTTTATGTTTTTAAGGAAAACTATACAATACATATTTTTATATTTAAAAAAAAAAACTAGTAAGAAATTAATGTATGAAGGCTGACGATACTTTTCCTTTGAAAATGTTTGTATATTTGGTTTCAATGCCAAACCTAACCTTGTGGATCTTCAGCAAGGTGCACACGCCCCTCCCCACAATCGTTGGGAATCAATGGTATACTATCAAAGTCATAATCTCATACCAATTACTTACAATTAGCGTTTAAATTTTAGCTTAATGTACAAAGCCACGATTTTGTGATGAGAATTATTGTATTGAACAACGTGCTTGTATTCAATTTCGTTTTGAAATCGGTAAAAACGCTACAAAAACTTTTGAGTTAATATTGAATTGGCAACTGAATATGTTTATTTAAGTCGTTCTGTAACCTTTGACTCGTTTAAACGTTTCAAAGAGTCCGGAAACCAATGCCTAATCGTTGCAATATAAGACCGCCAATTCATCTCGACCGAAAAAAATGTCATCAAGTTCGGTCAAACAATAAGGCTCATTATTTTACTTTTTTGATTTAGTCCATTACGAGTTTGTTTCTAGTGCAGGTCAAACGGTAAATCAAATTTTCTCTGAACAAGTTTTAGAAAGATTAAGGAAGAAATTTCGTTGTAAAAGACCGAAATTCATGGTTTTGCATATTTACCTGACTTGTCCAGACTCTGCCTTTCCCTCCCCCCCATCCCAGATTAATGAAAATTAAACTCATATGTTAAAGATTTGAAAACGTCAACGAGACCATTTGTAATGCGACCGAAGACCTCAAGGCTATATACATTTGGAAGAAATATTACAAATGTATTTTCAAATGTACCGAGACCGCGCGTTGTCAGCTGTACTGAAGCTGAAGGACAATACTCCGAAGGCGATCTGTCTAGTATGAGTACGTAAATGATTTTTTAAAAATTGTTGTCCTGGTATTTTTTGAACACAACTCGTACTTTTATAATCATTGATAAAATGATATTTTGAAAATGTTATGATCATCGCCATAACAGAAAAACAACAATATGCTATTACACACACGTCATCCCGACGTTTATATTTTATTATTATTGAATCGCAGTTTTCCAATAATAACCGATTAAGCGCTACGCACCATGAACATAAACTGTTTTCAGTCAATGATCACTAATTATTTTTCCACCACGTTTTATCCCGTTTCGCCATGCACATACTCGTATATGTATGTATATATATATAATTTTTTTTACCAACTACTGTTTACTGTTGCGTAAAACAAACATTATAATACAAACGTGGTAGTTAATTTTGTATTCATAGGAGGTCTTGGACCTTCAAAATCGTGTAGTCGAAATGTAAGAAAAAAAGAAAATAATAACCGCGATTAATCACGGTGAATTGGAAATCGCGACGGTCGTCGATGTTTTACGTTTTTTTTCCCCCGTTTTTTTCTTTCTTATCGTTTAAACGATTATTTCTAAATCTCAAATTCTACGAATATTTTCTTGAGGAACGTTGGTAGACACAGTAATAATATGATTATTTACAACAACAAAAACGTGTGAGTACGGGCACTGGGTGTTTTCGGGCAAGATTTGACAATTTTATGATTAAATATTTTAAAACGTTGAATCGTCATGGTATTTACACTCTGCGGTGTATTATATGTAAATTAATATGAATAATACAACGCTCTGCAGCGTTTCGAGTACTTATGCTGTTTTAGATTCGTACGGTTCGGGCGAGAATTTTTTTTATTTTTTTGGAACGTGATGGTTTATCATTGTTTGAACGAATTTAATACAATAACGCGCGATAAAATTACTATTGTGCTGAAGTGAGCAAAGCGAGACGAGTGTTCAATACGCGTTTCTGTAATGCCTATATAGTGTGTATACGTCGTTTTATACTTACTAAATTGAAAAATTCTGCACGATAATTTTATTATATTTATTTACGTTAAACATAATTTATGTATAGTTCCGCCGTCACCAAAAATATCCCAGCGAATATAAAGATCATTTTCTTTGGCTGAAGTGATTAAATGACTCGTTTAAAGACCTGACCGTATCATGTGAAATTTTCGAATAGTATTCAAATTCGTTATTTATTTATTTATTTTTTTTAATTGCGGCTCGTTGTTTGACGTTACAATCAGATTTTGGTCGTCAAAATTAATTTTGAATTTATAAATTCATACGAGTGTCAAATTACTTTTTTTATTATTCAAATTATAACAATTATTCCGGTTTAAAAAAAAAAAAAGTACGTTCTTTAGGCTTTAAACGATGGTGCAATTATGATGATTTGAAGTTTTCGGATTTTCTTACGGTTCGTCATCGAACATCTATTTCAAAATCTGATTGTATTATAATTTTCAGCAAATAAGTGATTTATTAGCATTGAAATTCCAATTGAATACTATTTTGAAAATTTTATGGCAGAAATCAAATTTTTGGATAAACCAAGTCTTCAGGGTTTATTTATTATAACTTTTTGTACAATTTCTGAAGTAAGAAAGTATGAAAAAGACACATTGGGGAAAAAATAAAGTGTACAAACGTTTCGCACATTAGATAATACAAATTGCATATTTTTGTCAAGCAATCGAAGACGTTGACCAAATTACGTCGCCGAGAACCAGCGGCGTAATCATGGGTGGGAGTCGTATCTCCCCTTGGCCACTTTCTATTTTATTAGCGGAATGGAATTTTGAAAAAATTATTAGTGTTTTTTATCAAATTTTTACTACCTGACCACCAAGATGTTCTAGTACTGTTAAAAATTTGATCAAAAATCGACCGACGACGATTTGCGCGTTTTTCAAACGTAAAATCTGTGGTGTTTCTTTATAATTTATAATAGGAATTAGGAATGTGCGGTGATTGCGTAGTACAAGGAAATTATTTGTTAATTCTCGCATATACAGTTGTGTCTACACTGTATTTATATTGTTATACAGCTTATATTTTCTTGGAAAATATAAAAACTGAATGTTACATATTTTTTTTATACAAGAATGACTTTTAGTGGTGTGAAAAATGACGCATTAAATATTCGTATTATGTATTATTAATCTGAATTTTTCCTTGAACACGCGTTGAAATAAATCAATTCATGGAGATGACTTACATATATTTCATAAATTATTGGCAATTTCGAAAAATAGGTAATAGTTTGTTCGTTCCATCGTATACAAGCGCAATTCTAATCGTTAATCGTATTAGTTTTCAAATAGGGGAAATGAGAAATTGTACAAATAATTGATAATTAAACACATTCCAGTTTTTTTTTTTTTTAGTTATTTAATTTAATCTTAATAATTATAGGTATGTTCATGCGCACCTCAATAACACAATATCAATATGAGTACCACCATAAAAAAATATTATATTAAAATAATAATATATTATTTATAAAAAAAAATGTTTATCCTAAATACTTATTGTGCTTGCGTACAGATTGTTTTTTTTTATTCTTTTACAAAAAAAAAACAACATAATAATAGTGTGAATTCAATACTCAACTTAAAAATACTTATACAAATGTAAGTTTCGAAACATCAAAATGAATTTATAATTATTTATTTTGTTTTTACGTACATTTTCTGTACTAAGAAATTCTGATAAAAGTTCTCGAGAAATTTTGTAATGATTATTGTGCGAGCAGATATCAATTTTAAAATGTTATTTTATAATTTTTCGGTAATATTTTTCGATTATCCGAAAAACTATTGAAAACCCGCGATCACAACTCATAAATCGTCTCAAAGCGTACGATTTAAATAAGGTTGCTTTTATTTAATATTTTGCGGCTTTGTTATAAGCCAATAATACACTATATTTTTAAGAGTATGTATTTCTTACTTCTACTAATCTAATAAAAGTGTTCGTTATTACGTCTTTATTTAAACATTGAATATATTATGTAAGTACATGAAACAAAGTGCCTTGGGTAATAAAAATATTATGAACTTTATTGATTCTAAAATAACGATTATCGCGCAAATTAAATAAGATAAGTAGTATAATAACGTTTTATAGTTTCTATAAAAACGGCTGTTATTGTAGAGAAAACACTATATATTTATAATAATAATATGTATGTAATATTTTTCGTAATTTGATGTATTTTATGACACTAATTTTGTTTATATATATATATATAACGAATTACGCGTGTTTTATACGGTAAAATTGAAAAAGAAAAAAATTAACCGAAGCTAGTTATTCCCACTGAAATAAAAAACAATTTCCTGTAGTACTCGTCCAACGTAGGTACTTAACAAAATTAACATTTTACGGTTGACCCGAACATTCCCGCAACTATTTTTATACTTTTAATCAAATGCGTATAGTATATTATATAAGTTCGCATTACTTATATAAAGTTATTTATATATATATATAAAATGATTAAGATACTCTTAAATATATTACTTTTTTTCACCTTCATAGGTTTTGATAAGTATAAAATTAATGTATTGTGTTGTTGTAAAAACAAAAACAAAAAATAAAAATAAAAGAGTAAAATGGGTAGACGGAAGAAATAGAAATAAAAAAATAAAAACAAAAATTGTTACTCGTTAATAATAATAATAAATTTGTATATACGTGATTATACAGTCAAGCCAATTGTTATTATCGAAAATAAAGATACATAACATAAGAGTTGACTTGTTGTATTAAAATTCTTTATTTACTGTACCGTGGTTTCGACAAAATGTCGTCGTCAGGTTAATACCTGTATTACAAATTATATTGTTGTTTCTTTTTCGTTTATTAACGAAAAAAAAACAACAATATAATAAAAAAAGAACAAAATTACATGGAAAATTATGAATATTACATTAAGTAATAATAATAATAATATTTACTTATTTTTTAAAAATAATATTTTGTATATATATATATTAAAAATATTAATAATATGCCATATCTATAATAGTTATAATTGTCATTGTAACAATTTGATTATTTATGTACACAATTTCTTCGTTGTTTTTTTTTTATTTTATTATTTTAAATTCTGTTTTCTTTTGTAATATTCATAATTTTCTATATAAATGGTTTTTAAATTTTTATTTTATTATATTTTCTCTTTTACTTAATACATGACAATGACTTTTTAACCAGTACATAGTAAATAAACAAATTTAATACAACAACTCCTACATAGTTCTTTATTTTCATAACACCCTTAGCTTTATTGTATATTCACATATATACACATACATACATATATATATATATATATATATATATATGTATGAATTTAATAAATAATGTAAAACAAACGTGCTGTATATAGGCTTAAAATTAAAAAAATTAATATATCGTTATACTAAAGTTGTTATGTAATTATATTTTCAAAAAAAACATTTTATAAGAACATTACACACAAAATAAAAGTGAAGAATTAATTAGTAATTAATTTCTACCCCCCAAATTATAATAGTTACATGGTTTTATAATTTACTAATGAAAATAATGGAATTGTGTTTTTTTTGGGGGGAGGTGAGGAGGTACATTAGGTCACGCATTACTAAAAAAAAAAAAAAAGAGACAAATTTAATCATAAACAATTACGTATGTATATCGTCATATCGATATAATAATGAGCACAAAAATTTCGAATAACAATAAACTATAATGATTTATATTACGCGTTAGGCTTTTCGCATTTTTTTTCTGTTTTGTTTTGACAGTAGTTTGATACATCTATTTAAAGGTATTTGTCATTAACATAACGGGTAACATTTGAACATATATTGTGTATATATTGTTTAGGAGGGAAATACAATTTTAACACGTATGAATTAATATTGAATTTAATTCAAAAATTAGAAACGCATTATTTCCGTAGTTCCGTGAAATCAATATTATTATTAATATGTCGGTTAGTACAGTGTATAAGGTGTACATACAGCATGCAGCTGAACGCAGTTTGCATGACGCAATCACACATCGATCTTCTTTATACTGGATTACGAAATAAATTTGTCGCGAACGTAAAACAGCTGTAACACAACAATAGATATACGCCAGTTTCTATAGAGTTTGTCGATATTATTTTATTTTTTTCCCCTACAAAACTCGTTTCGCAATAATTCAGTGTGTCAAGACAGCCGGCAAATAAATATTAATGCATTTTCCGCCGGAATGATACAAATGTGAATGTTAAATTCCACTCAGTGTTGTTACCTCGTTGCGACTATTATTATTGAAAGGTTTATCTCTCGTCGTTCCGATTAGTGCTATATTACACGTTTCTAAATTATAATATTTACACCTTATTCAAACATTTAACGTATCACTATAATATAGTCTGCAGGTTATCGTGTGAGTGTACGAGTATATATCTACGTAACGTACATAAATTATGATAAAATTGTACGGGATAAAAACTTCACATCAAGCACCTATATAGTATTTTACATCCGACGAACGGCAATGTGCTATTTTCGAACCAAGAGAAAATAATATTTATGAAATAAATTTTATAGCGCGTAAATGGTTTTCTGATGGTATTTGTTGTGTTTTTAAGTTTAACAATCTTAATTCTAAGAAAATTGATTACTGAACACGTAAAAAATCGAATGGATACGAACGAAAATATATCAGCTATGCCTACATTTACAATCAAAAAATTGAACGATTATATTACGAATTCTGCAGCGTGTACCTTCATCGTATGTTAATATATGAAAATACGTTGCTATTCACACACAGAACGTCGTATGACACACTTTTACCGCAAAAAAAAACAAAGTTGGGTTCTATGTGCACATTTTCAATTATCTCAGAAACGTAGTTTTGACACTGAAAGAAAGATTGTACTGGACTTGCTCGGTGAGCTTTTCTTTCGGTAACTGTTTTAACAATAATATTTTATACGGAAAAGTTATTGAGTCTTTTTTTTTTCTTATTAAAAGATTAAATACACAATACCGTGTTTCTTAAGTTTTCTGTTAAATGAGCTGTAGAGCGAAAAATAGTTTTATAGGATAATTTTCCGACACTCGAACAGTATAAACACCCGACCATCATACCTGAATAACAAACGCGCGAAAACTAAATCACTTTCCTTATAATAATGCATCGTATCATTGTCGTAGAACCCTCGCTAAACGCATATAAACAATACGAAAATCTGAAACGTTGCATAATATTATGTTTTACTTTAAGTACGACGTTCCCTACTAAGGTACACCGTAGAGAAGAATGTTGCTGGAGTACGCAATATCTAACACAAACAGTGTGTACTATATGAAGAAATTTTCTCCAAGTAAGACAATGGTAGAGTACGTGTAGAGCTAATGCCATGTTCATACATTTGTTGAAAATATTTCACTCAATAGACTGACTGTTCATTGAGTATAGGGCAGCCGATGACAATACTTAATTAAAAAAAAAAAACACGTCGCATTGCACATCGACACCTGTACCACCCTTCCTGTTTTTATTTTTTGATTTTTCTTAATTCACTATTTATCCGGGACCTCTATTCTATTAAAAGTGATAAATCATTTTTTTTTTTTTTTTGAACAGACATTTCAATTAAAAACAAGTTATAGTCCTGGGAATTGTTTTGAATGTAACGATGTAAGCCGTTAGGGGGTGTAAAATATAACGTACGAATTTATAAAGAATTTTAGGAGCACATTTTTTATTTCCTTCTGGAAGCTCAAATTTTCGCGTTCGCCGCTGATTGTATACTGCGTAATACCACAGATTAGATGAATACAGATGGATCACTCGCGATGTAAACAAAAAAAAAATGACATCATTCGAATCACCCCCCATATCAGTGTTACCGCATGATAGTACAATAGATTTACCTAAAATTTAAACATCACTCCTGTGAGGTAATTTATTTGTGTTGTTTACATAGTGAATTCTGGTTTGGCGATCGTGTCGTATAATGTCTCGTGTCAAATATACTCGTTTCATACACACAGTTGAAATACAATCGGTGTTTAATCTGCGTTAAATTTTTACCGGCATGTGATAACTATTATTATGATAATATTATTTGAGATAATAAAGAATTTGTACAATAATATCGTATGATACCAACACGATAATTTATATCGTCGCGTGCGCCTACATTGATATGGGGAAACCAATGAGAAGAGCGTATTTGCAATTCTTTTTTTCTCGGGCCGAGTTATTCATCTAATTCATCTGTACGCATCTAATCTGTGATAATACTGTCATTTATTAACACGCAAACCACTTAAAAGAAAATCAGTTTACTTCTTCGCCCATCCCTCCAAAAAAATATCGTCATAACGTCAACAACAAAAAACACTTGTCATTATTAATATTATAAATGTAAAAGGTGACGTACACAAAATAATATATACGTATAATTGTATAATTTTTAATGTTAATGTTTACACGAAGACAGAACGCGCGCGTACAGTGTTCATTGTAGTTATGTTTATAGTTTTTTTTTTTTTTAGAAAAAACGGTTTGTTTTTACCGGAGTAAAATATAGCGCTGTACGGTGATTGACAGTCGTGCACAAGAGAAACACCGAATTATTACCGAGGCGTTTGTTTTTTCTATCTTGCCAAACAATTATCACGTGAAACTAAGAGTGAAATAATAATTGCCACGTCCTCGATATGGCATAGTTTTTATTATTATTATTTTTTTTTTCAAACACGTTTTTCCACATTATACGTACAAAATCCTTTGCATTATGTGATACGATGTCGTGTATAATTAATTGAAATATTTGTGTAATTCAGTTGTCTGTTATATTATTTTACTTAGATTTCAGGGGAGTTGAGGGTACAAACACTTTAATTTTATTAATTTGTATATGTGTTACAGTTATTTAACGAAATACCTATACGTTTAGTTAAAGTGTTTAACTGAATATTAATAAATTCTATTTATTACACTATACCTAGTTGTTTCATAAAATCCCTAGTTATTACATACAATCCCAATATAATTTCCGTTAAAGTGAATTATACATACAAGACGTATATATTATGACATAAGTGTAGCTATAATGTGAGAACTGCTGATTCAGACAATCGCGATAATGTTAAATTGTAATCAATTAAGATTAGACATTATATGCTACTATTAAAATCATTGACACTTTACCTAGGTAATATTTTCAATACATTAACGTAGTGAACGATAGAAATGTATAAAGTAACTATAAATTAGGTATGAATTCTACACTTCACCTATATACATTTTAGTTATTTAATAAATTACCTAGTTATTTTATAGAATACTGTTATTCAATACCCTTTAACTGTAACACACACACACACATATATATATAAATGACAATTTTGAAAACGAAATTTCTAAGCCCATAATATTTTGTCGATTTAGGAAGAAATGGCATATTCCATCATTGTTAATATTCACGTAAATATTAGAAAGTTTTTTTTTTATGAAATAATTTTATTCAATAATTTCACTAGGTATCGTTTATTTTCTATCGCACACTTTAAAAAAAATGATATGTCCTTTGACAACTATATTTAGGCTTAATACTTTAAAAGGATAAAAGACATAGGTGCATTATAATATAAACCCGATAAAATATAATTTCGTTATCACGCCATCATATCTATCGCATTTATCTTATTGAATCTTTATCGGTTGTTAATTTTTCTCCGTTTATTAATTTATATTTTTTAAATTTATATAGAAAATGATTTTTGGATTTATTAACAGATATTTTGCATAATTAAAACAATATTGTTTTCACGCATACCTTACACTTTTTCGAGCATATTTTGTCTATTATTGCTCCTATATAAATTCCGAGCACTTGCTATAATATAAATAAATAACTTATAATATTGAAAAATATTTAATTTTATAGGTATTCAATGCTTATTTACTGTATTAATTTCTGTAAAATAATATACTAAACAACTAATATACCACCTACGGTATAAACTAAACAACATTTATAATACAATTCGTATAACAAGGTTTTCGTAGTTCTCATTCTGTTTTTAAAAAGTTTAGTACTTTTTTTTAAATTTTAGTTTAGTTTTAGCTGTCTATTAGTCGTGCCAAGAGAAAAAGATTATTGCGTACCGATGAATCTCAGAGAAAATTGCTTTGCAGGTTAACGAACGAGGCGATACGCATCAATATCTATACATCAAATGAAAGTTGCTTTGAAAGGGACGAACGGCTACAGCTAGATATAACCCGCTATTTATTGTTAAGCAGTCAAGAATAGCTATTTAATACAGCAACGACGGAATAATGACTAAGTAAGGAGAACAAACAGACTCTAATACGGCGAGACAAACATAATAACGGGTTTAATTACGATCCCCAAATTAATTATTCTGCAGCGGTAGAGATAGCCGGTGGGCTTAGAGATGGAAAAAGGATTGCTGTTCTGGAAAAGTGCGTTTGGAATGTTTGGATTCAATTAAGCAGCAACCTGAACCAATCAAACCTTTGTTATATGGCGGAAACGATCAATGTTAACGTTTCTTTAATATTCGACGTTATAATTCAGCTTTACAAATGACTTCTTATAGGGCGAAAGAAGGCAATTTTGTATCTGCTTTTAGAGCAAAACGACGCAGTGGCGTAGCGTGAATTAACCAAATGGGTAGACAAATTTAAAAAAAAATGTATACCGCACTTACCATTTTCACTATGCTTCGAGTGCTTACTTATATTGATACAGCACATACGTACACACGTCGTCCAGCGTTCTCGTTTTACAATATTTTACAGTATTTTAAAATTCATAAAATTGTTTATTATTAAGTATATTATAAAATCAACGCTACTATACAGCATTAATAAACGCGTTGTACCTAGCTGCATGACAATATAAAACATAAATATTCGCCTTCTGTATACCAATACGGACTGGACGTGTTCGAATATGACGGGTAAACTATTACAGGACTATGGGGTGAAAACTATCACCGCCGGCGTGGCTGGATGAGGTACGTTCTCCTTCTACCGAATATTGAATGAGACATTTCTCACACCAAGCGTTACAACATGTATTCCCAGATTACATAAGCATTGCTCAGAATATACCTACGTATAGGTATGAGACAACACGGGCCGTTGTCTCAACATATACGTTGCCTATACTAAACTCCTGATACGATTGAAAACGTATACAATATTGCGCAGCGGATATGCAATTAATTGGATGAAAAAATGATACCTAAATTAAAATAAAATCAGGTTTATCCACTGACATCTCTTAAAATAAATTATTGTAATACAAATTAGGGTAGATACTGTCTCACAGTGTTGAATCCAGATATGCATAAGGTGGGCAGTAGCCCGCCCCCCTGAAATTTTGTTTGCCTCCCCTGTTAAATGTAGGTAAATAAATAATTAACTAAACATATATAAGTATAAATAGAGTAAATTTGGTGGATTTGTATTATATTTTTCCACTTTTCATAGTGCCCCTCCTAGAAAAACATCTGAATTCAACACTGTTGTTTCATAGGACTCTACGCCACCGCAACGACGTAACAGTATATCATTTGATTGGCTCCAATTACTCCCGGTAGAAAACTCGAAAGAAACATTTTTGCAAATATATTTCAAAGGTGATTATATATATATTACACAACAAAGAGACATACGATTGCGACGTTTTTATAATTGCGTAATTTTCGTGTTGTTTTCTCGAAAATACACTTAAACATCGCTCAATTAATTTTTAGGAAAACAGAGAATTTTTATAACTGAACAAATTTTCTTTTTATAAATTCCACGCGGACAAATTTGCGAGTAACAGCTAGTCCGACACGAAAAATAAAGAATAGTTAAATGGAAATTATAAATTTACTTAAAAAAAAATATATATATTGTTTCTGAGCCAAAATTAAAATGTGAAATAAACTATAATCAATATATGGCACGAATACAGAATTTCTAAAATTATTTTCTATTGTTATGTTTTTATCATTAAATTTGTTATTTGTCCAATGTTTTTGCATACTATAGTAATCCGTTTTTTTCTTTTTATTACACAATCAATAATATTTGCCAATTTCTAAACGCATGAAATTGAATTTTAAACGAATATATATATTTTATTTTAAGCTATTCCGTAATTCGGCCGCTGAATATTTGTATACATTTCAAATACAGAAACAAACGGTTAATATAATATTTCGTTTTCGGCTACGTTTTAAAATATACACAGCTTAAAAATACCTTAACTTACTGAACTTTTAATTATTGACTTTTAATGAACTCTAAATTTTTTACTTATTTAGAAAAATCGATTAACTTAAGTTTAGCAAGTTAAATAAAAATCATTTACTTGTGCCTTTGGCTTTGTATATTACATCCGATATCGTACAAGCGTTACCAATAAAGTACTATTGTGTTGATGAAAGGCTGGGTGTATAATTTATGAAATATTTTTATGATTTGTTTGTCGTCACTTCTTTAGATAAATAATGAATGTAAATGTATTTGAGATCGATTATTTTCAAATCATAGGCATTATGTTTGATTCGGGAACCACAATAATGTACGATCATCATAAGTTAATTATTATTACTAACATCGAAAACGTTTAAGAAATATAATATCAAGGACATTTTTTACAAAAAAATTGTTATATTTTTAAACAACCTTGTTTTAAAATATTTTTCAGTAAAAATGTTAATTATTCTGTGACAATATTTGATATAACTAACAAAAATTTCTGTTGCATCCCATTCATTTTTCATGATAAGAGGGACAATTTAGTACATCATTCATTATGATCCTGCAAATGCCATCAATAGCGGGACGCATTACTGACCACAGGTCTGCAGTAAATCACTCCAGACACGAAACTATTATCGAAATTCAGCACTAACAGTGTTGTGCATTATCTAGATAATTTTTTTTATATTTTTATCTTATCTAGATAAAAGTGACTTGGATCATCTTTTATCTTATTTAGATAAAAAAAATGGTTATCTGCGGTAAATTATCTAGATAATTATTTTAATAAAAGCTTTTTTTTTAGTTCAACTTCTATTACATATATTTTTAATTTGTTTATAATTTATATAATATATTGTACATCGGGTATACAACTGAAATTTTCAAATATTTAAACCTTAGAGATGTTTTGATACGGGGAAATTATTATTATTACAACTTACAAGGAACTGATTCACGATAACGAAAATGTTTTCAAAATTGTTTTCAACTACATAAAGCTGGTCCCACACGACTCGTGCACTCGGCTAATAGTCAGAAATCATAAAGTATTTAATCGTAAGATACGACGATTATTTTCACTCGTCGAGTTAATCGAGGTATCCTGTTGTTGTCGGGTACCTACAACAGTACAACACGACTCTTGCTGATATGAAATTTAATCTTGGATTTTCCAAAAAAAATCACCTATTATCGTACATATTAAGCTACACACGTTCCAGCCGGCTACCTTTATACGTATTATAATAACGTATTAAAAACAGGCGTTTCGGAAACTGTATGACGAAACCATAGGCGTGACTACGGTGGCAGCCTAGGGTGCCTGGGCTGCCCCTGCAATTTTAGAAAGGCGCCGGTCAACCGAGTTAAAAGTCGGTGATTTGCAACTTTTATTTAAAAAAAATAAATAAAATGTCTTCTGAATTGATGCGCTCGTTTATTTATGATTCTTATCGCAAATCGCAATATAATATCGTGTAATTATTATGCTGGTACCGGGTAACTGTCAAATGCCAACTGGTACAATTTATGAGAAATATGAATTACTTTTAAAACTATTGACGGCAGATAATTTTCGTAGACATGGCAGGAAGTGGTGGTGACGACCACACCCGACTTCTGAAAAACCCAGTATATAAAGACTGCCATACACTATCGCATCTATTATTAGATATTGACGATATCATTTCTCAAACACAGACATACTGTTAAACCGTAATCCGTAATATTATTCCCTGTTTTTTCGTATTTATGTGAAGTCTGAGTCTTGACTCTTGCGATGATGAATATTTTATTTCGGTGTATTGAGGTGGCGCCGGTCATTAGCTACGCTGCCGCTGCGGATGAAGTCTAGTCACGCCTATGGACGAAACCGCATAAAAAACATCGAACGGAGTACAAAGCGCGTTTGGGACGCTTCAAAAATTCATAAACATAAATTTCGGAGGCGGTCACTGTAGAAATCTCGGTCGGCAGTGGCCGTATGGACCAGGTTCACATGGCATGCACACATGCCCGTCGTTCGCGGAAATTCTCTTTCCGCGCATGATATCGCGAATTAAAATACTGTTCATTGTTATGGGACACCGTTCAGATGACACGCGTTTCACAGCGATTCATGTTGGGTAATTTTATTATTACACTTTTATTACTGTTTTTTGAATGATCATTGCCTTTAAAAATAAACGCGCGATGAACTGACGCGCGCCCATGTGAACCCGGCCTAAGGGACTCGTCGGGGTTCAAGTCATTGAAAATCTTAAAGAACCCGAAAAACAAAATTCACTAATCGTCGGGAAAAAAGGCGCGAAACGAAAAACTACGGAGGCTGCAATGGTCGCGACTTTTTCTTCCAACATCCGACTTTCCGACCCTTTATCCGATCGAATCGAAAAAACAAGACGTGGAAAAATTGGAAACAGTACAAATTATTTATCATTACACTTAATGTAATGTTATTTTCCATAGTTATATGAATTATGTAATTATGATAATTTATAAGGAACAACAGTAGATACAAGTACGAAAAATAATCCAAACATTTCAATTTCATGTGATATAAAAATAATTATCTTTTTTTTTTATCTAAATAATTTGAATATTTTTTTATCTATTATCTAGATAAATTTTCACTTAATTATCCGTTATCTTATCTAGATAAATTTAAAGTTATCTTTGCACAACACTGAGCACTAAATACTTCTGCTTACCGATCATTCTTATAACGCTGTATGCTATGTTTTTTTTTTATGTTATTTCTATGATATTCTTAAAAGTATAATGTTTATCGACTTTATCATAATATGCTCGTGATATGATTTCACGATTTAGGTATGGCAGTTATAATTGTATAATTTTTTATTAAAAAAAAAAAATGACAAAAATATTATTGAAGCAAGGGGATTAATGTTTGTTTGCTAAATACTCGTGTACAGTGTAACACCAGATATTTTACCTTGCATTGTATGCGCTCGTCTTAGACACACTTATTGTTTTCGTTATGTCTCCACACAATATTTTTCATCCGTTTTGTAAACACAAATCTATTTAAAAGTAAAACAAGAAAGTCTCGCTTTCTTTGAATTTTTACGTACTCCAAACGCATTTCTTTCAGTGAGTACCTGCAGTTGTTGTGTTTTGTAAATCTCGAGAAATGCTCAGTATTCTACATAATATTATTTGCAAAAGTAATTCACGTCATAGGTATTTGGTACAAAATGGGTAGATAAAATTCAAAGACTAATATGAAGCGATAAACGCGATAAAATAGGAAAAAAATATATATTTTGAAAATATATATGTGGAAAATGTTAGTTTCTTACTTTACGCTTTTATATTTTTAGTCATTTATAAAAAAAGAAAAACAAATATATTTTTTTTATACATAAAATAAAATATAAATGCGTCAAAATACAATTTAGTAGTTGTAGGCGACCAATATTGTTTTGCGTCGAAATGACTGGCATTAAATTATCTGTAGTAAAACGTCATATGTTAAATAAATAATTATTTTATCGAAATAGTGTTTACCACGTACCCGTATTGATTTTTTCAGTCAAAAGATAAAAAAGTAACTACGATCATAAAACAATATTTCAACGATTCAGAAATTGATTTTCGAGTACGCCCAATGTCGTGTGTTCAATATAGTATAAATAAACGTCTTCTCTATAATATATTACTCACAAAATCAACACGGTAATAATCTATACACATAAATTATGTTATTAGTTTTGAGAAAATTCACGAGAAAATATAAGGCTATTTTTTTTTTTTTTTGTTGCATTGGCTCATAACGAAATTACAAAAAAACAACAAAATTAGCCCTATTAAAATTGCACGCACCCGCCTTTATCGAAATTCATAATGTAATTGGAAGTCATTACGTTGTATAATATTTTAACCGTTGAAAAATAAAATTATCAACAAAGTTCACTCGGATTACGCGTTTAAGAGTATATTTTGTCAGTAAACGCTTCTTACAAACAGACCATTCGTATTACATCGAGCTCGTTCATAATATTGTTATTATGATTAATTATTTTACTACAAATTTATAATATCAATAATCGCGCGTAGAATTATGAAAATAATATAAATCGTATATTACAACACGTTTTACAATAATTATATTTTATGTACTCTATGACAAACTGTAATATATAAATTGTTTGCGTTATCTAGACATTAACTTAAAACATTGATACATTTCAAATGAATATTATGACATTGTGTATTATACTTGTTTTTGTCTTTTTTTTTATCAAAACTGTGGTTAGGCACAGCACGCTATATATATATATGTACTCGTATATAGCTGAACTGTTCAATTGCGATTGTGATACATTTGTTGTCACTACGATAACGATGTTAAATAAAATAGCATTTATTCTATGCATTACTCATAAGCAGGGCTCGGATTCTATAGCTATAAATGCTGTAAATGTGCTATAAATTTGTTTTACGTTCAAAGTATAAAATTCTATATTGCATATTTTATGCGTTTTAGAATCTTAAGCGTTGTTTTCTCACTTCCTAATAGGTATTATAATAAAATTATATTGTGTTCTTCATACCTAAAGTAGGTTATCCACATTGCGATATCTCAGAAGTGTGCACAGATATATTTACGATATAATTCGTAAATAAAACAAATTTCTTTCGCTTTTTTCACTGTTTTTAGAGCGTATTTGAAAAAAAATTCGGTCATATTATAGCTCACTTATTCCAGTACTCTTTTCAGTACTATAAAATCCGAGCCCTGTTCGTTAGTAGGTATTATCGAATTTGTTTATTATACTATCTGTACATTTTTTCCATATATTTAGAGTTTTTCTAATCATTACACATTAATCAATATTATACATTTGACTAAAGAAGCTAATGATTTCTTCGAGTAACAGATAAGGTTGTAATACATTTAATTGAAAAGATATTAAATGTATCGATTTTAATCTATGAACAAAGAAATTTAAATGAATCTAAGTGAATCAAGTGAATTTTTTTTTTATCGATATTTTCCTTTATCCATATTTGTTCTTCGGTACTTGAGTATTTCATTTAAAGCGATCCACTTAAACGGTTTATGGGTCTCGTCATCGTTGAGAATATAATTCATATATAAATATATATATATATTATATAGATACATAGTTACTGACAGTATTTTGAGATTTTCAAGTAAGGTACGTATGATCATATGATATTAAAATTTATAATAATAGAATTGTGTCACGCATAAACTCGAGTAGATCGAGTATAGTTGTTATAAAACTAAAGTGTTCTATAGTGACGTTTTTCGCGTAAAAAAAAAAAAATTATCACGTTATACTGATTTTTAAATTTCGGAGAAAAAAATAAATCTAATAGTAAACGATAATATTGAATTTCGGCTAATATGAATTACTATCGGACAGCTACAAAGAGTTGAGTTATTTTCGTGTTTAAAACGTAATAAAAAATTGTTATTTATTAATCATTCTCTAAATTTCGTCGTCATATAAACTGATAATGAAAGAAAAAAAATATTATTAATTTATGACGTGTATCATTTACGATTGAAGGTTTTGTTAATAGTCTATACCAGTGGTTCTCAATCTTTTTAGGACCGCGATCCAAATTTTCTTCCAAAAATCTATCGCGACCCCCATAGTTTTACGTTTACAGCGTAACGACTAACTGAACTTTTACAGACAACTGGTTCTTGAGCGCCGACTTTATCGTCATCTTTTATCGAAATATTTTTGCAATAAAGACGTACCAAAAATACCCGTCGTAATAATTTCGACAGTATAATAAATAATTATAAGACGATTGTAAATAATAATAAAATTTTTAAGCTGTCGCATTATCGGGATTTATATTACTTTATACTTCTATAGTTCTATAGTCTATACGATTTAAAAAAACATCAATTTATTAAAATCTGTATAATTAAAAAGCTTCTCGCGACCCCCAGTGGGTCGCGACCAACAGTTTGAGAAACGCTGGTCTATACAGAAAAAGAAAAAAATATGTTTGCAAAAGAATAACATGTATTGAACATTTTTAAATATATGTTCACTCTGAACGTTTTGACGGTCCGTATACTCTAAATACGGTGTGTAAAAATTTCAAGTGGATAATTTGATTTTAACGGTAAATTTAAACATTTTTAATGTACAAATCTTATTTTTGTCTTCGATTATGATTTTCATGATGAAAATGTTACCGCGGGAAAGGGGGCATAAATTAATGTTTTTTTTTACTTTTTTTTAGGATTTTATATTATAGATAAACATCGATTACTGTAGGAACGGTTTAATTTAATTTTAATCGAAATATTTTTACATGGCTAAAACAAATGTTTGGAAATATTTAATAACACAATGTAGGTTACAAAATTTAATTAAAAATTAAATATCTTTTTATATAAAACGCAATACCGACCATCGAACCGATCAATAAAGTTCTTTGTACGGTTATAACGGAATGTTATTGCTATATACTTTTTAAATTATAAAATTATAGCTCGTAAAAAATCGATGTTATAATTTTAAATGTATGTAAAGTTAATAACTAACGTAAAAAGTATTGTATATTGTGTAACTGTTAACGAATATCTTGTTATTGTTTATAAAAATTCGTATATTGTTTAAATTATGTATCGATATAAAAATTTCGCGTGGCCGAGGTTTGTAATGAAATTAAATTGAAAAAAAAAAAATGTCAATTAATATTATCAAGATAATTAGTGATTTTATCGAAACGCGTTTGATCTATCAAACTCAGTATAAAATAGAAGAAAAATTACTATTCGAATATAGAAAATAAAAGTGTATACAATTTAGAAGAAAGAAAGGAAAAATGAATTGAGGAGTCATAGCATACACTTGTAAGCAATTATTATTATTATTATTATTATTATTATTATTATTATTATTATTATTATTATTATTATTATTATTATTATTATTATTATTATTATTATTATTATTATTATTATTATTATTATTATTATTATTATTATTTTTAATATTATTATTATTACACGTACGCAGCGGAGGCGGTGGTCGTATCGAGATCATAGGCGTGCGCACAGGGTGTGCCGGGTGTGTCGTGGCACACCCCGTGGCCCGTGGCTTTTTGTACAACTTTCATTCATTCGGGGACTTTGTTTGAATTTTAAGCTATAAATAATAAAAATTAGTGAAAATAAATTAGGCGCTCTAGCAAAAATGGCAATTGGCAATATGCTAAGGCTAATGTATGATGTTACGAACACTATGAACAACTTTAGGTAACCAATAATAAATCAAACTTATCAAACCAACCAGTTATCAGTTAGGCCCAATTTTCTTCATGGCACACCCCATACAAAATTCCTGCGCACGCCTATGATCGAGATGTGTATACTTGTATATATATATATATGTATAAAATATATAATATATATTATAAGAAACTTCGTAATGATCGGATGTTCAGGTGCGATGAACTCGTTTGCAGAAACGCACGTGTTCTCTGTTCTCCTTCCTCATCATCACCCCTGACCAACAAAAAAAACTACAAGTCTAACCAAAAAAAAAAATCCAATTTCTTCTGTAAGGGCCATATTGTATAATAATAACGTATGTAATATATTATAACATAAACGAGCGTAGTTTGAACGGCACTGTGCCGGAGCTGATGATGAGCTAAAGGGAGCCGGGAAGTGGGCGTGTTCGATCACGGAATGCCCAAAAAAGCAATAAATTCGTGTGCGTATATATTACTGCTTCAACAGTCGGTAGGTACTCATATTCACGGCGTGTATATTAATATAATAATTCATCATTCCCGAATTCCGATTACATAATTATTTCGTGTACGAACACCGTTCGCCAAAGCCACGCGTTACATGTACTCACCTCTTGGATTGAAAAAAAGAAATAAAAATAAAATACCAAAAAAATACAATTATTCATTCACATCTTCTCGTTCCAACTCTCTCTCTCTCTCTCTCTCTCTCTCTCTCTCCCGCGACCGTGTCACAGACGGTTTTCATTCCTTTATAAAATTTTACTGGGGCAACACGAAAATCGTTCGAGTTCAAAATATCGCCCGCCCCTTGTAAATACGTCCTTGACCGTTAAAAAAAAAAGAATTATTTTATTAGTTTATTTATAGACGAGCTTTTGAAAATGTACGAAAAATTTGCGCGAAAACGTGCTAACCAAGAATATTGCGATAATTATTATGAAAATTATTCGATATTTTCTACGTGATTTTTTTAACTCGGGCGATTTTTATCACCCCGGTAGAAATTGATAGTGGTCAATAATCGCCTATCACACCGGAACACGTGGCGAGCCCCGTTCGAAAATATCCTCTGTAAATTCTTTCGGTATTTCGGTACGCGCAACTGCAATACTGAAATTTATTACTACATTAACGCGCGTTGAAAAATAATAACACGGTAATAGATAACAATTTTTTTCCACCGCCGTTTTGAAACGAGTATTTTTTTTTAGAAATAAATCAACGAATATTACAAACAACGCGTACTTGTGTAGACAAAAAATTTATATCCGCGTAAGTACAGCAATTTTAATACTTTATCGTGGAAAGATCTTTAGATCTTTAGAGTGTTTTCAAGGGGGGTGGGAGGGCGAACCTATTTTAACTCAATAATAACCATAGACGCATCTATCAAATTGTTGGATGAACTTATTTCGTTGTAACGGTTTTTTTACCGTCGTTACATTAATATATTTGTGTTGATCAAATTTTAAAATAAATACAATTGAAGGTGAAAATAATTAGGTAATACTTGCGATTGGTACCACTAATGAATATTTGAATGTGAGGTTTTAGTTAACTATGTTGGTATTCCTGCTCCCGCAAAAATCGGTTACCAATTTTTGTTCTTATCAAAAAACGGGGAGAACTGCCCCGGGGCCGTCGCGGTCTTCTTTGATGAAGAGAGTATAGTAACTCTTAGAAAATCATTATTATTATTTTTTTTTTAAATTATTATTATTAACATTTAAATCATTATTATTATTATTTTGTTAACAATGGGAGTAATATTTATAATTAAAGAATTGCTATGGGGGTAACTGCCCCATTGGTACCCTCCTTGGGGACGCGCCTGGTTGAAAGTATAAAATATAACAAGACATACGTATTTTTCAATATAGTACACGCGGTACATTGTGCACACCTCCGACTGGCTTTGACGTTCGGATCAGAATATGACATCGAAGCAATTTTCTTCGTGACGAATTAATTGGCATATACTGCATTTCATAAGAACTCATACGGATTCGATATGCGACTCTTGACGTTTTATAAAATCATTTGAAAGATTTATTGTCCTAACGCATGTTTTGCGTTAATGTAATACTATTGACAGTGCCTATAAAATAGAAAGAGAGAAGAAGGTTCTCCGATTTTAAATCGTAAATCTTAAAAAAATAATAACGCTTTCAAGTTGAACCGTTACGCGGCAAAACACTTTGATATGTCTGACAACATCAAAACGTTGAAAACTCCAACGAGCAAAATCCTGGACCTTTCAAAATCAGTCGAAATATTCGCAGACAAAAAAAAAAGCGAACAAAGTCAATTTTTTAACTATATGCTATATAGTATTTATATTTTTTTAATAAATTATATTTGAATGACGAATAGGAAAGCGTATTTCGCTTGTATATTTGTACATCAACTAATAAACGTATTGTTATCGTTCGCTAAGTAAAAGTGTGTATGGGCATGAGAATTATTTTGTACGATGCTCTAAAATAGCTAAAAACCTGCGTTTAAACGTCTTACTGGCGAGAAAATTAAATTATTATTAATAATACGTATCGTCGTTGATTTTTTCGCGGTTCTTAATATTTTATAACATATATGTATAATAATTACTGTGTTGTGTACTATTATTATAATAACAACACGCGCATAGAACCTAATTCGTATGCAATTCAGCAGCGTGCTCATATTTCAAATTAAACAATTTAATTGATCGATATAAATATCCATGACACATTACAATAATTTTTATGATTAATTATAGTCAAAACGAGCTGTAAAATACAAAATATATAAACGTTTCTCGTGTACGTGTTTATTTTAAACGAATAAACGTTAGGTTAGTTTAATAACCTAACATATAACGTATCGAGTAAAATCGTTTTCATACAATTTTAAATCAACGTGTATTTATTATTTTGTGCACGATGAATAATATTAATCATCACGAAAATAGGTGCCTCGATACGCTCGTTTTAATAATAATAAAAAAAAAAATTGTCTTTAAAAATCATTTTTGAACTGTTATATATTACCACTAATCTTCATTGAAATATATAAATGCGTGGTGGGTATATAGAATTTGTAAAACGTCTTCCGAGTACGTATTTAAATTAACCTTGATCTAGAAAGCAAAGTAAGTAATATAATTTATGAGCCTCAGACCATTTGTTATAATGCCTTCATACGAAATGGTTTTGTTTGAGTTAAAGTTTGAAATAAACATACATAAAACTGTGTTCGTAAGTCTACGGAATTTCGAAATATTTCTACAGCAATCATAACAACATCCCAATCAATCGTTTTCGACACACAGTACGTTCCTCGACTAAAAACCAAAAACTATAAATTCTATTAAAAGATATCGGAAAACGTATTCTATCGTCGACATCAGACAAACAGTTTTTAATCATTCGATGCGAAAACTTTTCAAATAAATGACTTCGGCACACTATATAATGTGTATATGTGTATTAAACGAATGGACTTATGTACAAAAGTTAGATAAACCGCGTTGTCTTTTTCGCGTTCAATTATTATCACAATACTTCGAGAATCAAACGTGAATAGTGAATATAAAATAAGCGTAACTCTTCGAGTATAGGACGTTCCGCATATATTATATCTGCCTGTAAATGTTTATAATACGTTGCGAAGTCATAAGATATTAATCGTTTTGGTTATACGTTTTATATCGACTATGTATAATACAAATCCAACGCAATGGTTCGTAAAATTATTTAAAAATTCGTCACGTCGTCTTTCCACATCACCTTCCGCGAAAATATGATTCAATAAACGGAATTTTCCAATCAAAAAAAAATAATAATTTGTGAACCGATAGCAAAAATAATTGTATTTGAAACATTTAATTGTAAAGCGTTCAAGGCGAAATAAAAAAAAAAAAAAAAATTTGTCTCGCAAAGACGTACGGAATAACTCGAAAAATCCAATTAAATTTTAAACGTTTAAAAAAATGATTCACATAAACATATTTGTCTAATTTTCGAACATATTAAGAAAACGATATTTTTGATTGTAATTTATAATATTTATACATTATACAGACTCGGAATAAAAATGTTCCCAAGTCAATAAAAAATTGTATACGGTATATTCATTCGTGTTGGATTAATATAATATTTCAGAATTATGACACTCATTTATATAGATTTATTTTTATTTAGCTATATTATATTCAACGTGGAATTCATTACTTACCTATAAAAAAAAAAAAAAAACATTAGTATATTATGCCTACCTGACTCGTTTGTACAAGTATGATGTACACTGCAGTTGACACCTTTCAATATCCGATTACACAAAACAAACACGAAACGAGACGTATATTAATTTCGCATAACTAATAAAAATACAGCCTAAACCGTATGGTCGATTAAAACAATATTATAAGCTTCAATTACACGCGGTATTAACGGTTTATTATTTTAAATGTAATATTTTTAATAATTTATATCGGCTGAATTTGAAATTTCGTCGTCAACACTCCGTTACAGCGCCCCGGGACATTTTCCTTTGCGTTTAGACGGAATTCGCGGTGCACATTTCTGATAAAATGACTTTCACCAAACGACGGCCAAACCGGGCTTTGGACTTCACCCAAATCGCAAAGAACTACGTGACCCGACAGCTCCCAGAAATATGTGTGACGCCTCGACTTTCGACAATTCTTTACCGAAGAAAAATTACAACGCGCCGCGGTATATTTACACGGTTTTCGATCGTTAAAAACCTAATTCAGTAAACGTGGGAGAAATAAGACGAATTCATTGAAAACGATCATTGTGGAATCTCACGGGAAACGTTAGCTTATGGCTATATTATATTTCGTAAAACGTAAACGGAAATCAATCGGCTCTGTATAAATACTAGCTGAATTACCCGGCTTCGCCCGTGCGTATAGTTTTGAACGAAAATGTAATTATTTATTAAAAAAAAAAAAAAGACAAATTATGTCTCGCAGAAAAACCGTAATATTTAAATAAAATACGTCCCCTCCTCAGACAAAAAATGAAAAAAAATACGTGACTTGAGGACACTCGGAGAAAGTATTTGGAACGACTCGGTGAGAAAAAAATCGTTAAAATGTTCAATGTTGTCGTCAGAAACTTGGTACATAAAAAAAGGCCTGTTCTCTTATATATATATATATATATACAGTGGCGTATTTTCAATTTTTTTCTGGGGGGGGGGTCCAAATTTTTTTTTTTGAAAATTCCAACAGAATATATTGATATAAGGTATTTAATAAAAAATACTTTTGGATAATTTTAACAAATAAGTACATTTTATTTAAAAAAATTTTTTTTAATTTTTAACATTTTAATTTTAAAGTACAAAATCTAATCATCTTTTTTTTTGGTTCTGGGGGGTCCAGTACCCCTGACCCCCCCTCGTAAATACGCCACTGTATATATATATATATATATATATATATATATATATTATTCAACCATCATAGTTTCGAAACCATTTTGTTTCGAACTATTGGTTTTAAAAATTTGAATTAATTTAAATTTTACTCGCAGCTAAAAGACTATTAAAAAAAATATTCTTAAAAGAATATGACGTATTTTTTACGAATCAATATCATTACGGTGTTACTACTTACCATCGTTATGGTTATTGACCGATGAAAATTGTTTACTACGATATCAGTGAACAAAAATTCACTAACATTATCATCTGTTGCCTCCAAGCGAACTAACTATACACGTAATAATTTAATTGGATAAGATTTAGGGGGATGCAACAGTATATTTAAAAAAAAAAATTTACGTTTAAAAGATTGAAATATCATGTAAATTCGTGTAGGGCTTCAATTTTCTTGTCCCTCGCTCTCCCCCACCCCCACCCCCAAAAAAAACAGCACCATAATTTTCATAATACAAATTACAACGATAATCATAATTTATTTTAAAAATTGTATAATAAAAATATATTTTAATATACCCATATATGATTATATGCACGATCATAAGGTTTTTATTAATCTTATTTGAGACTGTTAACTTTATCATCATTTTTTTTTCTTTATCCTTCCTACTCAATGTAGCCTGCAGTTGTAAATAATTGTAATATGCTCATAAGTTTGTCTAACGTTTTCGCTCTAAATAAAATACGCGTAAACACATTTTTTTAAAACCCATTTTTTTTTGTATAATAAAATTATAACGACAAAAGTGTAAAAATCAATACCTCGCCAACATAATTTTTTTTTTTTAAAAGAACGCTACATCCCTTCCCCATAGGCGGATATTGGGGGGGGCTTAAGCCCCCCAGAACGTAATCAAACCACACCAGACGTCAAAATAAATTGTGTATTTTAATATTTGATATTTAGAATTTTTATTTATTATTTAAAATAGTTAGCCACTGGTTAGTAGGTTGAAGCGTCTAAAAATGTCTGTTTGTACGCTAACGGATAAGACAAAATGTTTAACCCCCCCCCCAACGAATGTGACCAAATATCCGTCTATGCCCTTCCCCCAATAATTCAATCACTATAAGTCTGTACGCCAGTGGCGTATTTGAGACTTCACCTCAGGGGGGGCGATGGTAAAAGAACTCCCCCCCTTCCCACCAATAAAAAAATTATATGTAAGAATATAATTATTGAACAAAACACATTTTATTTATTTAATTTACAAAACTAAGTCCATATTTCTTTTTTTACTATTAGCAAATGTACCAATTACATCATCTACATTTAATGTTATAGTATGGTGAATATTAAGCAATGCCAAACCCGTTAGGCAATCTTGCCCCATTTTTGATCTCAGCCAATATGATATAAAATAATATAATTTTTTTTAAATCTCTGGGGGGGGCGATTGCCCCTATCGCCCCCCCCCTCAAATACGCCACTGCTGTACGCATATAGTGGTCGAATGGATTGTGCAAAATATTATAAAATATTTACACCTATGGTATATACGACGTATATAAATGAAAATAGGTCAAGGACAATGCCGTCGTTTTGCGTATTACATTATTTCGGTCAGGTATTCGTTTCGCGAAATTGTCGTTACAGAGATTGCAATTTATTCTCAGGAATCGACGATGTCCATCGGGAAAAATGTTTCAGCATGACGCGATTTCTTCGAAAAACGCAGTTCGATCCGCGCGCGCGTGCGCGGTGTTATGTACAAAAATATGACCTCCTGTTAAAATTCTAATAATTATTCTTCTACATCCAAACCGTCCAGTGTGTGTGTGTGTACGGATATCGCTTGCGACGCAACTATTTCGCATTCGAATAATATTAATAAATAACGAGGAAGTCAATCGAAAAATATTCGAACGATTTTTTGCGAAACGTATTCGTAAACGTAAAACGATCGTATCGCGGTTCTTAATTTGTATACATGACATCCGTACGTTGCAATTTAATCTGACCGTCATATTATAATTGCTCGTTTATAGTGTTTGGTTTCAAAATGTTTGTCGAGCTTAAATATTTTTTATTAGGATTGTTAACACGCGTCGTGCGACGAGTGGTCTGCAGCATAATAAGAAAAAACGATCCAATCGCGAATACCGTCAATATTTTCGTGTGAAGTTAAACGACGTTGGCAATATTCTATAACATTCTTTAATTAAACACGATACCGTTATGTGTCATAAAAATTTAAAAAAAATAATAATAATGTAATATTGTATATCACTTCGAATGTGTATATTTTTATTAAAAAATAAATATAATTATTATTTTGTTAAATAATATAAACACACGCGGTCTAACCGACTGTCGTAATATTTATAGTCGATAAATTAATATTGATCGTATATATAAAGTATAAACGACGGCCACACGGATATAATATTATGTACAAACCGAAATAGGTACGAATATCATTATATAAGCACATTGAGTGTAATATGAATTGTACTAATTTGTGACAGAATTTATATTGCTCATATTATATAATATATTGTTTAATTTCGTGAAAATCGTATTTAAAAAACTGCGATTTCCGTGTAAAAAAAAGTATATATGTATATACATTTACTCAAAAGAATTCGACACCGTTAGAAAAATTTTATATTGTCAAGTGTTAAAAAAAAAAAAAATCATTTAATTAAGTATAGAATTAAAATTAAAAATCACAATTAACTGAACTCAGTTAAAAAAAAAAATAGTTTTTTTTTTTGTAAGTTTTTCATTCTAAAATACAAGATTTTAATGTGAAAATTCTAGTTATACAAGTAATTTTGACGAAATGTGTTGACAATTTTATAACGTGTACTTGTGTAATTTAACGCCAAACAATGCGTATGCTTATCTCTTAATCGATTTATTTTAAATAAAAATTTGCTCCTGATTTAATCTAAGTTAATATAGTTTAAAAAGTAAATAATATATTTCCTTTAATTAATAAATAGCAATTAAAACCGTTTAAAACAATTAACAATTAAACATTCTATACAAAAATATGGAATTACTTACGTGATATCGTAGCACGCGAGATCACTGAAATATTAAATTCATATAAAATAAAACATTTTATCGATAAAAATATTCTGTTAAATATGGAGTAAGGTCATTTTTGTCATTACATCTTCCGAACCGATGTATTATTGTGTGGTTACGTCTCAATGTGAAACGTTTAAAACGCCTGTGTTCTTTCTACGCGGTTGTGTTCCGCGTTGTGCAGAATGCCCGGTTTCCGTGGTCGGAATAGGAAAAAAATGTACATTGACCCTGTGTTGTGTACAGCGGCCAAATCAAATTGAGCAAAATAGGAAAAAAAATTTTAAAAATTATTTTAATACACACAAATAAACCATTATTTTCACACTAGCTGTTCATTATTTCAAATAATGAGTGTGTATTAATTTATAAAATATCAATTTTATTAAACTACTGTAGCTATTATTATTATTATTTTTTCGAAAAGAAATACTAAACGCGAATACGTGCTTATAGAGTAAAATATTATTTTATTTGTTCTTAAACGAACCATATTATTGTGACACCTGAAATTTCAAAGTCGACCTGAACAACGCAACAACATTTTTGGATTTTACACAAAAGATTCATTACGTTTTCTCTCAAAAGTTTCATAATACATAATATTTTGTAGTAATAATTTGCGAGCTTGAGGCATTTGGTGAAAATTTCTCCCTAGTTTAAGATAGCATATTTACTGTAAACAAAAATTAACTATTAACTACAGTTAATTAACATTGTCCTCGTGGAAATATGTGCAGAGTATGCTTTGCCCGGGCATTTTTGTAATATGACCGGTCAATATAGGAAAAAATTGGAGTGCGCTGTTATAATAATTTTTACAAAAATTCGCTAAAATCGCTAATCGCCATTCTCAAAATCTAATAAATAAAAGAATTTTTTAAAAAAAACTATATTTCACATTTTATTTTAAATAATAATGTAAATAATATTAAAATCGCATTCGATACCAATATTAATTTGATTAAACAAATAAATACGAGTATTATAAAATAAAACAATTTCAAAGTAATAATTTTTATCCTGGAATTTACAAACTTAAAATGTAGTCGTAATAATTTTCTATCCGTAAAACGGATAGAAAATATATTAATATATTAATATTTTAATATATAATATTAATTATATTATATTATATTAATATAATAAAATATATTATAAACACATCAATGAAAAATAATTTTAAAAAATCTAATCCGAATTAAACATTTGTCAAAACATGTTTTTAAAAATAATCATATACTATTAGTTTTAATATAGATTTCGACTTTTTTTTTATCTAGTTATTTTAATATCCATAATTTTAATTTAATTTAATTTTTGTACTATTCGCTTTAATACACGATGCGATGACTTTCGTCGAAACCGGTAGTAAATAATCAAATGCAATACAACAACTCCCATAACATTTTTTATTTTATGTAACAATCTTCGGCTTGATCGCATTTTTTTTTTCACATACAAATTTAAAAGCGCAATGTCGTACAGTGAAATTATAATATACCTATGTTAACAAAATCGACACATTTTTCCAAATACCAAGAGAGACGCATTATAAAAACCACTTCAACCACCTCGCTTGTACTACAGTATTTATTTTAATTATAACCTAATCGTCGATATATTAATAATAATATGTCATTACGAATTTCGCCCCCATTTTAAATTTAAATTGAATCCGTGTTTTAATGCGAAAAATAACATTTTTTTTTTTTTTTTATTACAAATACACAGACAACACGTATTACGCGTAGTACTTATTGTGGTCACTTGTGCGATTGTCGATTATGGTGCCCAGTGGCCATGTCACGTCCCGTTATACGTTATTTATTGGTATACATCATCGTCGCTACTGTTATAAATAAATAAAGTGTTTATTTTTATTTTTTTTTTTCATTATTTTTCCTGTCTTATACGCGCATGTATGTTATAATCGGCCGATTAAAAACCGCACACTGCCCATCGTGTGCGAAACGAACGAACGGAATTTGTGCACAGTCATTTCTCTCTTCACCTCCGCCCACAATACACTGTACATATATTATTATAACGCGTTTATATATATATATATATATATATATATATATTATTAAACATAGTATTATACATTATGTACAGGGTGTCTCACGACCCGGAAGATCTGACAAATGCTATATAACAATTTTTCAATTCAATTTCTCATTTTTATTTTCTTTTGTAAAATTGAATATATATAATTAATAACGTAAATTGTATCATATTTTTAAAATTACCAATGAAGATAGCAAATCAGGAACGTATTTAAAAATGTGTAATGGGAGGAAGGCACCGACAAAATTTTAAATGGTTATGTGTAATCATAATCGCATTCCTATAAAAAAAATTACGAAGTTAACGATAAAATAAAGGCATTTCAAATAATAAAAATTTAATTTAACTTAAAATTATAAAATTATAAAATTACTTTGTGTATTGTACTCGTATTAATAATTAAAAACATAAAACTCGTTTTATTAATTTGTAATAGTTACACGTTGTAATTATTAACTTAATAAACATTGAATTTGCATTCATCAAATATAAATTATTATTTAATATACAAATACAGTAAATAGTTGGACAACGAACACACTGTACTACCCTTAAATACGCCACTGTAGCCAATTACAAAGCCTACATTTTAGAAAATGTCACGTCATTAATTTTTAAACGATTTCCCGAATTTCCTTAAAATTCAAATATGTTTCACGCCGCTAATCTCAATGTTACAGTAATTATAATTTATAGACACTCATATTGAGTCAATTTTTTTCCAAGAAATAACTCGTTATCATAACATTAACAAACATTAACGTATTAGGCAATAATAATAAAATTCCAAAAAAAAAATAAAAAAATTTAATATTGAATAGAACAAAAATTTATTGCATTCGTCAGTCCTCCGCGAGACACACTCTGTATATTGGTATGTGTAGCATACGGAAACACCGCGTGTATGCGTGTGGAATTCATCGAGTTATAACGCGAAAAATCGGGAGTATTATAGTTTTATTTTATTTAGTTTCAGTTTTGTCTTCTAATTCTTTTTATTCTAATTTTGTTTAAAAGCTTTTATTAAATAATTTTAATTTTCGACGTGTAAAAATCAGTTGTTATATATATATATATATATTTGAATTAAACATTCTATTCTTGTTACGTTATTTACATTATTCCTTTTAGGAATGTGGTTCAGTGTACACCGGATCTTGAGTGAGAGAAACCTACATAGATCTGGACTTCGGAAAAATGTTTTTAAGGAATGATAAGAGGGATGAAAGCGGGTTTTAAATAATTTTATTGTTTTCTTTTTTTTTTTACTTTTTCTCTTTACAGCAATGGGGAATGTGTGGTACATATTACTACATCATTGCTGACATCGTTTATTTTAATACATTTAATCAGTATAGTTAGAAAACAGTCGGACAGTCCCCTGCTAGCTTACCCGTACATGATATAATTACACGGTTATTTGCCTTTTGCATAGGATTTATCTTTAACAAAGGTATTGACGGTTCAGAAACGTGTTTGCGTCGCGTTTGATCGCTTTCTGACGTTATCATTCACCATCCTCCTTCTATCTTAGTTTCGAGTGATTCATTGACGAAAAAAATTGTTGGATCTTTGTAGCATTAGCCAGAATTCGTCACTTTTGGTCCTAATCGTCTGAGAGTTTACTTTATTTGGGACCATACATTATATTTTCTACGTCCTTCCAGAGAGGGCGCCGGAGACGCTGGGTGACCGATGTCCTTTCGTTTGTTCATTTTGGGCACACGAATACGGTGTGCTCAGCCGTGTACTGACGGTCGTTACAATATGCGCGTCCTGAATCGCAAGCTCTCTTAAACTCATATAGATAATGTCTAACACATCTATACCCGGTCAATGCTTGGGACTGATGAAATGATACTTTGAATCCATTTGGACGTTGGAGCCATTGGGCGAGATACGGCATCAAGCGATGTTATCCACAACACGTTTTCTCCGACTCCGAACATTACCGTTTTGTCCACGTGTGTAGATTTGCCCTTCGTTCCTCTGCCTTGGTGGCCTTCTCTTCGGGCAGTATTGCGTCCTTAAGGTGAGCTCTCAACCAAACGCTCCAAATGACCAGAAGGTCCGTCACCGGGGAATACTTGTTAGCACCAGAGCCGCCGTATCCGGGACGTTTCGCTAACAACTTTCTATTCTTAAATCTGCCAGCCCCTGAGGCTTATCATCTCGGATTCAGCTCAAATCGAAGAGCCGTAGATTAATCTGCTAATAGTGACTGCCACGAAAAGTCTCCTTCTGGCCTCTCTGAGGTCGCTGACGTTAGACATGAGCCTGTATAGAGCGTTGATCCTCTTTTTCATCTTGGGCCATAGTCGTCTCAACGTGCGCCCTGAATGAACGTCTGGAGTCCATTATGACTCCAAAATATCGAGATTGTCTGACAACGGGTATGATATGACCGTCCATCACCAGATTCGGATTCGTGTAAATATCCATTTTCTGGCAAGTACGACCGCCTCCGACTTGTGTGATTGTGCGATGCTCAGTCCGTGACTTTTCTACCATTCGTTGACCGTTTCTAAGATTACTATGGGGTTTACTAAATCCTCCATCATCTGCTCTTGACTGCAGCACATAATATATAATACTTATTATACTCGTATAAATAATACCCAGCGTTCTAAAGTGTACACTAAAAAATGAAAAAAGAATTTTTTTTAAAAAATCTACGCGTCATCGAGGACATAGGTCACGGCAAGTGTGCGCAGTCGACTGGTATTGAACGGGTAATTAATTGTTCGATTAATTTCGATCGAAAGGTCACGCGGATAATATACACATGACGAAGACGATGCCCGGAACAAGAGAATCGGTTTATTACAAAATATTGCGTATCGTGTACACTATGCCGCGGATGCTGACGATGCTGCGTCATATCCCGATCGGCGAGGAGGTCGGTGACGTAACAACAATGTGCTATGGTCGGCCGTCGGACACGTAGTAAATACTGTTTGTGTATACGTCACTGTATCATGTATATTTATACATTCTTACACATAATATTAATAAAATATTCTGTAATTTATATATGTACGTTGCATTAAAAAAATATATATATACCTGTATACCTAATACAATTTTTTTAAACACCGATGTCATTTTGACCACCGAAACCTGTCGTAATATATTATATTAATAATAATTATTACTAATATAATATTGGCTTCTTTTCTTTTTTAAATTTATATTCTACATAATAAAAATGGTATATTTTTATATTCTGAGCGAATCGACGAATGTTTTATATTATTTTATAATATTTTATATTATTTTGTCCGCGAACTAATTTATTTTGTATAGAAGGAGCGTAACCAGTGGAGTCGGAGAATTAGAGCAGAGGAGGCAGTTGTCCTCCTAACATAATTATGAAGGGGCAAAATCATACTTTTGCCCTCTCGGATAAAATAAATTTTAAACGTTTTTACTTACTCTATAATATTTTTCTTGTATAAATAATAATAATTTATTACTCTGACTTTGTATACCTAACAATTTTTAAGTTTTTTTCTAGTAATTATTTTTATTGAAATTTTCATATTATTTTTTATTACGGCTTTGACATTGTTTTTAAAAAAGGTCTCGGTTTTAATTACGTTTTCACATATTTTTATTTTATACGTAATTTATTTCAATGCTGTTTAAAAAATTGATATATATATATATATATATATATATATATATATATATATATATGACAAATAAGACTATTATATTAAATAATTTATACCTTTTAACTTTAAAGGATTAAATAAAATTTGTATTCCATTAACAATATCATGTTGTTCCAAAGACGTACATACCATTAACATTAGTTGTTACTTGTACATGTGTCAGTCATCAAGTACACAAATTTTAGTTTACATATGTCCTATATAAGTTTATAAAGAAAAAAAATGAATTATTATATTTTTTTAGATAAATTTTTATGTTTAACTGGTTTCACAACTTTTTAGACGTCTTATATAATTATTACAGTTTTATATTTAAACATATTGGTAAGAGTTTTTATGCATTACATGCTAAAAAAGAAAAATTAAAGCCTTTAATTTTTGCTCTTCCGAGTGAAAATTAGTATCCCTGCGCCACTGAGCGTAACAACTTTGTAACACCAATTTACGGTAGAAAAACATACCTGTAGTATTGTTACTTCATTTGACGACGTTTTTTTTGATAGTTTTCGTGCGGGAAATAAATTACAAAAAAAAAACTAATTTAATCTTAAAATAATACTGTTCTCTAATTTTTGCGTACAAGCGTTTAAAAAAAAAAAAAACACGTTTTTCTTTCTTCAAAATACTGATCAAATCATTGTTATGTCGCACGACTTATTAGAGAAGAAAAAGTAGATTTTATGACTATAATACGTATGGAACCGAATTGTTTCGATCACGAGTGGTTTTTTTTTATTTTTTACATTAAACAGAGTAAATGTTTATCTCTATGACGTTCACCGAGTGCTTACAAACCTTTCGGTGTATCATTCAAATCGATGAAAATATTTGTTGAGATCACAATTTTCTCGATTTAATTTTTCTCACAAGAAATATTCCTTAATCTAATTTTCCCAATTTAATTTTGGAGTCCTCACCAAAAAAAAAAAAAAAAAAAACAGGAGAAAAATATATTGTTAAATAGACCCTATTTATAGTTAAACTAAATATACTTTACCAATTACCTTGTAAATACGCGTCGCGTTGCTCTATTACAGGGGTCGGGAACCTGCGGCTCCGGATCCGCATGTGGCTCCTTAGCATGCAATCTGCGGCTCTTTAGAGTACGCATCAATTTAAGACTTATTTCTGTTTTTAATGCCTACAAATTCCCGTTGAAGAGTCTATTAGATCACGAGATCAGATAAACATTTTTATTAATTAGTACCCGTTGAGCGTACTACCCGTGCGGCCGTCGGGCCGTGCATATAATCTGATATTTAACAGTGATAAATTATACCATGACAAACCACCAAGTTATAATTATCATAAATTATTATCTTTATTGGTGGAAAAAAATTGTTTTGAGAAAAACGAATTGGAAAAACTGTCTCCCGACATAGTTACATACTTGACCGTCTCAAAAACAAAAATTTCGATGAGCCGTTTCTGTATACACAAACTAGCGCTGTTGTATATAATACTACATAATATGATATCCAATAGTGATCGAGTATAATATATACATAAACATTTTATTCTAATATCGTCCCGCAACACCTTATGTAATATTAACAAATAGTCTACTAGAAATTAACTGTATTACGTAGTATTTTATAATACACAAGACATGTTTTTTTTTACAGCGGTATCTCCTTATTTTATCTACTTATTTTTATTTATACGCATACATATCAAACGCGTACGACTTACAACACCACACTATTATACGAAGCTACGGGCGCCATATTTTTTCTCGTAAATGTAACTAGAACACGTTTGGGCACATATAAACGTATATTATTATAACACGTTTGGGTACACACAATCATCGCAATATTATTATGTGTTCTACGATTTAGGAACTTTTGAAAGTAACAAACGATATTTTCATCAAAACAAACTAACTATATGCGTGTGTGGACGGTGAGTTATGATTTCGATTTCAATGCGATGCTGGACGTAAGCAATTTTGAAGTTTTTGAGACTAAGGGCGTCATTGGGGGGTTGCAAGATGTGCGGTAACACCCCTTACTTTTAATATAGTCCTAATCGGCCTGCTTTAGTAAAGGTACTCAATGATGAAAAATAATAGTTAAAAATATCAATGTATAAAAGCCAGTCTATTTATTTGTTGAACACAAAATAATCGCCGATATCCGCTTATTTAAAATTTTTTTTTTTACAGCTTTACGCTTGTAAAAAAGTTTTGAATATAAAATATAAACGTAAATATTACGTGCATTCGTCTTTTTTTTTTGCTACGTTTGTCATCTTCAAGCTTTTTACGCATAAATTATTGGATTTCGTAGGTAATAAGTATAATCAATTATTTATTTTTTAAATTGCTATTATTATACTATTTATGTCGATTGCGATTCATAATCTACGGAACAAATCTAAAGCAGGATAACGTACATGAGTAGCTTATAATATAGGCTAAAATAAAAATAGATATTATCTACTTTTATACGGCCCGGTGAAATTTCAAAACGGCCTGCTTGAAACTTTGCACACCCGAATAGAAAAACTGAAATGACGCCCCCCGTTTGAGACTCGGCGTAGGAATGAAAACGCTTCGTCATTACTGTTGTTAAACATTTAGCGAATTTAGAGACAACGAAGTGAAATTCTTCGCTGTACACGCGTCCACGTTTAACTTTTAATTAGGTAATATACTTAGCAATTCGAATAGGGTAATTTCAATAAATGCGGAGAAAATTGCTACACAAAACATTGGTGTCGATTTTGATTAACTGCCGTGACGTTAGTGTGAAACCGAATATACGACAAGAAGTTGGGGAGACAGCAGTATAATATATAAAGAGCCAAATCCTTCGTGGCGTCTCCCCTCATGGTCAACTCTGATAGATTCTAATAAACGTTTTATTCGTTTGTATCAAAACGTCGTAATTATTTATACTTTAAAATCGTTTTATGAGTGTATTTGGATAAATCTGGGTCTCGTATTTTCCATTCGGTCGAATATTATAAGTCGTATAAGTATATTATACTATAACACGTTTTATAGTACTCGTGTTTGTATGTTTTCAGCACAAGATACGTTTTTAATGGCACGCATATAACAAGTCGGAATAATTAATGCGCGGGATATGTAATGATAATATTTTATCGTGAACTGCATATCAAGCGGACAAATATAAAAAAAAATATGATCTTGTTATTTATTTTTTCAAAAACAATTTAGTCACTTTCGGACGTGTAATATTTGAGACAATCTGTGTAACGAAACAAAAAATTATTATAATTTTTACGTTTTAAACATATTTACAAGAACAACGCTTATTATATTTCATTTTGTAGAACAAATAAATTAGTCGTTAGTAAATTTTAATTATCATTAAAATTATTCATTTTTTTTTCTACTAAACTAACTGTTATTCGTGTATGCCCATCAAAACCTTGGACGTCCGTAAATACAAATTGTAAATTAAATTAATAATTATACTAATTATGATTTGTAACGATCACCGTTTATTAAAAATATTAAATAATTATACGGTGAAAAATTTTAACGAACTCAAAAAAAAGTGTATATCATAATCTATACAGGACATTTTACAAATAAACGCCGAAAAACGAATAACAGGATTTGTTCGGTTTTGAAAAACAAAAAAACTTAAAACCGCTATGTTCTGTAAAATTTAATATTTGGTGAGTACAAATTTTGGCCTCTCAACACCCGTCGATATATTAAAATATAACAAATAATTGCCTTGTACAAATGCGAATATTTATCAAAACTATTGCTATAACTGCTGAATTACAATTATAATAATCGCGTATAAATACGATCAAATTAAATGTGCAATTTCTTTTACCCTGTCCACTGCATGAACTCGTTTTCATTACAGAATTGGAGAAGTGAAAATTCGAATTTTTTTTTTACTTCTATATGATTAACGAGCTATTAAGGTTTTCTCAAACATACATATTATATCGGAACTATACGCGACTATAACATAATACGGTTCGTTAAAACGCCGAAAAACACTTCAGATATTATAATATTATTTGTAATATATTATATTAACCGTTAAAAAACATCGTATTTAATATATTGTTATACTTGAAATAAAAACTGAAACATGCGCGGAATACAAGGAATATTCTTTCCACCAACCATCAACTCCTTCGTTCCTATTCCGTTTGCTCGTGTCTGTTACTGTACACGCATTTGTACGGATCGTATAAATACAAAGGAATAAAGCTGAGTGCACGTGGTTGTGAATATTTGCAGTCGCAGAGTTTGTGCTAAGGAATATACTCAAAACATTTTCGTGCAAGCGGATAAAAAAAAAAATTTACAACCAGTGTTTAAAAATTAATGACACGATTACAACATAATAATTAGTGATTACACATTTATTTTTTACTCTCATAAAGTACAAATTATTTGTCGCGGACTAAAATGCGTTTTTCTTCTTCTTTTCTAAAGCATCCGCAATTTCGATTATTTTATTTTTATCTGACGCTTCGAAAAAAAAAGAAAACACCATTGAAACAATCCTGTTGTTTGCCTTTTGTCCTTTTTACAACTCTACGCATCGCTTTTTACTTTCTACTCTGTTCGTGTTTTTTAAGTTTTTACAACTGCTCGTATCGGTTAGAACTATCAGTTAGTGCAAGCTCTTAGCAATCGTACGGAGTTGGTGTTATAATAAATCATACACGTGTAAAACACGTAAAAAATTCTAATATTACGATAAAAAAAATTAATTAAATAACGTATTGTTTAATAATAATAATATAGAAATTATAAAAACGATTGTATATTATATTACGTTTTTACACGGACGCTACGCGCCGTCTTGTACGCAACGATATCTCGCAAATACTGCCGTTTAATGTTTTAACCATAGAGTAATATAGAGAGGCCGTTCCGACTGAAAAGTGAAGCGCAAAAGGTCTCTATTTCACAGGGTGACCATAGACTAAAAACAAAATATTGTATTAGTCATTTTGTATTGAAATTTATATCGTAGTGATTTTATTATGTTAAGGTACCTCTACCTTTTAGGTACTCAATCATTACTTAGTCGTGCTGTTTGTTGTGTCATTGTATTGTATTATTAACAAACATGAACGACTTTTTAGATTTTTTAGAAGGTAATTGGATTAATTATTGTACAGTTCGTGTATCTAAACGCTATCCGTATATAAGATGCAAAAAATCCGTTTGAAATGCAAGATTCTCGTTTATTTTTTTAAATAAAACAATAAAAATGTACTCATACCTATGTGATATGTTAGTACTTGATAGGTATTTCACAATGCATTTAAGGGATTACATGCCTTTCTTAAAGAAGGTAATCATGTCTCAAACAAGCGATCTTTTGATAATAATTATCAGTCATAAGCATAAAGCATGTACTCGACGTTAATAAAGGTATATTCGTTTGAGCATTAATACATATACTTGTGTATTAATTTATTTATTACATTAAATAAAAGACAATTATGTCTTACGATGATGAATTTATTTACAAGTTCATAACATAATAGCACAGATTAGATGAATACAGATGGATCACTCGGCCCGAGAACAAAAGAATTGCAAATACGCTCTTCTGATTGGTCCCCCGCATATCAATGTAGGCACACACGACGATATAAATTATTGTGTTGGTATTTTACAATATTATAGTACAATTTCTTTATTATCTCAAATAATGTTATCATAATAATGGTTATCACGTGTCGGTAAAATTTAACGCAGATTAAGCACAGATTTTTTTTCAACTGTGTGTATAAAACGAGTATATTTAACATGAGACATTATACGACACGATCGCCGAACCAGAATCACTATGTAAACAACACAAATAGATTACCTCACGGGAGTAATGTTTAAATTTTAGGTAAATATATTGCGCTACTATGCGGTCACACTGATATAGGGGGGGGGATTCGAATGACGTAATTTTTTTTGTTTACATCGCGAGTGATCCATCTGTATTCATCTGATCTGTGATAATAGTTCAAACAATTTCATTAGTAGATAACCACGTGCTGATAACATTTAACAAGCGGTACGTTTTACAATATTTTTCTTCATCAATAACGAAGGCACTGCAGTTAAATAGAGTCCTTTTCCGCATCAATAAGTTTAACACGGGCAAAATACCCAACGGCCTCTCTATATTACTTTATGGTTTTAACAAATTCGAATCCAATACAAATATTTTGTAAACCAATAAAAGGAATTCGAACAAATGCGAGTAGGTTTCTGGATTAGTGAGTCCTGACGACTGCACAGTATTGTGTACGAAAAGCGTAGGTATATTTTCGGACGTTTACACGTTTGAATATATTATGTCTAAAATTAAAAATAATTAACGTCGTTATAAATATTCCGTAGCGTAACGGTTATAGAGGCGCGTAGCAGCGTATATATATATAATATTATAAACTGGAAATATGTTAATCGTCGCGTTATTCAAAATTTTATAATACTATTATAGACATTTGTAAATATGTATATTATTTATAACCGCGAGTTCATTTCTTCTACATTATTATAATACGTTATACGCGTTCCGCGGCGGAACTCGTTATCGAAATAACCAACTCTCATTAAGGTAACTTGATTTTTTTTTTTTTTTTTTATTACAATAATAATATAACGCGTTCGACATATTTTCGCATTCCGCGCGCACTCCTCGCCGTATCACCGCGAGTAATAATAATTAACGCGTGATTTTTTTTTTTTATGTATCCGACCTACTTGAATATAATAGTACAAAAAAAAAAAAAAAAAAAGAAATTCTAAACGAAAGAAAAAAAAAGGTAGCGAACCGCGGGGTGTTATGAATGTCGCTTAAGAGGACGCTACACATCGCGAATAAGAGACTAAAATCTGGTTTACGCGAACACAAAACACCGGGGCTACAATCGTTATTAATAATAATAAAATATGTACATACATATTTTGTCAACTTTCACATTTTGAGAACCACACGTTGAAAACGTCATCGGGAGCCACTTCAATATTACTTTTCTTGGGAGACAATTCAACGGTCGATCAGGCCCTTTACCTGATACGGGGAGCCGATTCAACGGTCACCGATGTAATATTTTGGGTATATAATAAAAACTAACACTTTTTACGAACTAAATACCTCAGAACCTACAATTGCTATAAATAGCCAAACGATTTTGGACCGTCCAAAATTAAAAGAAAGTTTTTTTTAAAAAAAAAACGTTCCTTTAACATAATATAAATAGTTACGTACTCATTGAATATTTCAATTTTCTGTAATCATTGGCTTGGAAATTACGAAGAATTAACGATAATCGATTTCGACGAAATCGCGTTTTTACCGTTTTTATGTAATTTTTCGATAGTTTTTCAGTGATATTTCTAGGCGCTTTTGAGAAAATCGAAAATGACCTCTCTGAAGTACCGTCTGTGCGATTTGCTATCGGAAACAGACTGCGTGACTGTGAAGGATCGGAGCGCTGCTTCTAGTAGAATTTTCGGGTACAGACCAGGGCTCTCATTTGAAAAAATAATAATGTTTAACGTTCATTATTTACCTTTTGCGTTTATCGTTATGGTATATTTTAGCGTTATGGATTATTTGTGTTTAACGTTAAAGAAAGTTTTATCGTTATATAATATTTACGTTTTACGTTTATCGGTGTTTTAACGTTATTTGGTTTAATATCGATTTTTTTTTCCAAATTAATAAATCCGTTCATATTTCATAGACTATAGCACGTTTTCAAATCTCATAAACGTAATGTACTTCATTAAACTTCATTGATTATAAAAGTCCTAATTTTTTTATCCTTAATTTTTTGATTTTATACATTTTTTTTCAGTGAGAACCATGGTTTATTTTTGACTTTATATTCCAATGCAGAATATTTTTCTTAAAATGTTGACTATATTACCAACAGAAACTTTTCTGACTAGCTGACATCTTCTCAGACGCGTATCTTTGAATAATTTTTACCATCAAGTAAACAAAAATAATCTGAAAAGTCCAATAACAATAAACAATACTTCAATTTGGCGATATCACACCGCAGAAAGAGAATTTCCGCGAAAGACATTTCGGAAACCGTATATCTCAATACACGCGTCTAGCTGACGCGCGTGTACGCGTCCATGTGCACCCAGCCTTATTATAGAACTATAATAAACCTACACCATAGGCTTATATTTTCCGTAGTAAATTGAATAAAAAAAAATATTAAAATAACGGTAATTTTATTTTTCGTTTTTTGATATTTTCACATATAACGTTAATAAATTATTTCGTTTAATGATATGTTTTAATTTGTGATAGTTTAAAATTAGTGTTTATTGTTTTCCGTTACGTTTTTTTGATATTCGTTTCAATTGATATTTTGCGATTATAACGTTATAATCAAAACGTTATTATAACGCGTGCGAGCCCTGGACTACAGACATAAAAAAAAAAAAGCACACATCATTGTAAAACTTGTCGGTCCGCTCAGAATCGTATAAATTCACATCGGCGCGTCATAGTCGATCTACTGCAGACTCGTCGGTATTATAATATACCCAATAATAATAATAATAATAATAATTGATACAATATAGTATAATATATCAATCATCACTTTACGTTAAATACGCTGCGTCTAATATTATTATGAAAGTCTCTACATATATTGACACACTAATAAATAATACGCAAACAATTTTCTTTTCTTTCTTTTCCTCAAACAGTCGACAATATAAGACAATAGAAAAACGTGTATAGACACCGCGTTTTTAAGCCGTCCTTATTGTGCGTTTATTTGTAATATATTATTTGTATATTTTTTTTTTTTGTACGTATATATACTTTATAAATAAACATCCGTCGTCTCCGAAGAATAGTTTTTTTTGGTAAACTATTTGAAAGTCGACATTCAACGAAAAAAAATCAAAAAAAAAAAACACCTACTGGTCTCAAAACAAACGTCGTGCTGTTATGTTGTGCACGAGTGCAGGTAAGAGAAAAACAAAACGAAACACAGTCTTGGCGCTGCTGCGTAACATCCGCATTTATTATTATTATTATTATTATTTTATTTTTATATATTAACAATAGAAGATATGTGTGTGTGTGTGTGTGTGTGTGTGCAACTTGTGCGCGCATATTATTATTAACGTGATCGCGTCTAATCGTTTCGATCTCTATACGAATATTGTAATTTTATTAGATTTCGCGTCTTATTCACGGTGAAAATAAAAAAAATGTAGGCAAAATAAAAAACGTCTACGAAATTATTATCACGCGCGCGCGGTATCTGCTGCTTCGAGCTAATCGATTAAAAATAGCATCGCGATCGCGCTATATTAAATATTTTCCGTCCATAACGGCGTACAGTATAATATAATATAATATATATTGTTTATGTGCGGTATAATATATATATATATAATAATATACGCTCGCTATAAAAAGAATATATTATAATATTTTATAAATATATATGTATATACTGTAAACGCCTACGACGAATCACGTCGTTTTTAACGTTTATATGCAGGATTCATTGGTATTATGAAAAAAAAAAAAAATTATATAATAAACTCGGAAGTAAATCGAAATGTCAAATTATTATTATTACACGAAGTAAAAAAAAAAAATATATATATATATTGACTATACACGGTTTTATATAATATTATTATGTGTTCAAAGTTAATCGACACATTATGATGCGCATTCCATATCATATATATCATATATATATATATATATAAGCGTCATGTAGTCATACGCAGCGGACAGCAAATTAACGCGCAATTATTATCATATATATATATATATTTTTTTTTTTTATACGCGATAAATTTTTTTTTTTATAAAGCCATGTGTCCAATGTAATCGGAATAAAATTACAATATATTTAATTGTACGTAATATACATTTATATCCTTGAATATATACGTATATATATATATCCGATGTCATAATATTAATATATCGTATTTTGTAGGAAACGCCGGTCATCAGTTTTTTTTTTTTAAATTTTTTATTCTCGTCCAATATTGTATGACGAAAATATTTGTTAGTATATAATGGCAACGTGTCAAATCGACAACAATGATCGTACGCGTAAATAAAAAATTTAAACGCTTATATAAAATATGTAAAGACCGGACGCATGCAAATATGCACTTAAAAAGTACAAAATATGCAAAATAATTTTTAAATATTTCAATTTGTACGTTTATTTTGTACTGTTACGCGTATTTATCGATTAATTGCAAGTTATCACTCATCACACAATTATTTTAAAAAAAAACACGATTCACAATAAAAATATATATATATAATTTATATATTATGCAGTAAATTATCTACAGTTATTTATTTGTTATAAAGTTATGAAAACAAAAACATGAATGATGAAAAAATTAAAACACAAACAATGTTATAATATGAAATGGTCACGTTTTTAGAATACGATGAATATATTGCGGAACGTATACGGTCGTCAGTCTGTCAGTCCGTGTTCTGTAGTATATTAACGATAATGTTACAAAAGCGGCTGTCCGTGTGTATGTCCTTCTGATCCTAAACGGCTGGACCGATTTGAATGAAATTTTTTTGTGTGCGTTTGAATGAGTCCCTGAATGGTTTAGATTCACAATTAGACCCGATCGGTCCAACGAGGGTGGTAGCTAATACAGGAAATTTTGGGATTCTAGGCGTTTAAAACAGTTACTATATATTATGGTGACCATTTAAATTGTTATCGAGTTTAAAACATAATCTATATATAAAAACTATATATATATATATAGTACTAATTACAATAATTTTACGATTATTTTTGTCACAGAGTTGTTCCAAATACTTCCCTGAGTGTCCCCACGACGCCCATTTTTTTTATTTTTGGTCTGACGAGGAAAGGGGATATATTATTGTACATAAATATCAAGATTTTTCGGCGAGCCATTTCAATAATTTCATAATTATTTAAATAATTAATATTATTATTTTTTCCAAATATTTTTTTTTTTATTTTTTCGTTCAAAACTGCGCACGAGCGAAGCCGGGTAATTATAGCTTATTGTTTACTTGAACATCGAAATAGAAATTTAAATAAAACATTTAATTGAGATTTAAAATTTAAATCACATTTCCAATAGTTTTTCACAAATTCACAAAACGATAAAAAAAAAAATTAATTGAAATTTGGACAGGACAACGTGTGTCGGGACAGCTAGTACGCATGTATTTTTTAATAGAGCATTTTATTCAGACACTTCAAACACGTGATATCATTTCTAGATAATATTTCGCTAACAGTATTAGAAAAAAAATTGCGAAAAGCTTCACATAACAAGTAGTAAGTGAAAAAAAACATATAAATATAAATCTTTTATTGAAAAATACATCCGCACTCTACCATCTGCAATATTGTCTCCAGCTGCGTTCTTTTTTTTTTTACATTCTGAACGAAACTGAGTATAGTATTGTTTTTATAATGATGTGTGTTTTGTTTTTTTAATTTTGACACTTTTTGATGTGTAAAAGGAGTGCTCGGATGATCTTGACACGCGTTACGTTCCGGTGTCGAATCGTTTTTTTTTCGTTGGTACTTTATTTGACGCGTCTTTCCGTTTTCTCGATAGATTTCATGAAAAAACTTTTAAAAAAAAAAACTGCCAAGCATGACATAATCCGACAGGATTTTTCAAAGGCCGAGTGAGTGATGTAACGACTAGAAAATTCTACGCCCGCTTTAAAAAAAAGGGCACGTGCTTGTGTATCGGTTACGTAAGACAAGAAAATCCGATGCGCTTTAAAAGAATATTATGCTTTCCAGCGAAAAAATAACCTAATTACTACGAATAAATTCAAAATTTAGAAAACATCTAAAAAAAATATAGAAAATATAAAAAAAAAGTTTAAAATTAAATTTAAAAGAAAAAAAAACAAATAAAAAATTTAGAAAACTAACACAGAGAAATGATAAAAACTGGAAAAGAAAAAATAAGAAAATTATAACAAGTAATATAATTTACGGGAGAATAAAACAAAAAAAAAAAAAACAGAAAAGTATACTTAATAAAAATAATAAAGGAAAAAATATAACGTATAGGTACTTAAAGTCGAAGAAAAATATTGCGCGGGAAAATATTTAATTGAAATTTAAAATTCAAAGGAAACGCGTAACACGAAAATATAAAGCGCAGACAAATATTACACAGGAAAGTGTAACATACTGGAAAATGGGCGCGAGAGTGTATTATAATACGCTCGTTATTATAAAAAACAAAATCGTAACTAATAATAATATAAATAATATAATGTATTGATTTAAATAATGAAAATAATATCAACGAAAAACATATAACTACATATTATATTCCCGAATATTATTTTCCGGTATATTTTATTTTGTGTTACATAATGCTGAATTCGAAATTCCTACCTATTATATTATTTCATTTTTATTTATTATATTTATTATTATTATATATATCTAATAAAATATACAACTTTTTCCATCTATATTATTTTCGTTAAACATATTTTTTTCTATTTCCCCCGTCAATTTCGTTCGTTGTAGTTACTTTGCTGCGATTAATTATTCTCAACAAAAATTTTCATGGATATTCCGGTTGAATATTTTCCCGGTTATTACACGCATGTCTCCGATTATAACAGCGGTTGGAAATGTCTCCTGTAAATACATTATGTTTTACGGTTAATGCGTGTGGTAGTATACAGGGCACTGCGGAATAACGCTGGGTCATTGTGTACAAAGTAAAAATTTTAGTACACCGCAATGACCAAAAAATGCTTCTTGGACAAGGGTTATTTTATATTATTATAACTTTAATCTAAAAATCTACAATTAAAAGTAGAGAAGAATATATATATATATATATATACAAAGGAATACAAATTTATTTCTTAATATCTTTTTATTCTTTTTGAAATTCAATATTAATAAATGATACGAAAAATTTTTTACACATTTTTACAGTCACTACTACTATTATGGCACTTCGATGTGCTCAATTATAACCATTGCAATACACGTACATATTTAAGGTGTTCAGTAAAAATTTAATTATATCTAAACCGAGAGAAAAGAAAGAACACGAAATGATAATTCTCATAAAATGACTAAAGAAAATGTGTTCTTTATTTTGCCGAAATCTATTCCATATTCCTTCATCGTAAGTCAGAAATATTCTATAAATAATAGCGCCCGTACATACAACTACGTGTTACTGCGTCTTCACATTCGATAATCGATAGATATCTAAAAAAAAAAAATCTGTTCATGAGTTTTTTCCATTATATGACGCCGGAAAATTCAAATTGTACATAATCGTACTTAAAATATAAAAGCATATAAATCCAATCAATTAGATACCAATAAAAAACAGTAACAAACATTATGATTACGTTGATATTTTTCAAAAAACGTACAATTTATTTTAATTTGTTTTAATTATTAATAAACCTCTTATGACCTGCACACACTCACTAATTAAGGGATTCTGGAAATCTAAGAAAATTCTAACCGCTTTAGAGTATTAAAATATAGGTACTTTAAAATTCATAAAACAATAGTCCATTTTCAGTATCGTTTTTTTTTTTTTTTATTGTTGTCTTATCCAAGAAAAAACGTTTATTTTCGGGGCAAGTTTTCTCGAATCCTATTATTACAGTAAGGTTTACAAATTTTTACCTGTATATAAAGGAGAATTTCATCCGTTTCATAACATTCTTATTTTAGATTCTGAGCGGAGCGAGGAATGTATTGGTTTTACAATGATGTTTTTTTTTCCTGTACCCAAAAATTCTACCAGAAGTAGTGCTCCGACCTTTTCGTGTAGCACCTTTTCTGCAAATCGCATCTAGTTTGTAATTTAGAGTGGTCGTTTTCCGATTTTCTCAATACTTTTTTCAAAAGTCAGGAAAAACTACCAAAAATTACATAAAAACGCTAAAAATGCAATTTCGTCTTAATCGATTGTCGTTTATTTATTACACCGAATGTTTCGCTCAGAATCGTTTAATCGAATTTATCATTGCTTTCAAATTTATAATAAAAACAAAACTCTAACAGCGTTATCCAAGTAATTCATTCAAGCGATATCCACAACACCCCGCGACTCGGTACCATTTTAAAAATTTTTTATTTTTTTTTTTTTTGATAACGTTACTCGATAACGTTTAATAAACAAAATGAAAAACTGAGAAAAGAAAAGAAAAATAATCGAACATATTTACAATAGAACGAATTAAATTGTATTCGCGTTAGATTAAAATAAAATACATTAATTATGTACACACGGACACAGAGTTTTCCTCTACGATAATAATAATTGTATCAGATTAATATATACAATTCGTTTGACCGTCGACACAATATATAAATTCGAAAATGTCGAAACTCTGCGGTAAGGGCCCGCGGGACGCAATCGCATTTACCGCGTGCATACACGGAATGCAATTATTACAAATGAATATTATACGAAAATAACGCGAGTGCGTAATTACAGAGATTTTTCTACGGAATTAAACGAAGGATTTCGACATTTTTAGGCGAATGATTTATTCGACGAATCTCGTACGTATATATATATATACACCAGCGCGGTATAATATATTATAAATATGTGTGCGCACAATTTTTACACGAATACGCGGTGGATATACACGGCGGGAGGGAGACGAGAAGTGGACTCGGTACCGTAATAACCCGCGTCGAGGAAATATTATACGCGAGCCGTCGGTCGTCTGCACATAATATTATGTGTATAGGTACCTATACAGTTGATCGTAATAACAGTGATTACACTTCACGGTATATATATATATATATATATATATATATATATATATATATATATATACACGAAGAAGCGCCGAGAAGTTATACCGCGCGGAAGAAGACGGAGGTGGTGGTTGCTGGCTGGCGGGTGAGCGCGGACGACACGATGTGTATGATGTGTGTAAAAGAGTAGAAAAAAAAAACGGCATGGTCATTCTAGCGAAGGACGATACGATATTATGTAGTCGCGTAGAAGTTATAATTATAATAATAATAATAATAATAATAATAATAATAATAATAATAATAATAATAATAATAATAATAATAATAATAATAATAATAATAATAATAATAATAATAATAATAATAATAATAATAATAATAATAATAATAATAATAATAATAATAATAATAATAATAATAATAATAATAATAATAATAATAATAATAATAATAATAATAATAATAATAATAATAATAATAATAATAATGTCCATTTAGGACCAGCGCTGCCATCAAATATCTCTCAAACGCCGTCTGTAAGGTCGCGTGCCGGTCTATAATTAATAATAAATCCCTGGTCACTGTTTCAATCCATCGGGTTTTGGGTCGTCCTACGGGGGGGGGGGTCTTGTTTTAAATATAAATTTACTTAAACAAATTTTTTTATATTTATTTTTACGACGAAACGTTAATCCCTCCCTCCCCACGATCTAGAATTCGCCACCGTCTACCCCAACCATTAGATTTACAATTTTTATATCAGAACCTCGAAACGAATATGATTTTCAAATCATATGGCCGACACTCCGGACATAATAGTGGTTCGTCGTCAAAGTCGATATACGTTTAAAGCGCGCTAGTTTCATAAATGGTAAATATATTGCGTTACGATAACGTGATACGATGGAAACGGTTTATTGACGGGAAAAGTCGGATTCTTGTTGTTGTCTACTACGTCGTAATTGGTGCGCAGTTTGTACCGTCTAAGGTAAGGACGCAGTAGAAAAGAATTTTCGACGCAGTTGATATTAGGCGAATACCGTTAAAAAAAAATTACCGAAAAAATGTTGCACTCGTAAAAATATTATTATATACGCGTCATTCGTATAATCTTACAGTTACTATAAATTACGGCTTATATAACCTGTGGTTAGCTGGTGAATTAATGATAGCAAAATCGCTATTAGGAAAAAATTTTTTTTTAAAACTGTTAATCAGCCATGTTAATGACATCAGTACTTGTATGCCGGATTCTCAGCTGCACTTCCGAAAATATCTCATTTTAAAATATTTTTACACGTTATTTAGCCCGTTTTACCAACTTTTGTTATAAATACACTCTAACACCGTGTTAGTTTAAACGATTTGTTTAAATTTAACATCTGGTTATGTATTACATACGTTTCACCGTTACATATTATTATTGTTAAATTCTATTTGTTGATTTGATAAAATGTTAGTTGGGTTAGTTTGGGTTAGTTGTGATAACTGATAAGTGATAATATAATAATAAAACTAAGCGATTATAACCTAATGTTCTATAGTGCGGATCTACGGCATTTTAAAATGCCGATTAAATTTTAACAAGCTGATTTTGGGCGATTAAATTAACAACGCGTGTTAGGGCTAACGAATCTCCGTGCCACCTGATTTAACTAACTAATTGTTAAGTACAATTAACGAAACGTTAAATCGTTAACAAAATATTTGTGAAACCGGCCGATATAATGTTTTTCTAATGTTTCTTTTGTACTTTTCAAGTAAACACCATTACAATCGTAAATTTCCTCTTTTCAAACGTGTTCGATTTTCTTATAGCCCGACGAGATCAAAAACAAAAAAAAAAATGCCTATTTTAATTCTATCGTTACTTTATTTTTACTTTTAAAAATTTTTAATCTGTTGAAAAACGAGTATTATAAGCGCACGATGAATTATTATTGTTTTCAATGTTGTACTAGAGCCAATTAGCCAAGGAAAAGTAATTTTGAAGTGCAATTAACAAGAATCAAAATAATAATATTGAAATTAGGTTTGGTCGAAATAGTAAAATAAAATCCAACAAGAGAACACTCTTCAACTTGAAAAACTTATTGAGCTTAATATTATGGATACATCTGCAGTTCTACGCGTTGTCTATCCCCACTTCAGTGGGGAAGTGTCGTGTACCCGAAACCACCACCTCCCCCCCACTCCTGTATACGCCACTGGCCCCCGCCACATAATAATAACCCGCGACGAAGCCCCTGCAGGAAACGGCGACGCACACGTTGAAAACCCCTGTATTATTATATAATATATACGAAAATCTGACGCGAGTCATTATATAAGTTAGATATTATTATAATATATATATATATATATAAATACGACGTTGTATATATAGGTACCGTATACGCGTATAATGAGAATAATAATTCGAGAAATGTTTTTTTTTTTTTCTTCATTCGGACCGCAAGACTATCGGCCCGTTATTACACCGCGCACCACACACACACACACGCACGCGAATAACGCGATGGTATAATATAATATACGCGTATCCTGGTGCTGCCGATGCTGCAAGATGCGCGTGCGAAGAGCCTGGGAATCGCACTTCTTGGCCCCAACTATCTATATATATATATATATTACAAGAGTATATAAATATAATAATAAACGCGTTCCACCGCCTATATATATATATATATATATATGTATAGTATGCGGCCTTGAACAACCTTCATCGGGTCCGTGACCTTTTGAACTCGATAAGACCGGCCGGAAAGAAGTCCGGCAGAGTTCGAAGTGTGTGTGTGTGTGTGTGTGTGTAACTGCAACGTACGCGAAGTAATAATATTGTTACAGGAACGCGAACCGCGTGCAGGTAATAGACTGCACGCGCGCGCGATATTATAACGGTCACGGACGAGACGATTATTATTTTGATTATTATTATTATTTTTTTTTTGTAAGGGTTAAGAATCTCGAATACTTATTTCAGACTCTGAGCCGAGTCTAAATTACGGAGTTTTGTGTTTTTTTTTTTATGTCTGTATCAAAAAATTCTACCAGAACAAGGAGCAGTGGCGTATACGTGATTTTTCAATGGGGGAGGGGGGACTAGGACCGAATTTAGGTATGTGGTAGCCTATGGGCCTCATAGACGGAAATCTATTAAATTTTCTAGGGTGGGGGGGGCTAACATTTTTAACATCAGTCATAATCAGTCAAATATCCAAAATACATATAAATTATAAGATATTTGGGGGCTTAGCCCCCCTAAGCCCCCCTATTTCTGCCTGTGATGGGCCTTAATAAGGAACCTTATAAAAACCCTTATAAAAAAAAAGATCATGGGGGGAATCTGACCCCCACATCACCCCTCCCCTTGTATACGCCCCTGACAAGGAGTACTCCGATCTTTGAGTGTAGCAAAATTTTCCGGTATAGCTATAACCACGTTTATAGTCGGTACTTTAGAGAGGTCGTTTTTCGATTTGCTCAATACTTTTTTTTGAGCGTCAGAAAAAAACTACCGATAAAACAGATAAAAAAGGCGATTCCGTCGACATCGATTAT